>CM075937.1:17641768-18119732 GCA_038030265.1 Corythucha ciliata
CTGGGACCGAATGGCCGGAAAATTGGTCACTGAAGCCATAGGCGATTATGAGAAAAATGGCCACACAACAATTGCAAACTTGCTATTTCACGGAGATGTAGCGACGAAACTTGAAATTTCTGCGAAATTAAGGGCCCAGAACTTGCAGTTTGACTGAAAAAGAGACCCGAATTTCGTGGGTAATCGTCAGGATGTGTCCTGAGTCGGGGCACGCTAGCCTGATTTTTTATCAAAAATAGTCAAGTGGCACAAAGATATAATTGAACACAAAACTTTAGAACAAACATCACATATTTGAACTGGTAATCGAACTGTGAGAAAGGGCGTCTATTAGACTGGTTTTATTTCTCATTTCATCGAAAATCGATAGGTGAAGCTGTCTTGGTGTCTCGTTGTCTTGGTTCCGGACAGGGCCGGATCATGGCGGTGGCCTACCCTGGGTGGTACATTTTTGAGGGGCGGCCAAATATGAGAATTTTTTTCCGGCGAGGGAGGGAGATACCGTAGACAAATTGAACCAGAAGAAAGAGAGGAAGATGAAGAGATATTCAGACTAGTTGGAGTGGTAATCCAACGGGCTCGGCCACTCTGCTGGGCCGAAGAAAATATTCATTTTTTTCCATTTCATGCGACACAACCTGATCGAGCTGTGCACTACGTGCCCGTATTAGGCGGGCTTCTCGCCCGGTGTGCGATTTGATGAATGCCTACACACAAAGGCGAGGGTGCTGTGCCACTGCTCGCCGCAGCCTTATGGCGAATTGGGCAGTACTCGGATCATAGTGGCGTACCTACACCTCTCGAAGCCCAGGCAGAAATCTCTATGAGCCCCTTATCATCCTTATTTGCTTGTCCAAATGACCAAATTGGCCAAATTTCGTGGCTCTTTCTGAATGCCAATTGCGCTTTGGCGCTTCCAAAATTCAATTTTTATGCCTCTATCTCTTTCAAGCCAATTTGGCTGTTTTCCCTCCAATATAAAATTGTTTCGCGGGGTTGGCACTTTCCCTAAGCCAAGCCAAACTTCTGCATGATCTCTTCTTTTTAATTTTAGCCGTGAATTATCGCTTTGCGTTAATTTATAAGTGGATTCACCCGAAGACAAGACAGTTTTTTCTCAAATTTGGCCTGGATGTAGTGGACGTTGCATCAGCAACGACGAATTGACGCATTTTGTCAATTTCAGCCACGAATGAGCGCTTTTTCGCAATTTTAGCCGCCTAGTTTCCCCAAGAACAGTAAATTAGCGTGTCTTCTCAATTTTAGCCCTCCAAGGACGTACAGAAACTGGGAATTAGCGTTTTTTTTTGTTTTTTTGTTTTTCAATTTCAGGCGTATAGACTAGCCCGTAAGCTTGCTCGCAGAAAATAACTGCGCACAAGGACCTTGACAGGTCACTATCTTTGGCCAATCGTGTGAGGAGGGCACAAAAAAAACCAAACGACAAGGCACAAACGAGCCACTTTCGGCGGCGCCGACGACCCCTAATATGGAGGCGTTTTTGGCCGGGGCTGGTAAAAATGGACCTGAAAATAGCCCTCTTAAGCCCTACGCGTCGGTGGTGTGGTAGGCAAAAATGACCAAATTTAAAGTTGGATGGAGGTTGGAGCCTCGTATTGCAAAGAACATCAAAGAAAAATGCTATTTCCAGCCAGGAAACTTCCAATTTCGCGGTTGTTTAGCTCCTAAATGTTAGCATTTCTCGGCTAACTTCAGACTTTGAGCGCTGTCGTGGGCGGCTAAACCGCGTTCTTCAATCACTAAAAAGAAGCCAGAAACTTGCGGTTTGCGAAAATAAAGACCAGAAACTAGCAATTTCTCGAATACTTAGCCCCGAAAACCAAGCTTCGGGAAAATAAGTACCAGGAAATTTCAATTTTGCGTAAGTAAGGACCTAAAACTTGCAACTTCCCGAATATTCAACCAAGAAACTTTTAATTTCGCTCAAACTTGCACACTCACAAATACTCAACTCCAAATGTTACAATTCCACAATTCCATGGCTGTTCGTCATGCCTAGTCATGGCCGGCTGCCCAGGGTCTGAGCCTACTAAAAGAAAGGCCCAGAAAATTGATATTTTGCGGACAAATATAGTCCAAAAACTTGCAATTTCGCGAAAATTAAGACGAGAAACATACATTTTGGTGAATACTTACAATTTAGTCTCAAAACTCAAATTTCGCGAGAATAAATTTTATACTGCAGTGATGGCGACGTTGTACAGTAATTCAGATCAGTTTTTTGTCTCTCCACTTTATTTTTTAAAAAAACGGCAGAACCGGTTTTCGAAAACTAGGTTTTCATCAAATTTAGACTCAAGCTTGATCCGAACAGCACAATTAGCGCATTTTTCTGTATTGTGATTTTTGACCGTAAAATGGGCCTCTATACCCCGCAAATCAGCGATTTTTTTCTCAATCTTGGCCTGGAGAATCGAGAAACTACACGAATGAGCGCTTTTTCGCAGTTTTAATCACGATTATTAGCGATTTCTCCAAACCTTTCGGCCTTCTCAATTTTATCTGCTGAAGGACCTTAAAAAAATGGAGATCAGTGTATTTTCTCTATTTTAGGCGCAAAGAAAAGGCACTAAGTAATTCGCGGCAAAAATCTCTGCTAAAATTCAGAAAAAACGCTAAACCGCGAATCAAATCGGAGAAAATGTGCTTACTAGCGGCTGAAATTGGAACACAGTTTTTTTTTTTTCAATTCAAGAGAAACGACCTCCCCTCACACAAATTTTCCGCCCCTGAAATTTTGCCGCTGGAGGCCCGAGCCTACAAGGCTCTCCCTTCCGCCTCCGGTAACTCTCTTCTTGGTTCGGGGTAGAACACTGAGGACGCTATCATTGCTATTATTGTCGGATTATAGGACTTTCTAAGGCTGATATTGTCGGAATTTAATTTATAATAATAATATATACCAATTATTATTCTCTTTCGTAATTTCAGTCCATCTTCACTCATCAAATCTCTTAATTTTATTCAAGTTTTAGATGCCAGTATAGTCGGTTGTGCCTGTTTTACACAATTAATTGTTAATTTTTTATGATAATTGTTGCTGTCAGTGTTGAATGTTGTGAATTTAAGTAATCATTGAACATTAATTAGAGCGAATAGATAATTTTGTACGCTTGTTGCAGTTGCATGACAGTATAACTAATGACTGGAATATTGAGTTTATTTGCGAGAATGGGTGTGACTAAATTGAATTAGATTTTTATTACAAGAATTGGGAGGAATAAATATTATGTTAGGCCGGCAGAACTGTGAAGATCGTTTAACCCAATTGACGCAACTATTGAACCGATGGCATTCCCAGCCATTAACCTGCTCGCTTGGTTAAAGTCCGACCGTGTGAGGCCCAGGCTTACTGCAGGCCTATAAGTGATTAGCGATTAAATAAACATTTTAAAACTGTGGGGCTAATCCCAAACAAGAATGTGATAATTATATTTTCCATGGAAATGTGTAGCAGTAGATTCCTCTTAATTCCTCACGATCGGCAGGGGGCGTGGGGTTGTTTTGCACACATTAAGCGCGGCAGTTCATGTTGAGGGAAGAGGGAAAAATATGCCGTTGAGCAGAATAACACACATAACTGAATAAAGTGTAATACATACGCAGTATAAAATGAATACATAAATGTACATTTTGAGTGATTTATTATGCAACACGCATGTATGAACATTTTTGTGCTATGCATACATAAATAATATGCAAGGTACTTTCCCGTCAACCTTGTCGATGGTGGAGTACGTCAATCAAACTTGTTGGAAGAAAGGCTTTTCAATTGCTCTTTAGCAAGCTGTGCAACCGACCAAAAATGACCAATTCTTACAATTTACGGCTTTGCATGACGACTGGCGTACGATTCGTGCCCTATAAATGGCGAAACTGACTATATGCGCCCCAAAAGTAAAAAATTGGCTGGACTGAGTTCTACACAACTACTATACAATGACGGATTCATGCACTCAAAGTATCAAACTGACCATAAATGTACTCACAGCATAAACTTGGAAAAGCTGGGCTCTATGTGGCCTAACAATTGGTAAACGGACGATTCTCGCTTTGATAAGACCTAAACAGATTATTCCGGTCCTAAAACTGACAAAATTGACCATTAGCGCGCCAAATATGGCCAAACAGAGCTTTCACGTCCTGAAAAAGTCCAAACAGGCGATCGGTGTCCTCAAATAGCAAAACTGGTTATTCACGCGGTTCAGAGGCCACAGAATTCACGCCTTCAGAATAGCTACAAAACTGACTACACTCTTGCACACAAACATTGCTTGACTTGCTAACTACGCCCTAAAATAAAAGTGGCTGAAAATTATTGCCCGGAAAATGGTGGAAATTACTAGGTATTAAATAGTTTATTAAAAAATAGCCAAACTGAACCGTCGAGCCTTAAAATGGCTTAACTGAAAACAATTCAAGGACTAAAAATAGCAAAGTTGATCCTTTGCGACTGCCGATGCCGTAACTCACGATTCTTGCCATTCATTAAAATACCTAGCAACAAAATTTTATTTCCTGAGCCGAAAAAATGACCAAGCTGGCCATTCGCGCCCTTAAAAGATCAATTGACTATTCGTGCCCTAGAATCAATGAAATGCTTCCCCCCCCCCACACTAATGGTTACTGCAATACCTTCTAGAGCTAGCTCGCTGGCTTGACCAGATATATTCGCGCACCAAAAGTGGCTACATGGTGGCTTCCAATATCATGCCCCCCCTGACAGTATCACTCGCGCACGCCCTCCCTGAGTCTTTGGCTTATTCAGGGTGTCAGGTCGTTTCAAGTCTCACAACAAAGTTAATTGAGTTTTACCTGTAATTTTCATGCTCAATTAACCGTTTTACTGCTAAATACTTAGTTTCGTGCTCCTAGTTGTATCCTTGTAGGCTTCCGTCGTTGTCCGCCGTTGCCCGTACCGAGGTAAGGAGACGCGCCCTGGGGCCCTCTATGACAAATGATGGGCCCCAAAAAATCTTGAAGATTGAAAAATGGTGGCTTTTAGGTTCTATTTTCCTGGTATTAGATACCTAAGTAAAAGGGATATTTGGTGTACTGCTGGACAGCGATTTGGCTTCTTTCGACTATATTTACCGTTCATCAGACCAGCGGAGAATAGAAAAAGTTCCGATTAGATATAAGTGTGGCTGAATATTCAATTCAGCTCACGGCAGCGCCATTCTGGAGGCATAAAATGAGAAAATTCGCGCTTTCCGGAGGCAACTTCGCGAGTAAACCCGAGAAAAAAGACGCTAATCACAGGTTTTTTGTAGGTATTTTCCTTAGGCATATAGCAGTAGCCGTACGAGGCGGCAAAAATTGGGAAAATCAGTAATATTTGTGACAGAATGACAGAAACTTCTAAAAAGCGCTAATTCACGGCCAAATTAGTGAAAAATTACTAACTACCGTTACCTACCTAGAAAATTACTGGCAACCACTACCGGACCAGCAACTAACGGGGCCCGAGGTGGAAATCACCAAGAGGCCCCCAAATTAAGTTTTCTCAACTAAAGCATGTTTTACGGTTTCTCGTTGCAACTTCCAGACCAAAATAGAGAAAAAATCGCTGATTTGCGGTGTATGGAAGCCATTTTACGGCGAAAATGTGGAAGAAAAAAAGGCTAATGTTTTCTTGGTCCCAGCCCGCGGCTAAAATTGAGAAAACTCGCTAATAAAATTTCGCATTAACAATTTTCGAAAATCTCCCATTTGCAGCAACAAGAAAAAACGCTAATTTGCGGCTAAATTTACAAAAAAAACCTAATTCACGGCTGAATTGGTGAATAATTACTAACTACCGCTACCGGACAAATTACCGGCAACCACTAGCGTACCTGCACCCATAAGGGCCCGGGGCGGAAATCTCCAAGAGGCCTCAAAGTTGAGTTTTCTTAACTTTTGCAGCAAAATAGCAATTTTGTCTATATTTTAGCAGAGTATTAGCAGCTGTTATCAGTTTGAGAGCTGAAAATTAGCGTATTTCCATGAATTGGCGCTTTTCCTCAATTTTAAATTCAAAGTTGCCTTCAGACAAGCAGCGAATAAGTGATTTTTTTCAACTTTACCCGGGGAATTAGCGTTTTTTTTTTTAAATTACAGCAGCGCAGTAGCGTTTCTAACCCGTGAATTGGCGATTTTTCTCAATTTTAGTCGCGGATTGACGTTTTCCGGAATTTTGGCTGCAAGTTGGAGATTTTTTCTATAGCCATAAATTGACGCTTTTTCTCAATTTTAACCTCAAAGTTGCTTTCAGAAAAGCCGCGAATTAGCGATATTCCTCAATTTTAGCATTGAAATACCAGATTAGGGGTTTTTCTTAGTTATAGCAGCGCAGTAACGTTTCTAACCAGTGAATTGGTAAATTCTCTCAATTTTAGTCGTGATTTTTTCCATATTCATCAACGAAATACCTTTTTTTCACAAATTTAGGTTGAAAGTTGGCATTTCTACTACAAATGTAGCAAGGCCAAAAGTCGATTTTTGAATATTAGCCGAAAATTCGCATTTTTTTTTACATTTTAGCACCGCATTAACAATTTTGTTTTCATTTTTTTCACAGATTAGCGCTTTTTCTCAGTTCTAGCCACGAATGAGCGGTGTTTTTTTTTACTTATGGCCGTGAATTTGTAATTGTTCTCAATTTGAGCTATAAAGTGGCCTACAGAGGGCGCGAAGGCGAGTATTGATGTTGAAAATTTCACCACGCTTTGTCCATAAATAGGTGATTTTCCTCAAGTTTAGCAGCGAACTAGCGCTTTTTCTCAACTTTAGCAGCGCAGAAGCGCTTCTATAACCCGTGAACTCGCGAATTTTCTCAATTTTGCTCACGAATTGGCGTTTTCCGCAATTCTAGCCCCAAGTTAGCCATTTTTTTCATCAAATTAGCCATTTGAGCTGGAAATTTGAGTTTTTTTAAAAAAGAGAAAATTAGTGATTTATTCAATTTTAGCCTCGTTGGTTTTTTATATTTTAGCCCCATATTAGCAATTTTTTTTCCTACTCCTATATTAGCCCTGTGTGGGTTCTAGCCTTGAAGCTTTCAGAAGCTAAGGATTTTTGTTTTCTCAATTTTAGCTGCGTTTTAGTTTTTTATTATTTGTATCCAATTTTAGGTATTTGTTGCGTTTTCTAAATTTAATTAGCTGTTGAATAGCGTTTTCTGCTAATTTTGCAGTGATTTAGCATCAGTCTCTTTATTATGTGCGAAATTTTCAAATTTTTACACGCGATTTCATTTATTAATTTGCCTTTTTTGCTCAATTTTGACTCCAATCAGCGTTGTTTTCTTTGTCAATATTAGTCGCGATTTTTTTCACTTGCACAGCCTTGAATTAGTAGCGTGTTAATTTTAGCCGCGGGCTGGGCCCAAAAACAACACATTTGTTGGTATCTTTACTTTAGCCGTAGCAGGGGTCTCCATAAACCGCGAATCAGCTATTTTTTCACAATTTTGGTCGAGATGTTGGATCTTGAGGCCTGCACGAATCAGCGCTTTCACACAGTTTTAGCCTCGAATATAAGCACTTTTTCCAGAGTTTTGGCCGTGTCAGCAAGTTGCACATTGACGAACGGCACATTAGTGCACTTGCCCACTGTCTGACACTTCCAAATGATGTTTTTTTCATTGCCTGGCGGAAAATCCTGCGAATGTTGCTTTAAACTTGGCCAGGAGGCTCGGGTTGGGAAGGACGGAGGTGAGTTAAAGTTTCATGGTGTTTGCGTCTGGTACCGCTGCGATAGGCCTTGGGTAAACAATTCTCGTTTTCGGTGGCAAAATAGGCAATCTCCCGGACAAAAATTGTTTTTTATTTAACATTGCGGATAAAATTTCGCTACTCCAACGGCCACGTTCTCAACTGTACTTCTGTTATGCTCTAAAAAGTGTTGTTAGACCATTCGTATTCATTAAAAAAGCGCAAAGACACGAAAAGAGTGCTTTTTGTTTAGATCTGATTGGTGACTCCTTCCCTGACCAACGTCCCCTTTTCTCCCATATAACAGTTCACGAGAACTCGAAATCAAAAACACAGATTTATTCACGAACGCCCGTGTTTTCTCTCTTTGTCAATTTCCAATCAGTAACGTCACGTCTCTTCCTGTTTTTTGCAACATGCATTATTTCATTTTGATATCGTCCTCAGGGACAATCCCCCGTTAATTAAAAAGAACCGCATCAATAAGATTGCGTAATTTTGTCTTTCTGTTTTCTACTCCCCTAAATTATTTCATAATGGAAAGCCCAAGAAATATTCAAAACAACGAAGACGGTGCAAGAAAAAAGGAGCAAGCTGAGTGACAAAATAGAGGAATAAAAAAAAGGGGGGAAGGTACAGGCAACGCCCCTACAAAACCCTAGGCTAAATAGAGTAATCTTTTGTCGGTGAATGTGTGCTACTGTCTCTTTAGGGAGGCTTATTTACACCTTGAGGGCCGTCTCAAGGTTTTTAATCAGAAAGTATTTTTATCAATAGAGCCACCCCCCTTTCTTCCCCCGCCGCCCTCGTTATAGTCCACGTAATTTTGTATTAAACTTGCTTTCACGGGTTTTATGATTGAATGCCTTTCGAAGAGTGAAATAAACAAGTTGACAGTGAATTGAAGGAGAGGGTGAACAGCACTGAACTGTGTTTTGGGGATAAGAATGAGAAAAACATTGAAGTAAAAAGTAAAACTATATAACTTATTATACAAATTGAATAAAATACTCGAATAACGCTATTATTAATTACTTATTTGGTCATAAGATGGTGGTCTTAACGATGTAACCAAATGGTTCACACTTTCACTGGATTTACAATTGAATTCTCAAAAACATTAAACCGAATAATTTATACAAACCACTTATTGCACCGAAAAAAAAAATTAAATAAAAATAAAAATTGATGTTGGTTGCTCAGTAGGACTGCACGTAACTCCGGTAAGGATACGCCTGAAAGACAAAACAATGTTTTCACTGTTATTATTTAGCAGACACAAAATTAACTAAGCCAAAGTGGCCTCTTACCATTGCCCTAATCATACACATAAAATATTTACAATTTTGTGTCGAAAGCTTTGTCAACAGGTGCTCGGGCTGCAGCGGAAAAAGTGTTGGAAAGATTTATAAGTGACGGAAACGAGACAAGAAAATTACATACCGTGCTTGAAGAATTCGGGTAAAGCGAGTTTTTTTTTTTTTTTTTTTTTTTAGTGTTACAAACTATGGATTGGAAGAAGCCCAATAGCGCAATTTTTTGTTAGTATCTAAGGGTTCACTTTTTCTACCAAGAGTATTTTTTGTTTCAATCGTTATAATGTTAGAATGAACTGCAGGGGTAGGAGGTGGGGCCTCTGTTCTGCTTTCAAAAGCGAGAAAATCTGTTAAAAATCACCCTTTTTTGTGTGTAAAAATGATAAGTAAGGGGAAGACAGGTCGTTTTATCCGGCAGGGCAAATTTTCAGTATCACTCAGGGTACCCAGCTGAGAGAGAGAGGCAATTACAGTCAATGGCTAAGAGAGAAAAAAAGAAAGAAAAAGAAATACGCCTTAGCTTTCCTTGAAATTGGCAGAAACGAAAGAAACTTGAACTATAAATGAGTTTAGCCTTGGATTTTGGCACGAACAAAGAAAGGAGGAGATTCTACAATTTGTTCTGTTTGAAGAATCTATAAGGAACTAACTTGAAGGTTTTTATTGTTCAACACATTTTCTCATTCATGAACTTGACCATCATGCTGAAACTGGAAATAACCTATACTAAGTAAATTTTCTCAGTTTTCCTCTTTGCCCTGCTATCTGTCCACTCTGGAATTTATATTTTACCCGATGAACAGGCTACAGAGGCCAGAATCTTCGAATTCGGCCCATCAGCCGTCAGTTTCAGCCGGAATCAGTTTGACGGACCAGCAATGGAGAACTATATCCCCTTCCCCATTCACTGGTTTGGCTCCCGTGCCGTCAAAAATGCACCTAATACATGACCAATCGATTATGGTGCTGACAAACTACGGAAACACGGTAACAATATAAGAACAGACCCAGAGATGCTTTATGCGGTTCAAGCCGAAAACCCTGACATAATTGTTTGGGCTATTAAACATGATTCAAAAGCCAGAAAAGCAAATTTGACTCGATACATGACGGAAAAAAGTGGGTGTGTTTTTTTGTACCATGACAAGTTTCAGAGGTTAACAACTATCAGATAAATTACAAGCTATGGCGTAAAATAGTTAGAAAAAACGAGCGTGAGTGGTTCGTTTAGTTATATTCAAGCCACAAATTGTCAGTTCAAGGACTTTTAAGGCGGACATGAACACCTATCGAGTTAAAGGCGCAGTTATTTTTGAGGAGTGAGTTATTTTTGCCATTTTTAGGGCGTCAAACGTGAAAATAGTCATACCAACTAATATCAGGGGATGAATCGTCGGCTTAGTCACGTTTAGCGTGCGAACAGGTAGTGATCAAAAATTTTCAAGGCCCGTGAATCGTCAGTTTTACGATTTTATGGACGCAAATAGTTGAGGCGTGAAAAGTCATAGTTGTGTTGTGCCTCTTAAGGGCACGAATGGGCCTTTTTTCGAGCGGTAATTAAACTTTCGTTTAGCCATTTTTATGTGTTGAATAGCCAGTTTGACAATGTTAAGGGCGCAAACTGCCAATACGGTCATTTTTGGGGGGCGTAGCCTCTTTGACTACATCGTCAGTTTAGTCAAGAGCCACGCAGTTCTAAATTTAGGAACCTGCCAAATTCGTTTTCAAGGTAAACGAATCTTTTTATGAGTCAAGCATTCAAAATGGATTGGCATAAAAATATGTTTAACCCCCAGTTGTAATTCGGAATTTTTTTCCTTTTTTAGCCGTGAACTAGCACTTTTTCACAATTTAGGCTTGATATGTATAACCTTTGAAATCTTTTAAGTTTGGCCACACTAATTGCTTATTTTCTAAATATTACTCGCAAATTAGCAAATTTTTCTTATTTTAGCACCGCATTAGCAATTTTAAATTACTTTTAGGTATAGACTATCGCTTCTTCTCAGTTCCGGCCCGTGAATCAGTGTTGTTTTTACTTAGAGCCGTTCATGAATTTTCCGTTTTTCTGAATTTTAACCACAAAGTTCAGGAGGCGCGTATTTAAATTAGAAATGTCACCACACCTTATCCGAGAATTAGTGATGTTCCTCAATTTTAGCAGCGAATTGGCACTTTTCTAAATTTTAGCAGTGCAGTAGCGTTTCAAACCAGTGCATTACCGAATTTTCTCAATATTTGCCAAGTATTGGTGTTTTCCTTTATTTTAGCGGCAAAGTAGCCATTTTTTCCATTCGTTAGCAGAGAATATCACTTTTCCCAATTTGAACTCAAAATTAACGTTTTTCTTAATTGTAACTGCGAATTAGTGATTTTCTTCATTTGTATCCACGAATTAACGTTTTTCCTCAACTTTATTTCCGCAAATTAGCGATTTTTCTCGATTTAAGCTGTGAAATAGCGTTTTTTGCTAATTTTGCGGTGAATTAGCATTTATTCCCCTTTTTTTTTACACGTGAATGGGAGATTTTTTGCTATTTCAGTTGTGAATTTGCCGTTTTTTCCCAATTTCAACCTTGAAGCGTCTTTTTTTGTCAATATTAACCGTGAGGTTGGCCCAAAACACAACACTTTTGCGTTGATTTCCACAATTTATTCGTAGAATGGCCTCCACGCACCGCGAATCAGCGATTTTTTCTCAATTTTAGTCTGGAAGTCGCATCGCGAGACCACGAATCTCAGCTCTATTTCGCAGTTTCGAGCTAAAGAACTGCGAAAGTGCCAGTTTCGGGTATGAACATTAGCAAAAGACAATTTTTTGTCTTTATTTTCGTGAAATTTCATGATTCCGGGGCTTCCGTTCAGTGATCGCGAAACAGTGGCGGGCACGAAGGCTCTTTGGTCAGACTTTGGTCTGACAATTGCCAAACAGTTGCAACGTTTGCGAGAAGAATTTCCACGAAATTAGTAGTTTACTGGTTGAATTCTCTTGAAATTGCAAGTTTCAGGTATTTGTTTACACAAAATTTTAGTTTCAGGGCCAAGAATTCAAGAAATTGGACGCTTCTAGTATTTATTTTCGTCAAATTGCAATTTTCCGGGCCATTTTTTTTAAAGGCCGTTGGCTCTGGGCATGCCAACCCTGGTTTTTAAGGGAAATTGGTTTCCGAAAGTGTGAAATTCGCGGATGTGTGTTCCGGAAATGTCAAAGCCGCAAAAATTAGTTCCACAATTTATTCTGGAATCCACGAAATTTGAACTTGAATTGAATGAGCAAAGTTTCTGTAATTCAATATTTGAATAACTTAACTGCTGCGAGTTTGGCTTTTTGTTTAAGGCAAGACTAATGATATTTGGATCTTCGAGTGCCATTTATCAGAAATGCCAAACTCGCGAGAGCCCTACATAAATGAGTTGTGGGAAGCGGGGTACAACACGAGATAATGCCCCCCCCCCCACAACAAAACTGGGCAAAAACAGAGAAAAATCGCTGTTTCTTGGGATAAAATCGCTTCTACGCAGATTGAGGAACAACTGTGTTTCGTAGATAAAATGAAGACAAGACGCGATCACGCCTAAAATTGGGAAAACTCCAATTTAGTACGGTGCAATGAGACCTAAACCCCAACATCAAAAGTGAAAGTTTCCCTTTAAGGGGGAGTTGTACATGTGATTCCTCGACCCCCCTCCAATCATACCTCGCCTACTCCGCGTTACGGAAATTACCGCCGTATTTCTGCACCAATCGTGTACTTCAAGGGCTCATTTAAATCTTCAGGAAATTCCGCACAAGCGTACGATCTTCCTTTTTCATATTTCATCCCTAAAATAACTGTAAAACGCACACAAACTTTTACCTTGAAAATTCACACTCTTTCCACAACTTATTTAGGAAAGCAAGATCGTACGCTTGTGCGGAATTTCCTGAAGATTTAAATGAGCCCCTGAAGTCCACGATTGGTGCAGAAATACGGCGGTAATTTCCGTAACGCGGAGTAGGCGAGGTATGATTGGAGGGGGGTCGAGGAAACACATGTACAACTCCCCCTTAACGCCAAATTGTTCCTCACAACCCACATATTGATTTGTAAAACGTTCAAGAAAATGTGTTAACTGAGTTCTTAAATTGATACAAACGATAATAAGCGGTCGATATTGAGTAAAAATAGCTAATTATCAGCTATAAAATTGGGGAAAGTGCTAAATTCGAGGTATAAAAACACTGTTTCGCGTCTAAAACTGAGAAATGGCGCTATATTCACGGATACAATCGTAAAAAATCTCTGACAAACGGTTAAAATGATGAAAAAATTGATAATCCACAACTGAAATGGATAAAAAGCTCTAATACACGGATACGTATAGAAAAAGTGCCAATGCACGGATATGTATAGAAAAAGCGCTCTAACAGTTAATGACGAAAAATGTCAATTCATGGCATCAACAGCCAATTTTGCGACTAAAATTGTTAAAAAGCACTAAATTGCTGTTGAAATTAATTAAAATCGCTAATTCAAGGATGAAATCTGGAAAATGAGCTAACTAACCGCGAAAATAAAAAAAAAAACAGAAAAAAAAAACATTAATTCGCATATAAAATTCTAAAAATGCCAATGGGGAACTTGCATGAATCTCAGATTCGGTAGAAAAGCATACCGGTGATTTGACCCGTGAACTGAAGGATAACAACGGAAGTTGCAACCCGATTGGTGCGTTTTAAGATTTTTAAAAAAGGTTCAAAGTTCTTCAGAAGAGGATGGATGGTGCGAGGGGAAATGACGTAAATACTTACTTGTGAAGCATTTGAGGGAACTCTAAAATTGTTTGTTTACAAATAACATGAAAAATGTCCCCCCATTAAACTCGTCTAACCCCCTCTTCCCCGCATCATCCATTTCAATAAGTAAGTTTTTACGTAATCGAACCCCCACTCAAAATTTTTAAAAATTCCCTAAAAAAGCATCCTTGACTGATTTCAAAGTTTAATGTGAGCAATAGACTTGTGGAAGAGCCCTCTTTAAGCAACACCAACTTTTGAAAAATGTGCAAGTTCCCCATTCGCAATTTTTAAAGCCAATTTTATGACTAAAACCAAGATAAATTTGAGAAAAATCGCTATTTGGGGAGGGGACGCTACTTTGATGCTACAAGTGAGGAAATGTGTTAATTCGTGGCTGAAACGGATACAAATCTATAATTAGCGGCTAAATTTGAAAATATTTTCTAGCTCTCTGGAAAAAAAAAACACTGCCATTAACGGCCAAAATTTAGGAAAAGCGCTAACTCGTTGCTAAAATTGAGAAATGCCAAATCGCGGCTTCTGAGGGTGCAACTGACTGAAATGGAAAGAAAAAAGCTACTTTGTGGTTGAAATTGAGTTAATTTGCTAATTAGAAGCTATTTTTTTTTTAAATCGCAAATTCAAGGACGGAATTGATAATAAGCTCTAATTCACCGCTAAAATAAAGAAAAACACTAATTCGCGGCTTAAATATTGATAAAACACGCTTCTTTGTGGATAAGGTGCAGAAAAGGCGCCAATTAGCGGCTTAAATTGGAGCCATAGAAGAATGCTACGTAAAAATTATTATATTTATTGTTTATAGGGACTGAGGGGTCTCATAGAGCCTCCGGGCTAGACATAAGTATTAGGTGAGCCACTGTCCGGGGCAAATGCCCCTCCTAGCCCCCTCCCCCAGATAGATCCCTAAATACATTCGTCCCCCTTGACCTTCCCCATTATTACATTATTTTGTTTATTTTCTAGTTCGTCCAGCGTCGCGTGGGTGCGAAGTTCTCGTCACTGCACAATACTGAGAGGGAACTTCATTTCACGAATTCTAAACTTTTTTCCTGGTTGAGTTTTGGTGGGGGAGGGGGGTGAAAAAATTGGTGTAATGAGCTAAAAATCCGTTTTTCTCCCATTTGAAGCCAGGAAACTTCCAACTTGGGGATAAAAATTGTAAAAATGTCCCCACGGAAATGCTTTTGACGCCGGGAGAATGCAATTTTTCGGAATAGAGAGGGCAATTAAAACAACAAAAAATGGAACTTCATTAATTACTCAAAATGGTTAATTTTCAATTCCAAGTACTCTGGGAAAGTAACAGTTAGCAAGGGAACTGTAAATTTCGTATCAAAACCTTGAATTTCTGCTATGAATTGAAGACTTCGGCCGATTGCCTGTGCGATTGGTGTTCTAAAAGTCATATATTTTACGTTCTGATGTGTCCAGCTCCTGCAGTAACGATGCTTCATATCGAGTACTTTGTGTGGTGGGGAGGGGGTCGACTTTAAAGACTCACAGGGCACCGGAAGCCTTTCAATGTGTCCCTATGGCCAACACGCACACATCGTCATACATATCTCTTTCAGGGACGCCACTTAGACGTTTTTCCTTATGGTGTGGTCAGTCGAAAGACATGGAACAATCGACTATAAGAAACACAATGAAAAACGAACTTGAACGCCAAACGACTATTTTGATAAACATAGTAGCCTATCTGGTTATAATATAATGCGCTATTCGACAATGTATACGCACATTAAATACCAGAAAATTAGCCTCCATTGAGCCGAAAATGACCCACTTTCAAAAATTGAATGAACGGAAAGAAAGGTCATTGAAAAAGGATGAAGTGACAGTTTTTCTCTATCAATGCAATGAAAACCCCCTCTCGCCAAAACCATTCGCCGCCTAATAGACCTGTCTGCAACGTTCACGCCTCTATCACGGTCACCTTGCCTTTCAGTTTTCCAAATTTTCATAAAATAATCTTCTTGCTCAATCGCAATTCACCACAACAGAAAAACAAACTTTACGGTTGAATGAAAACTGGCGAAAAAAAAGGAATTGATCGATTTATGACAACACAGAATGTGATATTCAAAACACCTTATTTTTTCACAGTCGCCTCAGTACGCACCCCCACCCCTACCACACTCCCTAGGACCCTTCATCGCACTTATTTCGTCGATGAAAAGGGTCACGTTCACCTGGCCAATCGATTTTTACCTTGCGTTTAACGAGAGTTTTCCTTGAAAACACAGAAAAAAAAAGAAAGGAGCGTAAAACCGACGGAAATCTGTTCGTGAAAAACATTTTATCGTGCGACTATTTCTTAAGAAAAACTTAAGAAAACCAGTAATTACGAGGTTAACACTTTTTGAGTTTGTGATCTCTTTAAACTAAGTTCTCAAACCTTGACCGTAATTATGTTAAACATTTTATATTGATATTCAACTCTATAGCGACCCTTTGTAGCCTCTTAACCAAGTGCTAAAAAATAGGTGCTACATTTAGTAAAATTGCGCACGCAGTCAAAATTTGAAATTGACCAGGAAAAGTACGGCTTCTAAAGCTTTGCGTCACGACACTCAAGACTTCTTAAGAAATGTATGTTTTTTTTCATAATCAAGTTGAGGGCTCGGTTTACTTCTGTAACCATTTTTTATGGCTCGAGCCATTCTAGAAAAAAAAAGTGAAGCGAGGAATCTCTGAACTTTTTTTTTCTTCTTAAATAGTTTTTTTTTTATGACTGGTTGAAGAGAACTGATCCGATGAGTATAAATTTTTGTATAAGGATTTGTTTTGAAACAGTCAAGAGCCCCTTCCCCCCATCCAGCCCTGAAAATTGACACTATGCAGGTAGATATTTGTCTTTTAGGGACGTCAATTAACGCATATGTAACACAATGCAGTGGAACAGTAAAGCCGATCATGCATTAATAAAACCCGTTAAAAAAAACAAAACAAAAAAAATGAAACAAGGTGACGTAGTAGTGCGAATAAGCTTTAGTGCGTTCTACTGGTTACATCTTACTTGTCGGTATACGTTTGGAGTTCGAAGAACAATGGCATTAAAACCGTTGTGTGGATCTGCCGTGTACTGAACCGTTCGTTTCGAACCGTCCGGTTCAATTAACGAGTAGCTACCTTTGACGACGCCGCCCTGTCTCACTTCGGACTGACTTTTGAAGTCGCCCGTATGACTGTCGGCGACGCCGTACTCAAATTTATACACCGAATTGGGATTGACACGGCCGAGGAAGGCCTGTTGTGACAACGGTGCGACCACAATTGGACTCAACGAGGGGTGAAGACGTTGGCGACTGAGCTGCTGATGGCGAAGCGGCACCACTGCTGGTGGACGAACTGGTAAGTTGAGAAATTTACTCACCGGCAACGGCCGTGTTGTGATGACCGAAATGGGAAATGCAGGACGAATGATGGGACCAGCGGATGCGAGGGCGATTTTAGCGCCTATGATTGGCGTCAGGCCTGGGATGGCGGAGGCGAGAGCGGGTGCTGCGAGAAATGCCCTGGTCGGTTCATCGATATAGTCGTTGTTTTGATAAACGGCTATTGAGCTTGGATAAGCGGCACTGGCGATGGCTACGAGGGCTGACAAAATTGTGAGCTGAAAATGTTACATAATCAAAGAGATCAAGCTTTTTATTTGTTTTCATATTAAGCAGCGCAACAAAGGAGGGGGTGGGGTTTAAGGTGCATTTCAAAGTGCATTCAAATTATAAAATTCACTCTTGACTCTCATTCTAAACCGAAACACGTTTAGTTTTTAAGCCAAGGAAATGTGCGAGGCGTGACCTTAATACAGTGTAAATGACTCTTTCATGAATAAATATCTAAAAGAGATTTACGAGATTTCAAAGTTTTAGCATTTTCTTAACCGTTCGCCAGCCAGAAAAAGAGCGTGACCAAGTACAATACAACACTTTTACCCCCCCCCCCCCGTCATTTGCATTGCAGTACGAAATGCTCTAAAGATTTTTCAGGCTACCTCGCGGTTTATTGCACTACCCGTAGATATTGTAATTCTGATTAGACTAATTGCAAAAAAAAAAGAATAGCCCACCTGCGTTGCACTGCCTTGTCACAATATTTTCTCAATTTGTTAACAAAAATTGTCTTCAAGATCACTTATCATTTGAAGCACACTTTTCTTTTTGTTTGTTTTTTTTTTTTACCCACCTTAGCACACAGCATGGTTCACTTCACTATAAATCACAGGAGAAAAGTCCTCGGGCGTCCACTACTTTTCCCTAGTTTATATACAACGAGTTACAATACGCTGCGCAACCTTAAAAAGAACTCCTTCTAGGAGGAAAGGGTCTCCCACCAAAGGAGTCTGGCTAGTCAATCACTACTATTTCTCCCCATTTTAATACATTCTCATTATTTATTAATGAACCGCTACAAAGTAAGGGACAGGATGAACTGGCCAAATGTCGACCAAGGGAGACGGATTTTAATTTCTTGTTGGACTTCTAATAGTCCTTGGTAACTTGGGCATTGAAAATCAGAGCAAAAAAACAAAACAAACTTGGTTTGAGCTTTCGTTTTAAAACTAACATCGCGTAAAAATGTACCTTGGCTAGAATAGTATTGGTGTTATGATTATTTATTACGACAATAACTTGGGCCGATCAATCATTTTTTCTTTTTTTTTTCTGTCGTAACGAAGGACTTCATAGTTAGGAATGTGGGCAAAATATAATTTGTAAATGGGCATGTGTTTTTGCACTTATACTTTAGCATTTCTTTGTGTCACGTGCAATCCATTGGAAGATAAATAAAGAGCCAACTTGGGATTTAATCGAATCCTTAACTGTAGACTCCTGGCAGGGCCATTAATTGCCGTTTAAGTTGCCATACGCTGGCTGTTTGTTTTTGGCGATAAATTGCCAATTTTCGGACTATGAAATTTATGTTAACACTTTTTCTTTTCCTCGGGTTATAATTTCCGCTTCGGCAACGTTACTTTTTGCTTTCAAAAATGAGGCAACGGAAGGGCACGGGAATATTACAGTTTTTAAGATTTGACACTTGTAGAATCCAATTTCACGGATTTCGCCTAGTTCGAGAAATAATTTCGCTTTACATCTCCATTATTAAAGAAATTTCGTCGGTTTGGCTCTTCAGAAAACAAAAATTACGTGGATCTGGCACTTTCAAAACCAATTTAATTGGGTCAGCTCACAATTTCCCTGTGTGTTCGCTCATTATTTAGAGTGATTTCGCTGGTCTGGCTGGTTTTACTTCCATTTTTCCGTAGGATCAGGAAGTATGTTATAAGTGAAAATGTTCACATATAGCTGCCCAACGCAAAAGCACTATTACGCGATTGAAACACAAAAAAAAAATAATTTCGTGGTTTATAGCCCGTAAAAAAGCCCGTTTGAAGGGTCTGGCTCATTAAATTTTCTGGGAGCACTTACTCTCACCCCATACTGCGCCAAATTGCCTCACGAATAGCCATTTCATGGTAACATTTATCGTCAAACATTGAGTTTAAATGTTCTGAATTGAGCTGAATTAGAAGTTTCCTGGCTGAACATCCGTGAAATTGCAAGTTTCAGGTCTTTATCTTGGCGAAAATGCGAGTTCTTGTGGGTAATTCCTGTGCAAATGCAAGTTTCGGGTCGTTTAATGTCAGCAACATTTTATTTTACGGGTCTTAATATCGTAGAAATGATTAATTTCGGGGCTAAATATTCGTGAAATTGGAAGTTCGTAATTGTTTTTCGCGGGGCAGACCTCGTTCCGACGTTGAAATTGAAAATCGATAAAATTGCAACATTTGGCTGCACCGGTGGCCGAAAATTCGTGCCATTGCAAAGTTTCTCGTCTTAATTTGAACGAATTTTCCTAGTTTCGGCTCTTTTCAGGTTTCCCTTTCGGGCAGGGCCGGCCAACCTTTTTTGGTCGCGGGCCTGGTTGATGTACAAGAACTCAGGCGGGCCACACATTCTCGCACCCCCCCCCCCTCAAAACACTTTGATCTTAGCAGTGGCGGCGGAAGTCAGCCGGCATTGGGGGAGCAACAATCTTGAGTAGTTTAGATTTACCCCCCATCACGATTTACCGCCTAGAAAATACCATTTTGCAAATACAATTCTTGAGGCAAAAAATCCAAATCTTTCACCAAATTTACCGCCTCTTCATGAAATTCCCTTGTTTCTGGGTTGATTTTCCTGAGTAATTTTGAGTCCTAAAGACATAGTTTTACTATAAATAAATGACGTGTTATAACCTAAATCGGCCACATCGGCCAGCAGAGCATTCAGAGCAGAAAAATGATGCGAAAGAGCAGGAGTATGCCGTGAACAGTAGCGTACCGAGGTACGGGCGAGGGGGGCAGGCCGCCCCGGGCCACCTGTCAGAGAGGGCCCCCGAAAAGCTTAAATATGAAAAAATGATTATTTTTAGATAGGACAGTGACTTGGCTCCTTTCGACGATTTTCAGCCCATCCGACTTGGAGAATAGAGCGTTACTGGTCATTAGCACACAGTTTGGCTAAATATTCGATCGAGCACACGAAAGCGCAGTTCTGACGGCTAAAATTGAGAAAATGTGTGCCTTCTGGAAGCCGATTCGTGGCTAAAATAGAGAAAATACGCTGATTCCCAAGTTTCTTTACGTCCTTAAGCATAAATAATTGAGAAGGCGCTCTAATGTGCCGATGTTGGGGCGAATAGGCGGTAAAAAATTTGGAAAAAGTGCTAATGTTCATGGCTATAACTAAAAATTCCTGGTTTCTCGATGCAACTTTCAGACCATAATTTAGAAAAAGTCGCTCATTCTCGGTGTATAGTGGCAGTTTACGGCTAAAATGTATATTTTTACGGCTAAAAAACCGCTGTGCTGTTTTTGGGCCCAGCTCACGGCTAAAATTACGAATAATCGCCTTATCCGTCGATGAAATTGAGTAAAAGGGCTAATTAGCCAATAACCTATAGGTATAACGTTAATTTGAGGTTAAAAATGAAAAAAAATTACTTATTCGCGGCTAAAATTGAGAAAACGCCAATCCCTATCTTCTAAAGTATATTTCGAGGCTAAAATTAAGAAAAAGTGCTAATCCATAACTAAATTGAAATGAAATGGCCAATGTGGGGCTAAAATGTAAAACAAACGCGTTACTCACGGCTAATGTTGAAAAAAAAAAACTAATTAGCACGGCTGAAATTAAGGAAAACTCTAAATTTCAGCTCAAATTGAAAAAAGGGCTAATTCGTGGTTAAAATTTGAGCAAAACGCCAATTTGTAGCCAAAATTGATAAAAATTGCTAATTCATGGAATAATGACTTAAATGTTAATTTTACGTTAAAATTCAGAAAAGTGCTAATTCCCTGCTGCAAATTGAGAAAAAGCGCTAATTCGGGGTTAAAATTGACAAAAATTCCAATAAGTGTTCAAAACTGAAAATACGCCGATTCTCGGCTTCTGAATGCGACTTATTTGTGGCTAAAAGTGAAAAAAAAAAAAAAAAAAACACTATAATACAGAGCAGATGCTAAGGGGGCTCGTAGAGTTATCCGCCCCGGGCCCGATAGGTGTAAGTCTGCGAGTGGCTGTGAAATTTACTTTCCCCCTCTGAGCCAAAATGCCCATTGAGCACTTTAAAATATTATTTTTAAGAGAGATTAATCACCTAAAAGGAGGACGAAACAGTTGATTACAGAGTCACATTCCTCTTCTTTATGGTCTTCACTGGAATTGTCTTGGTTAGATGTCTGGAATTGACAGTTTTCGCCCCTAAGCCCGAATTTCAAAGATTTGGCCCTTTGAAAAATCAAGTTTGAAGGATTGATTCCCTCAAAATGCAAATTTGCGACCCTGACTCATTAAAAAGTCACATGGGGTTCAAGATGGCAATTTTACACATTTGTGGCCTTCATAGAAGCTATTTCGCGGATTCAGCACTAAGGGAACCCAAGTTTGCTATTTTGGCAAATTCGAGAACCAATTCCACGTTTGGCTCCATAAAAACAAGCAAGGTGGTTGTATTTGGCTCTGGTTGCAAAGTTTGCAAATCTGGCTCTGGCTGCAGATCTGGCTGGTGAACCCGAATCATGTTGTAGAAGGTGCGAACGATAATTTTTAGGAGGCAAATTTGACACGAAGCCATTTTTTTCTCGATTCCTGAAACATCGGATTGAGGAGAGCGCCCCCAACCAGACCATTGGGGGACCATTCGCTGACCCTGAACCCCACTTCCGCCCCGTATTGGATCCTAGCAAAAGGCCGCGACGCTCTGAATAAAACGCAATGGGGGCCTGTTTAATAAATTCAACAAAATTAGTTAACGAAGCGTTTTCCATCTGCACAAAAACGTGCCCTGGGGCAGCTAATTGCAGTGCCGGACTTGGACATTTGGCGCCCCCGGAAGAATCTTTCAGCAACGCCCGCCCATGAAGTTCTCTTCAAGAGCCGCGAATTAGCGATGTTTCCACACTTCATCAGTTCTTCTCAATTTCGTAGGTGAATTAGCGATTTGTCTCCATGCATTTTAGCCGCAAATTAGAGATTTTTCTTGCGATTAATTATTTTTTTCTGATTTTAGCCGCTAATGAGCGATTTTACCCGTGAAGTAGCGCTATTTTCTAATTTGAGCCGCGAAGTTGCCTCCGGATCCGCGACTTGACATTTTTAAACAATTTGTTTCTGTGAACTAACAATAATGTTCTCAATTTAACTCAATAGACATGTTTCTGGACCTTAGCCGTGAATCAGCGTTTTACCTAATTCTAGCCTCCTAGTGAGTTGTTAATGATAGTTTTGTGTCCCGTGGATTAGCGATTTTGTTATTTTTTTAGCCACGAAATTACCTTCAGAAGCCGAGAATCGGCTTTTTCTCTATTTTAACCACGAATTAGCGTTTTTCCACACTTCACACTTCAGCTCTTCTTTTCAACTTCAACAGTGAATTAGCGATTATTCCATATTATAGCTGGGAATTAGCGATTTTCTCCACTTTAGGCCTGAATTCTTGGTTTTAGCCGCTCAAGAGCTATTTTCCCCGATTTTATCCGTAAATTAGCACTTCTTCTTAATTTTTCCCCCGAGTTAGCGATTTTTTTTACTATTATCCATAAATTTATTGCGGATTTTCTCAGATTGAGCCACGAACTTGCCGTTCTGAGTAAGCGAAGAATTTTTGTTTTCGTAACTAGGCGTGAATTAGCGCATTTTCGCAAAACCATTGGTCAATTATTGATTTTTCGCTCTTCGATCCTTGAATTAGCATGTTTTGTCATTTTAACCACGAATTACTGCTTTTTCAACACTTTATCCACGATTTTAGCGCTTTTTCTCAATTTCAGCCGTGAATTAACGTTTTACCCCGCGAATTAGCTATATGTATTTTTATTAATTTTAGCCGCGATTTATCACTTTCTCTCACTTCTGTCCGTGAATCAGAGATTTTTCAGAGATCAGAGGCCCTCTAGATACCCTCTGAAAGTATATAAATCAATTTTTAGGTTATTCATGGATATATAGGTATGTGAAAAGGTACTCGGACGGTTGGACTGCTATTTGGCTCCTTTCTACGAATTTCAGTCTATCCGACCTGGAGAATATAACGTTGCTCTTTGCGTGTTCAGCAAAGAGTGTGGGCGGAATATTCGATTGAGCCCCCCAAAAGCGCCATCCTGGTGGGCTCAAATTGAGAAAATCCGCGCTGTATTGAAGAAAACTCTCGGCTAAAAAGTGAAAATACTCCGTGTCTCCCGGAAACCTTATGATGAATGATGAATTTCAACACCGAGAGTTAAGGTTTGAGTTACGTTAACTCAGAATCAAAGACAAAATTGCGTCACAATTTAAGTAAACAAGGCTCGAGTTTGGTAACTTCAACCTAATTCTCGGTTGTGAAATCCACCATAAGTCCAGTCAAGTGCTGTTCGGTAATTGGCAACTTGCTGACGCGGCAAACATTTTGAAAAAATCGCTAATATTCGTGGCTATAACTGCGAAAAAGCGCTGATTCGATGCAACTTCCAGACTACAATTGAGACAAAATCGCTGATACTCGGCGCATGAAGGTCATTCTACGAATAAATTGATTTTGGACAAACGCCGCAGAAAACACGCTATTGGCGATTGTAGCTATCACTAGCGGCGCTAGTTTCGTGTGATAATGAAACCGGTACTCCCCACATATGTTAAATGATAAGTTTTGTGTTTTTAAAAGTGTTTTTTCGTGATCAACGTCCTTAACATACCGGGAAAAAAGCAGTCAGTTGGCCTAAAGTAGAGAACAGACGAACATGGTTTCTGATACATTTATACTCAAAAGTCAAACCAGCTCCCAAGCCTTTCGGCGGTCGACTTTCTCCCAAAAATGGGCAAATTCATAACTTCTGGCCCTCAATTTTTGGGAATCAATGAAATGACAATGTTGTGTATCGGTTACAACGGAAAGAGCAACCGAAGACACCGCAGTTTTCTCTGGATTCACCCTTGAGAGACATCCCACGAGCGCCTTATCATTTCTTTATTGGTACTCGCCAGCTAACCGTTTCGTTTTAATGCAAAATGGTCGACAACTTTTTTGAATCGGTGTTTTCGTGTTTTATTGCCCCAGTAAATAGCCGACAGTGAAAGGTTCCGTACGGGTGTAGGTACCGTGTACCCACATAACCGTCGTATTTTTTTGATTCGGTGATGCCAAAGGTACAATATCGAGGCCTCCTCGTCACCGTCAGATTATTTAGCCGTAGTTCACGGTAAAAAAGTGTCACTGACCAACATTTTTGGTACATGGAACTTCCTCATTGTAGAAAACCTTTGTAGTGGTTTGTTGTCAAACGACAACAACAAATCACATGGAGTACCGGAGCCGTACCGGACTCAATGTTTCTCTGAAACGCCGCCAGATATCGTATCCCTTAGCTACAATCGCCAATAATATTGACAAAAAAAATTGATTAAAATTGGACAAAAATGGTAAATTCACCTCTGAAATGGCGAATAATCGTCCATTCGCGTAAAAAAAGGGAATAGATGCTAATTTGCCGCAAAATTAGCAGAAAACGCCATATCATAGCTCAAATCGAGAAAAATCGCTAATGTGTGGATATAAAGTTGGGGAAAACGTTAATTCGCGGATACAAATGAAGAAATTCACTAATTCGCAGCTAAAATTGAAAAAATCACTAATTAGCGGAGCTACAGTTGCGCCTAGCGCCAATTTGTGATTGAAGTAAGAAAACTCGCAAATTTTTTTTTGAAATTTGGAAAATTCGCTAATTGACAGGTTTGAAACGCTACTACGACGCCGCTAAAATTAAGAAAAATCACTGATTCGCGGCTAAAATTGAGACTAATTCTAATTCGCGTTAAAAACTGGCCAATTCACGCCTCCTGAAGGCAACTTTTGAGGCTAAAATTAAGAAAAAGCGCCAATTTATGGCAATAGGTGAAAACCTGGTTATTCACGAGTAAAACTGAGCAAAATCGCTCATGCATTGCGTTTGGTGAACCAAAAAAATCCTAGTTCGTTAAAAGCCCCTCCCCCCCCCCTATTTTGCGGCTAATATTGAGGAAAGCACTTGTGAAAAACGCTAATTTTCATGTACGGTACATTCATCAAGAGTGTGCAGGCTGGGTGGAATGATTACTAGAATGTGAAATTACATTTTATTATGATGGCGACGTTGTGATGGTTGATCTATACTAATATGAAAGATTTAGTCCTCTTCACGAATTATTTATTTTTTCGGCGGAACTAGTTTTCGACCTTCGAGGCCATTTTCAACGCCTTCTTTGACTCCAGTGTCACATCTACAATAATTTAACAACAAATAAACACTAGGTGGGGCGTTAAAGTTGAAGTCTAATAGTCCTAATAAATACTAATTTACGGGTCTATTCTAGTCGTTATATCGCTCACGTTTGTGATCACAAAGCTGACTAGCCTTTACGCCCCACCTAGTGTTTATTTGTTGTTAAATTATTGTAGATGTGACACTGGAGTCAAAGAAGGCGTTGAAAATGGCCTCGAAGGTCGAAAACTAGTTTCGCCGAAAAAATAAATAATTCGTGAAGAGGACTAAATCTTTCATATTAGTGTGAAATTACCCCCGTCCCCACCACCTTACGAGATTTCAATCTGATCCCCCCCCCCTAGGACAAATTCCTACCTACGCCACTGCGCGTCACCTCGACGAAGTTCGATTAGGAAGCAACAATCGCCGGCTTTTGTTTTCGTTAAAACCCCTCCCATCACATCCCAATGCGGCCGGCGGAGCTGCGTTTTTATGTTCAATCTAAGTATTTAACTACATATTTTCAAAATTATGTACTTTTTGGTTGTACATAAAGATAGGCATATAACTTTGGAGTGAATCAGTTTATTTTCCTGAAGACTGTCTTTCGGAAAATAAACCCTGCAATTACTCCCTCGATATTTTAAGTATGATAATTATACTAGGCATGGGCGTAGCCAGCGGTGGGCAGGAGTGGGCAGTTGCCTTCCCCTAGAATCAAAGACGCAGATTTCGTGAGGCAGCTGCCCACCCCCAAAATTCCAAAAATGTTTTCCCTGATCTGGCTAACAGAAACACAAATTTATTATATTTCGCTCCATAAAACCAATTTTGCGGATTTTTCTCACTAAAAAACAACACATTTTCGCAAATCGGCTTCACCAAAAATCAAAAATTCGCGGATTTTTGTTGCTGACAAACCGACTTCGAGGGTCGGCTTATCTTGGGAACCGATTTTGCTGATTTTTCGCTCTAAAATCCCATTTTCACAATGTTCAACGCGCAATTTCGTGTTTGGGTTAGCTCAAATCGTGTTTAGCCCGCTGTGCAATACAGACTTACGGTGGGAGAGAAACTGCCAGCTCTGTTTACCGTCTCAGGTCTAAAATTTAAAGTTTAGCTCCAAAAGTATCACTTTCCGGTGTGGGGGGGGGAGAGAAGTTTCAATTTTTCGACATAAAATCCGAAATAGAAGGCTACAAACGACAGGTTTCCAGCAGATATTTATTTTTTGATGGATAGTGGCCGTTTCTGTGTAAATTTAGTCTCTGATGACCGTGTATTGACGTGATTCTAACCTCCAGATCCTGTTAGAAGCCCGCAAAAAGGCAATGGTTCATCTGTTATTTTCGCCAGTGAATCTTCCCACAGGCGTGTTGGATCCAGTTTTTCAAGATTCAAAAAACCGTGAAATAACGCATTTTTGATTTACTATTCTAATTACGGCCAGCACTGGGCATCGCCTATAAACGAGCGTTCTGTCAATTTCAGCCGCAAAAGAGCAGTTTTTCCTCAATGTAACCTGTGAATGAACGCTATTTCTCAATTTTAGCCTCGACAATTACACTATAATCAACAAACAACTGTGGCAATTTTGCCAATTCATTTTCCCTCAATTTTAGCCGCAAATTCGTGCTTTAATCTCAATTCTGCCTTGAGCAAGTCCCCCCTTCAAATTTCAGCAGTGAAAAGGTCCACATAATACTCATGTTAACGAATTTCATTAATTTTGATCCGGACGTTGCATCACGAACCTTAAAATAGGTGTTATCCTCAATGTGCCTTAATTTTAGCCGAAAATAAGAACTTTTTCAAAAATGTGTGCGCTAAGTCGCCCTCTTTCTCGATTGTACCCGCAAACTTGCTATATAAATGTATAAAAACAGTCAATTATCACTTTTTCGCAATGTTCACCGAGATTTTGGTTTGAGAAACCACGAACTGGTGCCTTCTCTCAATTTTACCTGCGTGAATGAGCTCCATTTCTCAATTTTAGCCATGAATTGGCATTTTTCCTCAATTTTAGCCGCAAATGAGCGATTTTTCTCAATTCGACATTTAACGCGCAATTTATTTTGTCAATTTTAGCCGTGAAAAGAGCACTGTAAACCGTGAGTTAGCGCATTTTCTTAATTTCGGCCCGCACTTTGGATCGCGAAACCGCAAATTGGCGTGTTTTCTCAATTTCAACCGCGAACAATGAGCATACTTATTTCTCAAGTTCAACTTGAATCAGCGCTATTTCTCAACTCTGGCCGTAAATGGGTGTTTTCGCTCAGTACTAGCCGGGAAATGTCTTTTTCGTGGATTTCATCCGCGAACGAGCACTTTTTCTCAAGATGTGCGCCCCCCTCCCCCAAACTCTGAATCCGTGTGCCTGGCTGGCTGCCCACCCCTCATTCATGGGCTGGCTACGCCCCTGATACCAGGTATTATTTTATTTTTTTAATCATAATTTGTTTGCACTTGTTCTTTCCTGGGAGCAGAAAATTTCCGTTGAACTGAATCGATTGGACGTGCTCCATGAGATTTCTTGCACCCCTGAAGAGGCCTGGGAAAAAAGCCTCCGGTAAAACGTTGGGTTTTAATAATCAGAGAGGGAAGTACATAATTATTACCTTACTGCTGACGGGAGTTTGGCTCGATCTCTATTTACCTATGTTTATTGGGTATCCGCAACATTTCATTCATAAGAGATGCATGCGTGAACACGCTTGGCCTCGAGCCAGGGCTCACCGTATACTCGACATTCTCCGAAATACCCCTCACCCCCCTTAACCATCAATCGGATAAATTTTATTTACAAAGCTCCTTCTTCCTTCCTTAGGAATTCAGTCTGAATCCTTCTCCATTGAGACATGTAGTGACATCCTGAGAGAAGTGCACGGGTATTCACACGCAAAAAGAGAATTCAATGGAAAAAAAAAAAAAAAAACACGAATAGAAAAAGTGATTTTGCATCGGTAATGTGCCTTCCAAATCTCCGTCCACTTGCTTGATTCAGTCCGCCCCCCGCTCCCCTATCTAACCTCTTTTTATTCCGATTAACGGACTGTGAAGAAGGTCTGCTGCAATTTTGGTGTTTCTTTTCACTCTTCAAATTAGTGAGGGCTACTTCTAGGCAGAGATGAATAAATGAAAATTAAAACCTGAGCGTTCCTCCCCCTTCACACAAAGTTACATATTTAAAACAAAAAACTTCCCAGCTATTCACTCTACTGAAGGGAGCCCACAATAATAAATTTCTTTGGCGGAATTCCCTCTCTCCCTTCTCACTATAGAATAAGGGTAGCAAACCCACCCTAACCAAAAGAGGTGAACACCACCCCCAAGCAGAACCCTATCCCTTTATTTCCCGGTCTGACGTCACTCTGACTGCTTCGTCGTGAAGGGCTGCGTACCACCGGGTGGTGGACGCGGGTTTTTTCTCTCTCACACTCTCTCTCTCTTTTCTTCAGGCTCACTCTATTCAGACACCAACCCTCTCATCATGTAGACGGCAAAACTTTCCTGTTAAATAACAAGAGTTGTCTAAAATTAAAATAATTACGGTTAGAATTATTCGACGAGTCAATCTAAATCCGAGGAAGGGTCAGTAAACCGCAAACCGTTTTTGTTTTGTTTGTTGATGCGTGCCCCTTCCCACCCCCTGCTCAGTTCCCACCATTTCACGCAATCTTCTTCCCTTTTGAGTCTGCATTTTTGAATCATACAAAAAATCTCCTCACCAGTAGTTTGCATGCAGTTTCGTGCGATTTGTCTTGATATCCACGGTTTCTCGCTCGGATCACTTTTTGCTTTCCATTCTATAAATTTTTTAAACAATGATTCGAGCTGTTGGCTTTATTTACCTTTCTTAATCACCAAAAATTAAGCACAGGAGGCTTTATCGGAATTTATGTTGTTTTTTTTCTGACTAACATGCAATGCAGTGTGCAATTTTATTCAAGTTTACTCTATATGCACCTTTCATTCGCTGGCCCTGCTGCATAATCAATCTAAGAGCTTGTAAACCCCCCCCCCACCCGTTTTTGTTACGCCAATAGTCTAGTTTAAGTGCCCGCGTTAATTAGCCCGGTTGTATTTATGAGAGGGTGTTGTTGAAAAAAGTTTTAGTATCGACAAGAACAAGGAAAAAAAAGTCAATTGCTGTGACTGCTCTTGTTAACATTGACCTCAATTTTCCTATTCAGAACTCCTTCCCCTGCCGCCTATCAAACATGCACGTTATGCTTCCTGTATACGGCCTGAAATCTGAAAAAAAAAAAGGTTCAATAAATTTGGGGTAGGTCAATCTAACGAAGAAGTAGTTTGAGAAGGCGAGAAAGACAAAAATAAAATAAAATTGGCGTAGGGATGTATGAAGACTACAAATCGATGGGCAATCTGACTTTAAAATGCAAAACTGACTGTAACGAAGGCAATTAAAAACCCTAATCTCACTAGCAGATCATTGAACTAATGGGATTATTAATTAAATCTAGGTGCTACAGGGATATTTATACGGTCATTTTACCATATAAGCAGCTGTTATCTTTTTGTTTCTGGCACAATTATGTGGGACAAGTTGAGAGGGGTGGGCGAATTGCATAAATGGATAGTATGCGACCCTAGAACGAACCATCAAGTTTTCGTCAACGAAGCTTGTAGTTCTGGGGTTTCCCCTCCCCCCACCCAGACGGTTCCCGTCAGAGCGTTTTCAGTCTCCTGAACGAATTTTTCGGACATAAAATTAGTGCTTTATTTTTCTTTCTCAACTAAACTTCCTTTCTTTTTCTTAACTAAATCCAAATATTACCCCAGCAATACAAGTCTTTGCAGGGGCGTAGTCAGCTCGGATGTTCTATAGAGACTCCATCAGCAAATGAACTGCGGTATGTTCATAGTACCGGCGCATTAAATCGTCAAATTCTTCCCATAAACTGAGTTTTCACAAAAAGGGCCGTAATTCATCAAAAACTAACATCTCCGTTGGGAAACCAACGGTTTTAGCCTTCTATTCCTGTTTTTCTGTCCAAAAATTGGCAATGTTTTCCTCGGAAATCGATACTTTGTAGAAAAGGCTTGGCACTCAAATACTGACGGATGGCCGACTTTTAATCAATGGCTTGTGACTCATGTATGAGAGGCGTGAAAATCAAACATTTTACAAGTCAAAAGTGGCGTTTTTTAACCCGAAACTGAAGATTTAACTCTATAACTAAATATTTTACGTCAAAACTGACGATTTTACCCCAAAGCCTATGTATTACCTGTAAACTGAAGATTTCACAGCAAAACTGCGACGATTTTAAAACACAGGCTTTACCCCAAAACTTTTCACCTCAAAAATAGTGTGTTTAAGTTTAACCCAAACTGATAAAAACCGAATGATCTAACCAGAACAGACCACTCTGCATTCAAAACTGCCGATTTCATCCTTCAAGCCGCGATTTTACTCAAAAACCCGTACGATTTCTCGCTGAAGGTGACGAGTTAACCCCCCCCCCCCCCTTCAAACTGAAGATTTTACTACATAACTGGCGATTTTAAAATAAGACTTTTCTGCTTTATTAAAAAAAAATAATATTTTATACCCGAAACGATTATTTCCCCCAAAATTGGATATTTTACTCCAAAATTGACAATGTCACACTGTAAATAAAGTTTTCCCCAAAACGGATGAATACAGCTACGTTCCTGACCCTCAATATGAAACAGACTATGGCCGTCAAAAACGAGCGTTTCACGCACCGGTGAACCTGCGCCGTGTATAGGACGCCTGGGGTGGAAATCTCTATGAGACTCTATAGTCCCTAAAAATTTAAACAATATAATTTTCAAATAGCGCTCAATTGTGGAGTTGCCTCTAGAAAGGGCGAATTATTGGAGTTTTCTAAATGCGCGGCGAATTTGCATTTTTTATTCAATTTAGCGCCCCTTTATACTTTATACTTAAAACGCTTTACTTTTACTACAGTTAATTTGCGATTTTTCTCAATTTTTGCAACGAAGTTGACTATCCAGAGTGCGTGTAATGGCGTTCTCTCAATTTCAGTCGCGAATTGGCGCTTGATTTCTCCATTTCGTACAGAATTAGTGCTATTCCTACACAATTTTTACCAGCAATTTCACGATTTCAGCCGAATTAGCGCTCCTTTCCAATTTTAGCCCATGCGAATAAGTGCATTTTATCTCAATTTATGCGAATTAGTATTTCTCACAATTTTATAAAGAACTAATATGCCTCCAGATAGGAAAAGTAAAGATTTTTCCATTTTTATCCGCGAATGATCGCATTGTCTCAAGTTTAGCAGCAAATGCGAGCGCTCTATTCATCGTCCATTTTAGCTTTGATTTAGCGTTTTTTCTCAGTTTTACCCGGGGCACAATGTTGCCTCCAGAAAGGGCAAATTGACGTTTGATAAAAATCGATCATTGGCGGCTAAAATTGTGAATTTTGAATCGGAATTAGAAATTCAAATCGACGTTTGAGCCGCGAATGGTCGTTTATTATCTATTTTAGCCTCAAAATGAGCACTTTATCGTAATTTTAGCCGCGAATAACAGCGGTTTTCTCCAAGTTATTTGCCGCACACTAGCCTCAAGAACAAGAAAATTAGCTCGGCTTCTCAATTTTTTTCGATTATTTTGGGACCGAAACATGACCCGCAAATTCGCTCACTACAGCCCTGGGTTTTTTCTTGCAAAAATGATCAAATTTTAAAATTTGGCGCGTGTTTAGTGAGCAAAGTTGCTCTTCATGAGTAAAACCCCTGAAATTGCGTAGGTATAGGGTGAGCGAAAACCACGAAATTGCACGTAAAACAAGCGAAATCTCTTTTTTATTCAGTAAAATCTGCGAAATAGTCTTTTCAGGGCAGAAGTGGAAAGCACCGCTATACAGCGTTGCCAATTTTATGGATTGCCTGTCAGATCTGACTTATTTTAAAATTCTGTCGTACTGATGCGACGGATATGACCATTTTTCATCAAGTTTCGTCGTGATTTAGCACTTTTTCTGGATTTTAGCTGCAAATTACACCTTTCTCCCAATTTTGGTCGTAACATATAGTTAAAAAACCACGAATTTGTGCATTTTTAAATTTGAGCACCGAATAAGGGTTTTTCGTTTAGTTTGTTTTCTTCATTTTAGCTGCGGTTTCTCCATTGTACCCGACAGTCAGAGCTTTATCGCAATTTTAACCACGAATTATCGCACTTTCCCACTTCTAGCCATGAATTTGTGCTTTTTTCACATCTATGCAGCCGCAAAGTTGCCTCTAGAACCCGATAATTAGTCGATATCGCGATAATCAATCGATTTTTGCCACGAACTAGCATTTTATCAAGCTAAATTGCGAAATAGCGATTTTTAAAATTCTAGCCGAGAACTAAGTTATGAATTTAAGCTGCAAACTTGCATCAAAAACAGCACATTAGCATTTTTGTTGATTTGAGCCGTAAATGACCCTCCGTACAACACGAATCAGCGATTTTGTCTCAATTTTTTCTTGTATGATCTTTTAGAGAAACCACAAATAAGCGATTTTTATTTATTTATTATTATTTTTTTTTAACATTTTAGACAAGAACTCGCGCCTTTTCTCAATTACAGCTGAAGCGGGGTTTCTCAATCTTGGCTGAAAATTAGCGTCTTAACTTAATAGCCGCGAATTATAGTTTTTTTCTTAATTTTAACCACGAATCAGCGTTTTTCTCAATTTCAGGAGCAAATGAGAGCTTTTTCTCAATATTAGCCGCGAGTTAGCGCCTTTTTCAGGTTTCAGCATCGAATTAGTGGGTTTTTTTCTTTTATTGGCGCTATTATCATCTATAGCCGTAAAGTGTCCTCCAGAAACCTCACGTATTGGCGTTTTTTTCCGATTTTTTCTTCTTCTGCGAACTAGATTTTTCTCAATTTTAGCCTCGAATGATGGCAATTTTTCTTGACTTCAGCCACAAATTCGTTTTCCCTCATTTTAACCGCGTATTAGCGATTTTTATCACTTTCTGACACGAAGTTACGATCAGAAACCGCGAATTGACTTTTTTTCTATTTAATCCGCGAATTAGTCAATTTCATCGATAAATTAGCAAGCTTTCTCCATTTTAGCTGCATCAATTTTTAGTCATTTTTGCGATTTTTCACCATTTTAGCTGTGAATTGGCGATTTATCTTAATTTTGCCGTAAATTCGTGTTTTTCTTTATTTCAGCCGCTAATTAGCAATATTTTTCTCAATTGCATCCAAATAAATCGCTGTGAATTAGCGATTTGTTTCGCTTTTAGCTACGGATTGGCGTTTTTTCACAGTTTGAGCCACGAACTTGCCTTCAGAAGCTGAAAATTGTCGTTTCCATACTTCTATATCATCTAAGCGCTTTTTTTTCTCATTGGTGAATTATGGGTTTTCACTATTTTATCACGTTAATTAGCGTGTTTCGTAATTTTAAACGCTAATGGCTGTATTTGACACTTTATCCACGATTTTAAAGTTTTTTCTCAATTTTGGCTGTGAAATTTTGTGAACTTTATCCGTGATTCAGCAATTTTTCTTATTTATGACCGTGAATCAGTTATTTTTTAAAATAATTTCAGCCGTGAATCAGCCATTTATCTCAATTTCAGCCCCAAATTTGCTTTATTTTCCATTTTGGTCTGGATTAAGCGGAGGATTAGCCGCCCACGGGGAGGCGCCGCGAATTGTAGTGATTTCCATTTGAACAAAATTTCGAGGGGCGCCAAAATCCAACATTAAAGATGATTATTTACGACTGTGGGCCACAAGCGGGCCTTTCTGAAAGGCTCAGAGGGCCACTGTTTTGCACGCGGGCCCTTGGTTGGCCACTCCTGCTATAGAAAGCACTTATTTTTTTGGAAATTCGTTCCTAAATTCATGAATATGATGCCTAAAAATCCTTATTTTTCGATCTTTAAGGTTTTCAGGGGCCCTCTCCGAAGAGGGCCCTGTTGTTTCTGACGGAAATTTGAGCTTGACGTAGCGGGAAAAGCAAAATGTAATTTAGCAACGCTGCCGCTTTAACGATTGTAAGTTCCCCAGGGATCAGTTCTTGGACCCATTTGAAAAAAACGTTTTTAGGAACGATTTGCCCCATAATTTAAGTGTATTGTCTTATACTCTGCTCATGATACGGCATTTATGATAAAAGCTCGAGTTTGCGTGTTACCTATATACAATGGTTTAATTCTAAAGAACGATTTTTATTTGAGTCTAAAACTCAATCGCCCTTTTATGAGTTCTCCCCCCCCTCCCACCATCTTTGAATGCCGGTGAACACTGGTACTCTCGGTTTCTGAAGCCACTTCAAGGACTTGAACAAACCCGAAAACAATTTGCTAATCCGGAAGAATGACTCGTAGAATAGTTTGTTGCTTTAATTGTGAAAATTGCTGATTCATGGCTAACTGAGGAAATTTCACGGTTAAAATACATACGCTAATCCCTCGGTTTATGGTTGTCCTTCAGGTTGTAGAAATATACGAAGGACACGCTAATGTGCCGTTATCCGGGCATTTCCACGGTGAAAATCGAGAAATGCGCCAGTTATCGAGGCAAAAATTGAGAAAAGAGTTAATTATCGCGGAAAAAATTGAGAAAAAGCAATCATTTGAAGCTAAAATTGAGAAGACTACAATCAGCGGTTTTCGTAGACACCTTTGTGAAAAAAACAAACAATAGAAAAACGAAAATTCACGGATAAATCATAAAGAAAAAGTCCCAATTCACGGCTAAAGTTAAAAAAAAAGCTATTTCGCGGCTAAAACTAAGAGAAAGTGCTTATTGTCGACTATAATTAAGAAAAAATTATCATTCGCAGCTAAAATTGAGACAACGCCAATGAACGGTTTCTAGAGGCAACTTTATGGCTAAAATCGTAAAAAAAGAGCTAATTCTATATGAGAAAAAGTTCTGATTGGTGTAAAATTGAGAAAAAAACGCTAATTTGGGACTAAAATGTATAACGCAAATTTAAGGTCCTTGGAGGTAACTTCGTGGCTAAAATTAAGTAAAAGCCGTTAATTGAACGCTACGTAAAAATTATATTTCCTGTTTATTTGGAGACAGATCAACACTCCGGGCCCTGTGATAAATGCTTAGAGGTCCGCCACTGGTTGGATGAGCTAGTTCTAGAGCCAATGGAATCGAATTTTGGGTAAACCTCGGGCTGTTCTTTACCACGACTATTAAGCTTTTTGATTGAAGCAATCTTCCTCGATAAGACCGTAAAAACTGGTCCCTACCTTATATTGCCTGTGTACGATCAGATCGACTGTCTTGAATATAAAACCATATTAAGGCGTCTTCTTTCGCCTATAAAGGCTTAACTTTGATTTTAAGTAGAATCTCGCATCAATAATTTTGGTATGCGTTCATATCGTTATTACGTTCAATAAATGTAGTGGATGAGGAAGGGGGTAGTACATAGGGAGATCCATAATTCGTATCAATTACAATCGGGCCAAGGATACACAGATCGTAAAAGAGTTACTATGACTATTTCCATCCTGACTATATTCCTGGCTGTACTTTGTACGCTCCTTTTCTCCCTCATTGAACAATCATTTCCCGTTTTAAGCGTGGGATGGAATAAGCACCCTAACCTTGTGCCTAATATAGTATTCGAATCGTGAGTTCATAAATAATTTGCGATAGTTTTAAGGTTGTGTTTGACCGGAAATGAATGCATTTTTTTGTGCATTGAAAGGATTAAGTAAATAGACAGTCACCTAGTCGAGGCTAGTCTATTCGGCCGTATATTAGAAGAGGTCAAAGTACATAACGCTAACAAGAACACTGGATTCATTCTTCTCTCTTGAAACAAATACTTTTTCTTCGTGAATTATGAATTAGCTCTAAAAAAGAAAGCTTTAAAAGAAATCGCATTCAAACCAGTGAAGTCATTCCATTTTTTCAAACTTTGTTTCAGTGTGTGACACGTGAACTGCGGTTGCGAATCGGGGCTCGAGGGGTCATTCCTAATTAATTGACCCCTCACCCCACTTCATCTCCTTCCAAATTTTGCGAATAGTCTGATGGACAAACGCTTTTTACGATGCCGCATTCATCAAGGGCTTCCAGGCCCGAATCGATTCAACTGGACAATTTCGACAAAGGCTCGCCCAACGGATTAGTTCACCCAGGTAGGTTTTTAATTCATGTTTTCTCCTTTTTTTTTTTTTTTTTTTTTTTTTATCTCGGTAATCCGCGCTGGAAGCACGTAAAAAAAAAAAAAAAAAAAAAAAAAAAAAAAAACTCACTTCCAACTCACGTTACCGCACCAGTTTTCTTTCACAATCCATTTTAACGTCCTTTATTAATGCCCTTTTGAGTGTTCGATTGTTTTAAAGATTAAAAGGGAACAAAAGTGCACCTGAAGAAGTAGTTTATGCAACCCCCTCCACACCGATTGGGCCCTCCTATACCGGTCACCAGTCACCCCCCCCCCCCACAACACACCAAGCCACAACACCGTGTAGTCGCGCGAAAAACGTGAGATCACCGTGTCGTGTGAACCTTGATTTCTCTTTCTTTCTCACTTCGTTTCTCTCTCTTTTTTATTTTTGATCGAAAAAACAGACAACACACAGTTCCGTCCCATGAAAGGACAAAACAGAAACAGCGGAGTTCTTTGCTCTATAAAATGAATTAAGTTGCCTCTGCCTGGACTGATTATTGAAACTATTGCGTAAATGAGATGAACGTGAACGTGAAAGAACGAATAAACACGTTTTTTGTTTCTTTATAGATTGAAATGCCAGAAACGCGTCATGGTAGGTGTATAAGAGCGAGCAATTAAAACGTTCTGCGAGGAATAAAAAGTTACAGTAACACAAGAAATGACTTTAATTCCTTCGTAACAACAAATGCATGCATGCCCCTTTAACAAGACTAGCTTTTTTTCTAGCAATAAGATATTCTAGTTTTTCAAGTGGTGTATAGTTCGATAAACGGGGTTACACGAACAAAACAGGTTGTATGTTTTTAAACGTTGGCACCCTCTTGCGGTTTGCTATTGTTGCGGTTGTTGAAGGGCGGAGTGGGATCTTTTTTTAAGGATTTCCGCTTCGATTCAATTCTCTTCAATTAATTGGGTAATAAGTCACTTAGAGGCTAAGAAAGAATCAATTCGTATTGCGTGTACGTTCACCCATCCCACACAAACCACTAAAATTGTAAAATAATTTTATTGATCCATTTTGACGAGCTTGGGACACAGTAAATATACTTTTCTTTTCCGTTAATTTTCTGAGTACCGCGGGAACCGCTTCTCCATAATAGCTCTCAGGCTTCCACCAACCCTTGAATCGACTTCCATCCAAATATATTATTATTATTCCAATTGATTTCGGTACGCACTGCGACTTTGTCAGCCGCTGTGAGTGTGGATTTCTTACATCTAAAGTATATAAAGTCAGTACCTCCATCCACCGCTCGCTCAAATCAAGCCCAAATGTACTACTGTTACTAAAGAAAATAGGTATCTGACACCAGGCCAATCACCATCAGTGGTGCCAACACTATTATGTCCAAGGAGTAGCAGCCTAGCAGCCGCTTCACCTCTCCAAGGGGTGGGTGGTCCATGATGATAAATAAATTTATCCACGAGCTTGTCTGTACGCTCCTGGAATTAGCGGTTTATTACAGTTTCAACCACGTACAATTAGCGGTTTTTCCCAATTTTTGTAGCTAACCAGGACTGGTCAATTCTCGCCACGAACTAGGGAGAATAATCTTTTCATTTTAGCCGCGCGAATTACTGCTTTTCCTCCACTTTAGCGGCGAATAATTTCTTTTTTAGCCGCGATTTTCATAGTTTTAGCCTCAAATTACGGATTTTACCTACTCAATTTATACGCGAATTAACGTTTTTTATGTTGGTCCGGAAATTGACGTTTTTCATCTTTTTAAGCTGAGAGAATGAGTGCCTTTTGGTCAACTTTAGCCGCGAATTACACTTTTTCTCTAATTTAGCTGCGAACTAGTGGTTTATCTCAATTTGTGACGAGAGATATAGTGAGTTCTCCGTGTTTTAGCCGCGAATAAGTTCTCGATTTTAGGCGAGAATGACCGCTTCATTCGCGTATTTTCTCTACTTGATCCGCGAATTAGCGTTTTTCTCCAATTTATCTGCGACGGGAGCGTTTTGTAATAATTTTAGCCGGGAATTAGCATTTTTTCTTGAATTATTGATACGCTAATTAGTGTTTTTTTATTTTAACTGCGAATGAGCGCTTTTTGTCAACAGTAGCCGCGAATTTGAGCCTTTCTCCATTATTTTATCTGTGAATTACCGGGGTTTTTCAAATGTATCCATTTTAAGGCCGCGAACTATAGTGATTTTTTCGCATTTTGCTGGGAATTAGCGCTTAATCACTATTTCAGCCCCAAATATGAGCGCTAGTTTCAAACTTTTTGCCACAAGATTAGCACATTTGCGTGCCTTCGTAGTTTTAGTCTTCACAGGGCCCAAGGAAACTTGTGGTCAGCGCATTTCCTCTATTTTACTAGCAAATTTGCCATCAGATACCCTGCCATTCTGATCGAATTGGAGTAATTAACCCGATTTTAGTGAAAAATGAGAGCTTGTTTTCAAAATTAGCCACAAATCAAGGCTTTAAAACCAAAAATCTTAAGTACATGTTTAGTCACGAAGTAGCTTCGAAAAACCATGAATTGGGTTTTTTAAAAATATTATGCCTGGGCCTGCTGCAAATTACCGTTTTTCTATGTTTTGGTCGCCGATTGCCCCAATTTGTCTCAATTTTAGCATCGGATTAAGTTTTTTTCTTCTTTATTTTCTGCGAATTAACGTACATCCCAATTCCACCTTTTATCAATTTTGGACGCTTTGCGTTTTTATTAGTTTTAGCCGTGAACTAGTGATTTTTTCCTGCTTTACTCAATCCTAGCCGTTTTTAATAGCGTTTTTCTACACTTTGTCACCATCTCGGTTCTTTTTTCAAGTTATCCGTTTTTAGCCACGAATTTGTGATTTTTTAAAATTTTAGCCGTTTTTTAAGCGTTTTTTTTTTCTCTTTTAACCGCCGATTTGCACTTTCTCTCAGTTTTGGCTGCGAAACGAATCAGCGTTTCCTCACGAATCAGCAGCGAATAAACAGTTTTCCCAATTCTATCTTTTATCAATTTTTGCAGCGAATTGGTGTTTTTCTTAAGCTTAGCCGCGAATCAGTTATTTTTCCATTTTAGTTGTTTATTAGCGTACTTTACGCTCTATCCGCGAATTAGCCATTTTCTCAATGTTGGCCGTGAATTAGCGTTTTGGACCCCGAACCGTTCAGCATGTTTTTCCCAATTTTTGGCGCGAAATAATGTTTTCCCGAATTTTTTCCTGCTGTGAATAATTGTTTCTTTCAACTGTAGCACAAAGTTGCATTCTATGAAGGCGAGCATTGGTGTTTTTTCAACTTTAGTCGTATAATTAGCGTTTTTCTTAATTTCAGTGATGGATTGGCTTTTTTCGCCACATCTGACTGGTGGATGGCAATGTGGAGTGGTGTGACAGTTGGTGAGGGGGGGGGGGTTGTTCCATTTTAAGAATTCGGCTACACCTCATTGAAACCGTTTCGGCGCCACTTGCACAAAAATTCATTCTAAAGGTCCCAAGGTAAAGGGGGTCGGGAATTAAGTACAGCTGCTTATTGAATGCGTCTTGAGGGTTCAACATTTAGGGGGAATCATAAATCGCACTACAAATTCGAGACATGAAGATCTCAGTTTGGGCATTTTTGACGCGGGGTTGATGAATTTTTTCATTTCATTCATGACGGGAATCATCTTTTTAGGGCTTTTCAAAGCAGAGAATCGCCAGTTTAACCACTTACAGGCCTTATAGATTCAGTTTTGTCAATGTACAGGCGTGAATAGCCAGTTTGTTCATTTTGAAGCCGCAAGCTTCCATTATTTTCCTTATTTTGGCCACGAATTACCGCTATTTCACCTTTTCTTTCCACCAAATAGTGCTTATGACCAGCGTAAGCCGCGAATTTCTCAATTTTAGCCACGAATGAGTGCTTTTTGTCAACTTTTCCCGCAAATTAGCGCTTTTCCCCATTTTGGCCGCGTGTACTGTTCTCAATTTCACAATTTCAGCCGTGGATTAGTAGTATTACCCCCACCCTACACCCATAGCCATCAATTCGCGCATTTTCTCATATTCAGCAGCAAAGTAACGTTTTTTATCCCGTGAGCGATGTTTCTTGATTTCCCACGAGTTTTAGCGCTTTCCTCAATTTTAGGCAGCAAATTCCAGCCTGAATCAGCGTTGTTTTTATTTATAGCCGTGCGTGAATTTGCCGGTTTTCTTCATTTTTGCCTCAAAGTTTCCATCAGGACTTCAGCAGGCGCGTATATTTAAATTAGAAATGTCACCACACCTTATCCGATAATTAGCGATGTTCCCCAATTTTAGCAGTGAATTGGTGCACTTTCTAAATTTTAGCAGCGTAGTAGCGTTTACAACTCGTGAATTATCGAATTTTCACAATTTTTTGGCGTTTTCCTCAAATTAAGCTTCAAATTAGAAATTGTTTCCATTTACCACTTTTTCCCAATTTGAACTGAAAATTAGCATTTTTCTTAACTGTAGCTGCGATAATTAGTGATTTTTTCTAGTTGATTTTCTTCATTAGCATCCGCGAATACAACCTCCGCGTTTTTTCTCAACTCCGCCAATTCCACAATCCGCAAATTAGCGATTTTTCTCAATTTCAGATGTGAAATAGCGTTTTCTGCAAATTTTATAGCGAGTTAGCATCTATTTCCGTTTTTATATGCGAATGGGCGATTTTTCGCAATTTCAGTTGTGAATTTGCTTTTTTTCCCCTCTGATAGAGTTTTTTTTGGTCTATATTATAGCGTGTCATCTCAATTTCGCGGGGTTGGTCCAAAAACTTTTGCATTCATTTCCACAATTTATTCGTGGAATGACCTTCATGCACCGTGAATCAGCGATTTTTACTCAATTTTAGACTGGATGTTGCATCGCGAGACTATGAATCAGCGCTTTTTCGCAGTTATAGTCACGAGTATCTGCGATTTTTCAAAAATTGTTTTGCCGTGTCAGCAAGGTGCAAATTGCCATTCAGCACTTTACTGGGCTTAAGGATCTAACGAAATAACGGTGTATTTTCTCTTTTTAGCCGCGAATTTTGTCTATTTGAGCCACCACAGAATAGCGTTTATGGGGCTCAATCGAATATTCAGCCCACAGTCTTTGCTGATATCACTTACTTGCAACGTTGTATTCTCGACGACGGATAGACTGAAATTCTTAGAATGTAGCCAAATCGCTGCCCAACCTTCCGACCTCTTTACTTATCGTAATTGATTTAACAATTAATTTATAATCTTCATAGATTAATTTCGTAGTTTTATTTATGATCTTCACTTATCTACATTTATGGATAACCTAAAAACCCTCATTTATCTGATTTAGGCTTTTCGGGGGCCCTGTCTGACAAGTGACCCGCCGGGGGCGGTCCACCCCTACCTCGGTGAGCTACTGTGTGGAGTCTGAAGTCCAAGGAGGCAGCTGGACGCATGCGGACCTTTTCGGGCTGCTTGAACTCGAGAAAACCTAAACATTCGAGAATAGGCCTAAACTGATTATTCACGTCCTAAAAATGACAAAACCAACCGTTAAGAGCGTCAAAAATGGCCAAACTGAGATTGCATGCCTTGAAAGTGCCTGAATTGACCAATCGTGGCCTCCACCAACCACCGGCAACGACATCGCAACACGCTCATTTTGTGCCTAAATTCAAGGGGTGAGTTTTTGCTCGGTCCGTCCGTATTCCACATGTGACCATTTTGCGCGAGGGACTCATGGACCGCATCCGGCTTGGGTTCGAAAAATTAGAACAAAATGCCCTGAAATTCGGTTACGACTGTTATTTTAGTTGGTACAAGGTAATTTTCAAAATGGTTTTTCCAAATTGAACATTCACGACACGACGGGGGATTCGAAAATCGAAACGGATTTTTCGATTGAACGAGCTGGTGCTCATTGTGTTGGCACCATTTTCGACCACTTGCGCGCGTTTTCCATGGACCACAGCACGTATTTTCCCGGGTACAGCCAGTCCGAATGTTTCGAATTTTTCGCGGACCCAGTGAACATCCTGGCACGTCTGGGGGGGGGGGGAGTATTGCGTTGCGAGGGTCCTCTCCTGTGTCTCAGGAACACATTCGCGTGCCTATATACCTTAAAAGAAAATGCCCCTCTTTTAAAAAAGTCCTGGGCACGCCTCTGCGTCTACGTGCACAGGCTTTGGACATCGGGGCTGTCGCGAAGTGGCCAGCAGCGCCTCTTATAGTGGTCGGCGTTGGTTTAGGAGAATATTTTCAACGCCTGCGTGGACACAGTTGTGCGGCTCCCGAAAACGAGCCGTATATATCGGTCAAAAAGACCGCATTTCAGTGAGAGACACCCCCTGGCCGTCCTGAAAGGCTCGTTTGATGGAAAATCCCTCTCGAATATCAGACTCCCCGTGTCTAGAAACTCGTTGATGCGTGGTTTTGTCGGAATTTTCGAGTTTTGTCGCTTTCATCTAATTCGCCCAGTTGACTCTTGAGTGGTTTGGACAATGTTAGAGTCATTTTTCGAAGTGATTTGCGAATTAGAGCCGAACGTGGCTTATGATTCCCTCGGCTAGATGCTCTATTGACCTTAAAAACCGGGTTCCGCTATAACGCCACACTGAATGGATGAAAATCGGCCATCATAGACAAATCGAGATAGGCCAAAAAACTATCGCTTTGCACATTTGATTTTTCGGCCGATGAGTTCCACTCGTTTCACGCAGACTTCAACACTGTGACGGGTGGGTGACGTGCCATCGCGGGTTGTAAAAGTGATGGGCAGGGTTGAGGGGTTGGGGTAAACGCGCTGACGGATTCTCTTCGGGTTCGTAGCGTCATAACCAAACTAGTTTTAGAGCAAATATATTTTTTCGCTAATGGAATCTTATCGCTCCAAAAGGTCAATTTTCAGTTTATTATGCAAACAGGTATTTGCTTATTTACGCCCTTTAAAAATTACTTTGTGGCCTCCGTGAGATCTCAGAATTAAGCTTGCGTAAGGCACAATCGGCTTCTGGTGAGCCACGGACAGTTCAAAATTACTGACGATCTTTCCGACGGCTGTTTTAATTCCGAGCATTGCAAACTTTTGACCTGAATTAAAACGCCGTATATTACGGTGATTAATGTATATACCATCGTCTCCTCGCACGCCTTTTAAACTTATACCGATGCAATTCCTCGGTCCCGCGCTAAAGGGTATGAACGCAAACGGATGCCTGTGGGCGGTCATTTGAGGGTGGAAATTGTCCGGGTTGAATTCTTCTGGATTATTGAAATGATCCTCATTCCTGTGGTATGAGTAGAGGTTAATGGCAACCGTGCAATCGGACGGGAGAACGTAGCCGCCTGAAAAAGGGATGGTTGGAGGGGACATTTTTTGTGAAAAATGTGAGGTATGAGGGGGGATTTTACTTGGTAATTTAACGTCGTTATAGAGCTTTCGAGCAATCATATTCACCGATGGGTAGAGTCGGAGAGTTTCCTTTATTACTTGTTCTAGGTACGTTAATTTATTAAGGTCGTGGATAGTCCAGTGGGTTTTATCGTCCACTACTTCAGATATTTCATTATACACTTTTTCCTGTAATATTTTAAATTAGAATTACGTCAAAAGAAAACGTTCGTGCCCGTAAATTACTTGAACGTCAGGATGGCGAGCCAGCATGTCTAAAGCGAATGACATGGCAGAGGTTGTTGTGTCGTGACCCTGAGTTTAAAAAAAGTCAATGCAGGGCATAGGTTGTAATCACACGTGCCTTACTTCGAATAAAAATGTGTTGACCTCTTCGCTGATATCATCATAAGTTTTAAGCGAAGGATTTCCACTTAATTTCTGTCTAATCAATTTCTCCAGGAGAGCCGGTTTGACCCTATTTGCTACGGTTTAAAGGAAACTTATATTTCGCGTAAAAATTGAGGAGAATGAGGAGGCGGTTTATACCGGACTTTGATTCAAGGCAATCGTTCTCTGACAGTATTTCGCGTTCTCGCTCCCTTATTATCTAGGAAAGTTCACAAATGATTCAAATTTCATAATTCTACGTTTTTATACGAGTTTATATCAAAACTTTAATAGTTAAGTATAGTTACTTTTTCAGTTAGACAGTTTATAATTTTCAAGGTATTAATTTCTTCACTTCGTTCACCAAAAACGGCCCATATCGGCTCGAATAGAAAATATGGCTTCAAATAACGACGTCCAATAATTTCACATAAACTGAATGTGCGAAAATAAAATGTAATATGAAAAAATATATATTATGCGCAATAAATAGGAAAAAATACTTTCGAATAGATTTTATGTACAGCGAGCAGGAGCTGTTAATGGTACCCAACTCGAAACCCATGGCCGTTTCTGTCACAGAAAAAAAAAGTGTCCAAATCACCAGATTCCGTTTTTTTGATTTCCATTCGTTGCGTAAGAAATAAAAAATGTGAATACCGCAAACTACGTTCAAGGTGTAGCGGCTTAGGAACTCTTCAGTTTCAAGCTCGACCGGAGACTCAAACTTTTTCAATTCCATGATAAGTTGATCGCTTCTTTTGTTGAATATATCGGTGAATTGTTCCAAAATATTGAAATGAAAAGTGGGGGTGATCGCTCTTCTTCGGGAAAGCCATTTTTCTCCTTAAACGGACGATTTCAATAAGTTGGATTCGCGAGGAATTTGAATAAATTGAACTAACCGGTGCTTGTCAGAAGACCCGTTCCTAGCCATTTGTACAGAAATTTATAAACGCTTGATTTTCGGAGTTCTTTAGAACTCTTCAAAATGACCTGAATATAATTATAACATTTTTTTTTTTTTAAATAGCAGGCTAACTCGTCCGCTTTAATCCATCAATACCTCCAAGTCATGCGGGTCGTGCAGAAAAACAATCAACGATCCACCGAACCATAATTTAACCGTTCGACCGTATTTTCCAAACAGTTGAGCAGCAAACTGAAGCTCATCTGGGACGTTTTTAATTAGTTCACAAAGTTCTCTCTTGAAATTCGCTTTTAAAGTCGCAATAAGAAGAAGAAAGAAGAAAAAAAAAAAAAAAAAAAAAAATACCCGGCCCGGAGCGAGGCAGAAGAAAAGTGTTGCCGACGATAGGTAGTCGCGGGGGCCCGGGTATGTTTTTCGTTAGTGAGTCTTTTCGAAGGATTTCGCGGTAGCGTCGGACGAAAAGAACAACGACAGTGATGACAGTGAGGAGAAATAATTGACTGAACATTGTTGATGAATTGTGGGATATGGAATATTGGGCTGTCGATTTTTCGAACGAATAATAGCGCACAGCGTAAATGTGAACCTTTTTGTATTTTTGTCTTGTTGACCGGGATTATCTATTTTTTATTTTAATTGCAAAAAGCAATTACGTGGTAAACCAACGTCAACTTAATTGGCAATGCCTGTCAATCCGGTCTGAAGCTAGCTACAAGAAACAACAAACTAGATACAACAAGTACGTAAAATATTAATTGACGTGTATTCATTGAATCCTCCCCTAACCATCATTATTCTAATCAGGCCAGTCACAATCTCAATGATATTAATAACGTACCGTGAGAAATCACAGGGGAATTTTATAAAGGTTTCTAAGGCACAACTTTTGAGACATGCAATAGCGCATTCCTCACGTTCAACACACCGTGCGCTATGACGCATGCCTCTGACGCACGCGAAAAGGCACAAGTGAAGACATAGCTTTTGATCTTTGCAAAAGACAGGACACTCTGAATAAAACGCACTTGGGCCTGTTCAGTAAGGGTATGTCTCCACTTGTGCCTTTTCTTGTGCGTCGGAGGCATGCGTCATAGCGCACAATGTGCTGAACGCGAGGAATGCGCTATTGCATGCCTAAAACAGCTGGAAGGATACCAGAAATTGCGTGCACATCTTAGACGCATGCGTTGTTGAAAGTTGAAGCGAAAGTTGAAAAGGCGTGTTGAATTGAAGGAGGAAGACGAATGCGCACAAGTGGAGACATAGCTAGCGCACAAGTGGACACATAGCTTAAAGCTTTGTCTCCACTTGTGCCTTTTCTTGTGCGTCGGAGGCATGAGTCATAGCGCACGGTGTGTTGAACGTGAGGAATGCGCTATTGCATGGTTCAACATGGTGGAAGGATATCAGAAATTGCGTGCATAGCATAGACACGTGCGTTGTTGAAGGAAAGTTCAAAGTTGAATTGAAAGAGGAAGATGAAAGCGCACAGGTGGGGACATAGCTTAACTTCAACAACATAAGTAAACCACAGTATAGTATCGTTTTCCATTCGCACAAAAAATGTGCCCTGGGGCAGCTCATTGCATTGCCAGACTTACATTAGACATTTCGCCCCCCCCCCCCCACGGGGCGAATCTCTTACCAACGCCTCCACGAAGTTGCCTTTAGGGGTCAAGAATTAGCGTTTTTTTTTTCCACACTTTATCTCTTTCTTCACAATTTCATAAGTGAATTAGCGATTTGTCTCCATTTTACGCACGAATTAGCGATTTTTATTGCAACAAACTTGTGTTTTTCCGGATTTGAGCCACTAATGAGCGATTTTACCCGTTAATTGGCGCTATATTTTCGAATATTGCCACGAAGTTGTCTCCGTAAAGCGCGACTTTCTGTTTACTCAATTTATTTCTGTGAAACAGAAAATGGCCATTTTTTTTATATTATATAATATAAACGCCGTGAATTGGCTTTTCACCTAATTTTAGCCTCCTAGCTAGCCAACAATGAGAGTTTTGTGTCCCAATTTTCGCTGCGAATTAAACGCTTTTTCTGAATTTTACCCGCGAATTAGCGCATTATCCCCAATTCGCTGTGAATTAGCCACGAAGTTACCTTCAGAAGCCGCAAATGGGCGTTTTCTCCATTTTAACCGCGAATTAGCGTTTTTTTCCACACGTTAGCGCTTCTTCTCAATTTTATCGGTGAATTTCCTATTTATCACCCATTTTAGCCGCGATTTAACGATTTTTTGCCATTTTAGCCGAGAATTAGTGGTTTATCTCAATTTTGAAGTGAATCCTTGTTTTTCCTGATTTCTCAATTTGTTCTGAATTATCAAATTTTCTCAAATTCACGCCCCAATCAGCCATTTTTCTTTATTTTAGCCGCAAATTAGCGTTTTCCCTCATTTTATCCGCTAATCATGGATTTTCCACGTTTCATCGACGATTTTAGAGTTCTCCCAGTTTCCGCCCTTAATTACATAACGCTTTTTCTGAAATTTGGCCGCAGATTAGCGATTTTTTTCACTTTCTAGCACTTAGGAACCTCCATAAGCCGAGAATTGACGTTTTCTCTCATTTAATCCGCGAATAAGCGTTTTCGTTGCTTCAGCGCTTCATGCCAATGTTATCGATGAATTAGCAATTTGTCTCAATTTTAGCCGCGAATTGGCGATTTTGTGTCATTTTAGGATTTTTCACAATTTTTTCCGTTAATTACCGAATCATCTGAATTTTGCAGTGAATTGGGTTTCTCCTGATTTCAGCAGCTAGTTAGCGATTTTTCTCAATTTCAATTGGCAAAGTTTCCTACTTCAAGCTGTAACGCGAATTAGCGATTTGTTTCGCTTTTAGCTATGGATTAGCGTTTTTACGCAGTTTGAGCCACGAACTTGCCATCAGAAGCGGAAAATTGTCGTTTCGATACTTCTAGCCTCTAAGTAGCGGTTTTTTTTTTTACTTTAGCCGCGAATACGTGATTTTGGCCCATAAATAATGATGTTCTCCAATTTGATCCGTGAATTAGCACTTTTTCTTAATTTTCCTCGCGACTTAGCGTTTATTTCGCTTTTAGGCATGAATTAGCGTTTTTTTCAGATTGAGTCACGAACTTGTGCGTTCTGAATAATCCGAGAATTCATGTTTTCGTAATTTTAGGCGCAAATTAGCGCTTTTTCTATAAACCATTGGTGAATTGTCTATTTTTTCACTATTTTATCTGTGAATTAGCGGGATTCGTATAATTTTTAAAGTTAATTACTGTTTTTTTTACACTTTATTCGCGATTTTAGAGCTTTTACTCATTTTTAGCCGTGGAGAATCGCTGTATTTCACGTCTCCTCGTGGGCGTCTTAAATTGAGAAGGCCCAATTACGTGCTATTCTTGGGGCAAGTAAGCGGATAAAAGCTTATTGGGGCGTGCTCATATTCGTGTCCATCTTAATCCGGACGAAAATTGAAATTAACGCTAATTTGGGGCTGAAATTGAGATAAATGGCTAATGGTTGTGGGGGGGGGGGTCGACAATGTCCGTTTAAGTGTTGCTAAGGGGTTAAACGGAACTTTAACCCCATGTGACCGACCCTGGCCTAATTCACAGCTGAAAATATTGAGAAAAATCTCTGAATCGCGGACAGAAGAGTGAAAAAATGCTAAAAACCTAGCTAATTGTTACAGTTATGGCATGACACGGAGCATCTATTTCATCACACGTGATGAAATAGAGAAGAAGTGATGACGGACGTGGGAAAAATGCGCTAATTCGCGGCTCCTGAAGGCAACTTCATGGGTTGGGGATGCTGATGAAAGATTTGCCTGGGGCGAAATGTCCAAGGTAGGCAGTGCAATTGAGCCCAGGTGAAAGTCGCAAAAAGGGTGGACATGGGCGGCCCGTCCGAAAACGGTAGCATCAGGGGAGGAACCTTCACTCTTCGGCTCGTCTAATCGGAAATATGATTTTCGAATTCTCCGTGTATAAAAGCCCCTAGATACGCGGCTTTGTCCCCTTTTTAAATTTTTGCTAAATTCGTTCAGGCGTTAGGGGAGCCGGATGAGTATTATATGAACCCCACGGACAATGCGAATATGAATTGACAAATACAGCTACACAGCCGGTCCAGAGGCGAGAACTCCCAAAGTGCGCGTGTCGACACCCCGGTGCCCGGAAATCAGCGTTTCTCACTGTCCTTTCTGGTTTGGGCCGCTTTTATCGACTGGAAGTGACCGCAGCGAGGTCCACTAAACATTTCGTTACCAAGAAAACCAGCAAAATTGCTTTTCAGTGCACAAAAACCTGCGAGTTTCTTTCCGAGCGAGTCCAATTGCTTTTTCCCAGCGAGTAAAACCTCAAAAAGGGGCGTCATTCGACCTTCTATGCGTGGCAAGCCGTATTGGGGAGGACCTACGTCGCCTGGGAGCGTCGCCGAAGCCACAAGCTGAAGAACCACAAGGTGCGAGACTCAGCAGGTTGTCCGTGGAGCGAGTTCATGGTTCAATCCCTGTGGGCTTGTTCTATAACTTTAACAACAGTAGTTAACGACAGTAAGTCATATGCTTTCATTAATTAAATCGACGAAATTGAATGAAATCAGGTGATTGACTGTTGGTATCAACTGTTGCTAATTTTATGGAACAGGGGCCCTGGGGCTTTATTCCGAGTTGTCGGGAAAAACTCACGTGAGGTGGTTGCTATGGCGAGATAATACTATTTCTGATGAAGCGTCCTTGGATACCGCTTGCGTGATTATTTCTCGACAACTCTAACTAGGGCCCCTGGGCTGATAATGAGGGAAAATCTAGTAGGCTGAAGCTGATGGTCTTGCGACCGAAACATGCGCCAAGCACCATGTATTTTCCCGTTAATACGTTTAGTCTCTTTCAGTTTCCCCTAATCTCCAGCGAGGGGCCACTGACCTTCCATGATCACCACTGGGGCCTTAGTCGGAGTTGACGGGAAAAAATCTCGCTAGCGGTATCCAAGGACGCTACTTCAGAAATAATACTATCCCGCCATAGCAACCATCTCACGTGAGTTTTTCCCGACAACTCCAACTACGGCCCCTGGTGTCGTCCGTGGGAACTCGCCAGGTCACCCAATAAGACCCCAAGCGACATATTCATGTTTTTCTTCACTGTGAAGACCCGAAAAAACCTACCAAATCTCCTTGTTTGCCTTCTCTATCGCGGCCATGAACCCGCGAAATCGTTACAATAGCGAACAAAAAAAAATCGCAGATTGTATTGTAAATACGCGTCCTGCGGCTACGGTCTTGCCACTGACCATTCTAACTTTAAACGTTTGTGTATATTTAAATTTTTGGAGAACATTTAGTCTTATTGTAAGGAGAGTAACCCCCCCCCCTCCCACAGTTGTCGAAGTTGTGTTTGCCTTGCTGAAGCAACCGTAAAGAAACTGTCGACATTGACATTGTTTAAGCATGGAATGATCGCATGTCACGAATTTGCTTCATGATCATGATGTTCAAACTTGAGTGTTCTTCTTAGATGACTTCCTCCACTCCCCAAATAATGGGGGAAAGCCCTATGGTTTCATCTAGCCCAACCCTACGAGGAAATACTGTCTTCCCCCTAAAAAAAAAAAAGTTACCAAATTACCATTTTAAAGAAGCGAAAAGCACCAGATGGTAGCCGTCCCTGAGTCAACACTGTTAACAATTACGTCTCTATTGGTTTTTGAGGGTCCTTTAAACCCTACCGCCCTAACCCTGTTGTGGATGTGTGGAAGAGGCACGTGAATTAGGCGCTCGGAATTGAGATTTCAGTTCTATAAAGGTCTTTCTATGCTTGTTGCTGGTGAAGGGAGGAAGGGCATCACTGGTTGCTATGACGCCCTTTCCCCTCTGTGTGGATCTGTTTCATCGTGGAAAAAATTCGCTTGTTCGTCCTCGCCCTTTTCCACTCCCCTCCCCCGTACATCACCGTTATACAGTTAAAATGCAAACGTAAAGTTGATAACCGTTCAATACGGGAGGAAGTGTTCTAAGACATATCTACACAGTTGTTCTTCTCTATTTGACGTTTCTGAAGCGTTGAGATGAGACAAAAGCCGGCGAGACGGGGAGAATTTTGCTTGAATGAAAGCAATTCATTTATTTATTGAATTACTCCTCTTGAAGCAACACCAATGAATAAATTCGTATAATTAAAATAATGTACGCTCCAAACAAATAAAATATAAATTAAACTATTAATTCATTATCTCCGGGGGATGATTCTGTGCGTTTTTCTGACACATCGCTCGCAATGAAATCATCCGTTTTCATTAAATTTAAACGCAAATTGCGAATGCAAATGCAAACCATACATATAATTTGGTGATCGAACGTGAGAAAAATGTGTACAATCCCTCCTAAAAATGCTCTCAAATGGAGGGCATAACTGATTGAGAGTATCGAGCACTGACCGTTTTATATTATTTCATGGTCAACTAGAAGAGCTGGCCGGCCTACCTTGCACTATTGTGAGAGGTAGTGTCGAGGAGTCAACTTGAATTGATCTACATATAATGAAGATTTCTAAAATGGGTGAATGCATGAAGGGTTTAATTTATTATTTGAGCATAATATCCAAGAATTTCTGGTTTTTATATTATTTATTTATTCCAAGGTCGCAATGATTCAGAAGACCTACTGAATTTTTTTATGGTTATTAGGGGTAGACCTATAGAGGTTGCTCCTCTTTAACTATCTATTCTTCGCAGCTATTATCTGTGAAGGTGTGCAGGCTTTTGCAGGCTTAGGTTAGCAGGTATTTTTTCATCTCTTCCACCCCCTAGTAGTTATATGGAGAATTGAGCCGCGCAAGTCCTCAGTTCCATTGATCCATATGGGGGAGATCGCTTAAAAAGGGGGAGGGTGGTTCAAAACCGGAGGCGGTAAAGCCGGAGGCCTATGCTATCCACCCCCTTTTCATCGCCGAGGGGTTGTTGAAAAAAAAAAAAAAAGAGAAAAAGAGACAAGAGACCCCCAGTATCATCCGTGCGGTAGCCAGCCAACCCCTGACCGAAGCCTGCACTTTTTTCCCTCCCCCACTCAAAACGGAGATCCATCGTGCGCGCACACACATACACAACAAAAATCTACAAACGAGGTCTTTTCACCGTCGCTGTGGCTAATGTCAGGGAGCGCCTTTTCAAGATATCCATAGTTTCCGGGCCGAGAGAAGTCGAGTCCGTTTACTGGAGTCGAAGGTCTCGCGTGATGAGCGAGGCAGATGTGGACGACGTCGCTTTTCTGACAGGTTTGTCGTTGAAAATGACGGTTGAAAAAAAAAAAAAAAAAAAAGTGTTATAGAATGAGACGGGGACAGTGAAGCTACCCCTTATCTAATAGTCGTGAAATGGTCATATGCTTGAGCATTTTGTGAATAACTTTCATCACAATCTTCAGCACGTTTTCCTGCACGATTCTAGGTCAATAGGTCATTAAGGCGTAAATTAATACCAAAACAGACCGATTGATACATACAATATTCAACCTATCTGTAATTTAGCGCTTTACGGACTCTTGATCCACAAAAACCCGGCAGCATGTCTCAATTTTCCCAGCGCACTGATCATGATAACTCCATCTATGATCTTCAAATATTTGAACCTCAAAAAGCATCTATGCAAACATTTCTTTACCAGTCTGAAATCATTATTAACGATCAAGTTCTCTTAGTGTGTTTGCTACTTTTGCACCCCTTTTCGTCACACCCTGCATGTCACCTTTAAACGTTTTCCCTTCGAAATTGATGATTACGCTACCCTCTAATGGTCATTCAATACTCGAGGGCCGGGATTTTTTTTTTTTTTTTTTGGTAATCGATAAGTTTTGAACTTTTTTTCGTGAAAAGCCCTCCTTTTGTCTAAAGGGCACACACCATTTCTTTTTTCATTAATTTTCTGTCAGATCCTGACGAAAGAGATCATTTTTATTCAAACAACCTAACCCCGACCCTCAATTCTTTCCTTCTTTTACAACGTGATTAATATACACAAAAAACTGCCTCCTTTTCATCTCTTCCTTTGCTTACCCTTCCTTTTGCTGTTTTATTTCGAGGAAATCATGCAGGGGTGGATCCACTTTTGAATCCTAACGTTTTAACGTACAGGAAATGAAAATGAATAGGGAAGGGTAAAAGTTTTAAAAGAACTTATAATTGCTTCCAATTCTTGTGAACTCTTTTCTCCGATTTCATTGAACAAAACAGTGTTGCCCAAATGTATTCAACCGAGTTATGATTGCAATATGCTCGCGAATTCTATTCTCCGATTGAATTTCCAAATAATGGGTTGAAATATTATTGTTCAATCGAATCCAAGCTTTTAGAGAGCCCCGCTCTCCTCCCGTCACAATAGTGAGTGTTTTAATTAAAAAGAAAGAAGGCTTATTGTCCCCTCCTAGGTGGCCACATAATTGATATTGGGGAGACTAAAATAAAATACCGCACTCCGCAGGGTTGATGGCTGAATAAGTGCTATCAGGCAAATGGCTTTGAGCCATTGGGCGTAAATGAAATGACACCGCCTTATGGCAGAGCTTGAAGCTCACCTTAAATTACAATGTTCTTTGCAAGAAAAAAAAAGATTTCCTGATAAACAATTGAAACGCAAAAAATTATAAAATTCCGCACGAAGTGAGCCCATGCCGTAAACACAAGCCGGCGAACAGGCGCACCACTCCCCTCTCACACAAACTTTACACCCTCCTAACACTAGCATACTGTGTTGTCATTATTTCTGCGTGGGCCTCGAGTTAGTCGTTCGATAAAAGCTAAATTGAATCGTTTGGGTCGTCGTGATTTATTTATTTATTAACCGCAGGGCATCAAATATGGCATGGTTTTGTGTTATCAAGTTCTTATAATTATACCTGATATGATTCAAAACGTATTCTCCCATGCAGTCAGTGCCGGCCGGCTAATGTACGTAAACCTGGCGGAACACACATTAAAATGGCGCCATTCGATTGTTTACGTTTGTTTAGCCTAAATTTTCGATTGTTTAGCCCTGCAATATACAATTTTTTTCAAAAACCAGATGTGTGCCGCCAACATGCAATCGTTTGTTTCGCTACATATTCAGACACAACATGGTTTGTTTAGCCCAAATTTTCGTTTGCTTAGCCCAGCAAAATATTTACTTTAAGAAAAGACATCACAGTTCAGTCAAATTAGAATTTTACCTTTCAAAAGGTCCAGCTTCATTTTTTTAATATTGTATTATGTTACACGCGAATTACCGCACTGTCTTCAATTCGCCGTGAATTAGCGATTTTGTTCACTTTCAGCCACGAAGTCACCTTCAGAAGCCGCAAATGGGCGTTTTCTCAATTGTATACCGCGAATTAGCGTTTTTTACGCAAGTCAGCGCTTTTTCTCAATTTTATCGGTGAATTACCGATTTTTCCCATTTTAGCCGCGAATTAGCGATTTTTCGTCATTTCAACGATTTTTCACCATAATATTAGCCGAGAATTAGCGGTTTATCTTAATTTTAGCCGCTAACTATGGATATTTGTACGTTTCATCAACGAATTAGAGTTCCCCCAATTTTCTTCACGAACTACCTAACGCTTTCACTTAAATTTGGCTGCGGATTAGCGATTTTTTTCACTTTGTGGCATGAAGTTACAATCAAAAGCCGAGAATTGACGTTTTCTCTACTTAATCCGCGAATTAGTCAATTTTATCGATAAATTAGCAAGTTTTCTCCACTTTAGCCGCAAATTAGCAATTTTTTGCGATTTTTCACCATTTTAGCTGTGAATTGGCGATTTATTTTGCTTTTAGCTATGGAATAGCGTTATTTCGCAGTTTTAGCCACGAACTTTCCTTCTGAAGCTGAAAATTGTCGTTTCCATATTTCTAGCACCTTAGCGCTTTTTTTTTTTTTTTTTTTTTTTTATTCTTAATTTATTTTCCACGTTGGCCGTGAATACGTGATTTTAGCCGCTAAAAAGCGATTTCCGCCAATTTCCGCGAATTAGCGATTTTATTGCAACAAATTTGTGTTATTCCGGATTTGAGCCATTAACGAGCGATTTCACCCGTTAATTCGCACTATATTTTCGAATATTAGCCACGAAGTTATCTCCATAAACCGCGACTTTCCGTTTACTCAATTTATTACTGTGAAACAGCAAATGGTAATTTTTCTTTATATAAGATAAACACCGTGAATTGGCGTTTCACCTAATTTTAGCCTCCTTGTTAGCCAACAATGAGAGTTTTGTGTCCCAATTTTCGCTGCGAATTAAACGCTTTTTCTGAATTTTACCCGTGAATTAGCGCATTATCCTCAATTCACTGTGAATTAGCCACTCAGTTACCTTCAGAAGCCGCAAATGGGCGTTTTCTCCATTTTAACCTCGAATTAGCGTTTTTTTCCACACGTCAGCGCTTCTCAATTTTTATCAGTGAACTACCTATTTTTCACCCATTTTAGCCGGGAATTTTAGCGATTCTTTACCATTTTAGCCGCTAATTATGGACTTTCCACGTTTCATAGAGGAATTTAGAGTTCCTCCAGTTTTTCCCCTAATTACCTAGCTACCGGCCGCGGATTAGCGATTTGTTTTTCACTTTCTGGCACATAGTAACCTTTATAAGCCGAGAATTTACGTTTTCTCCATTTAATCCGCGAATAAGCGTTTTCGTTGCTTCAGCGCTTCTTACCAATGTTATCGATGAATTAGCAATTTGTCTCAATTTTAGCCGCGAATTGGCGATTTTGTGTCATTTTAGCGATTTTTCACAATTTTTTCCGTGAATTACCGAATTATCTAAATTTTGCAGTGAATTGGGTTGCTCCTGATTTCAGCCGCTAATTAGCGATTTTTCTCAATTTCAATTAGCAAAGTTTCCTACTTCAAGCTGTGACGCGAATTAGCGATTTGTTTCGCTTTTAGCTATGGATTAGCGTTTTTACGCAATGTGAGCCACGAACTTGCCATCAGAAGCTGAAAATTGTCGTTTCGATACTTCTAGCCTCTAAGTAGCGCTTTTTTTTTTTACTTTAGCCGCGAATACGTGATTTTGGCCCCTAAATAGTGATGTTCTCCAATTTGATTCGTGAATTAGCACTTTTTATTAATTTTCCTCGCGAATTAGCGTTTATTTCGCTTTTAGCCATGAATTAGCGTTTTTTTCAGATTGAGCCACGAACTTGCGTTCTGAATAAGCCGAGAATTCATGTTTTCGCAATTTTTGGCGCGAATTAGCGCTTTTTCTCATTGTGAATTATGGATTTTTCACTATTTCATCACGTTGATTAGCGTGTTTCGTAATTTTAAACGCAAATGACGGTGTTTAAACTTTTTATCCGCGATTTTAGAACTTTTTCCCAATTTTTGTCGTGAATATTCTTTAACTTTATCCGTGATTTAGCACTTTTCCTTATAATGGCCGTGAATAATTTCAGCCTTGATTAGCCATTTATCTCACTTTCAGCCCCAAATTAGTGTTATTTTCCATTTTGGTCTGGATTGAGCTGGTGATTAGCCGCCCACGAGGAGGAGCCTCGATTTTCATTTGCACAAAAATTCGAGGGGTGCCAAAATCCAACATAAAAGATGATTGTTTACCACTGTTGGCCATAGGCGGGCCTTTTTAAAAGGCTCATCGAGCCACTTTTTTTGGCCAGCGGGCCCTCGGTTGGCCACCCCTAGCCTAGGCATTGTGAAATTTGCCTGGTGACCCTTCGTCCCCCCCTTCGTCCCTTTGTGAGAAATTTGATTATTATTTCCCACATTGCCTGGCTGTTTTCAGGCATTGTGAATAACGCCCCTGAGCGTGGAATGGCGGACTGATGATGTTGCTGCTAGGTACTCTTTATTTAGTGACTCGGATTTGGGAAAAGCTCTAATTAGTGGGTGAAGTGTTGATTAAAGCATTATTTCATGTGTAAAACTGAGACAAATGCCTCATTCGAGGCAATAAAATTGATAAAAACGCTAGTTCGCTGTTAAAATTGAGAAAATATCAATTCGCGGCTTCTAAAGGCAACTTTAAGGATAGGAAAAGCACCAATTCACGGCACGAATCGAAAAGAACTAAAAGCCTAACTCACAAATACATAATCGACAAATATATTCTCAGGTAAAATTTAAAACAAATTAATTCGACACTAATTTGCGGGTATAATAAATGAAACTGTTCATTCATAGCATAATCTAGAAAAATCGCTAATCAGCAAATAAATTAAGAAAGAGCGCTAAATTCTGGATAAAGTGTAGAAAAACGCCAATAAACTGATAAAGTTGAAAAAATATCAAATTTACGCCTAAATTTAAAAGAGCGCTGATACATGGCAAAAATTGCTAATTCACGAGTGAAAGATTGAGACAAAACACCAATTTGTGGCTAAAGTTGAAAAAAAAAAAAAAAAAAAAAAAAAAAAAAAAAAAAAAAAAACATTAATTCTCGGCTAAAAATTGGCCCAAACGTTAATCTACAGCTAAAATTGAAGGAAAATGCTAATCAAAGGCTAAAAAAGAGACACGCTTATTTTAGCTATAATTCAGAAAAATCGCTAATTCGCGGATAGAGTGAGGAAAATGCTAATATAAAAACCTCTAGAATTGAGAAAAACGTTAACTCACAGCTAAAACCGAGAATAGTGTTAATCCACCACAGAGATAAGCGCTAATTCACGGCTAAAATTGGGAAAAATTGCTGATTTCGCGGCTATGAAATTGAAAAAAATCAGCTATTAATCACTGCAACCGCGAAATACCCCCAATCCGTGGTTTCTTGAGGCAACTTCAAGACACCAACTTTACTACTCGCGGCTAATATTGTTAATATGGGCTCATTTGCCTCCAAACTTTGGAAAAATACACACACAAATTCTCAAGGCAGCTGTAGAAAATAGAGATAATGCGAAAATGAGAAAATAGGAGGCTGACATTGAGTAGGCGCGCAAGAGCGTGGCAAAAAGTTTGAAAAAAGCGCTAGTATCCACAACTGAAATAATGGAAAAGCGTCAATTCGCGGCTAAGGTTGCCGAAAAGCTAAAATGATGTAAAAAATTCACGGATAAATCTGAGCAAAGCTGTTGTTTCCCCCGGGGGGGTTAAAATTGAGTAAAAGATTCGCGACTAAAACTAGGAAATAATTCGCAGTCAAAATCGAGAAAAAACGTTAATTAACGGATTTTTTTGGGAAAACCTGCTGATATACGTGGCTGAAACTGCGAGAAAAACCGCTAGTTCACGGTTAAAATCAAGATTAAGTGCTCACTCCCAGCACTAAAATCATTCGTGCCCTAAGATGACAAAACTGACTGTTCGCGTCGGTATAAATAGCCAAACTGGCTATTTTGACGCCCTAAAAATGGATTTAAAAAAAATGACTCTATGCGTCATTAAAATTTATAATGACTGTGCTAACGATAAAAGCCTTGAAAATGTTCAAACTGACCATTCGTGACCCTGAAAATATTCAAGACGGGAGGTCCGTGCCCGAAAATGGCCGACCATTCTAAAAAAAAGAAAAAATCGCTAATTCATGGCCAAAATTAAGAAAAGGCGCTCCTTCCCCGCATAAAATGAAATTAATAAAAATCGCTTATTATAGCGGCCAAAAGAAAAGTAGCTACCTAATTCGAGGAAAAATGGAGATTAATCGCGAATTCTCTAATAAAATTTAAAAGAAGCGTTGAAGTGCGGAAAAACTCTAGTTCGCGGTAAAAATGAAGAATAAACGCCAAATCACGGCTCCTGAAGCCACTTCAAGGGGACGTTGGTGAAAGATTCACCTGTGGAGGGGGGGGGGCAAATTTCCATTGTCGGCACTAAATTTATGTGTATGCCCTCGGATTCTAGAAAAAATGGTTTTCCCGTACAATTTTGAGAATGGTTTCCTTGAGTTTCCTTCAGGAGCCAGGAATAAGTGATTTTTGCACAATATTTATCAGTTCTTCTCAATTTTGTCGATGAATTAGCCATTTGTCTCCATTTTACCCACGAATTAGCGATTTGTCTCCATTTTACCCACGAATTAGCGATTTTTCCTGCAATGAATAAGTGTTTTTCCTGATTTTAGCCGCTATTCAGCGATTTTTCCCAATTTTACCCGCGAATCAGCCTTTATTTTCTAATTATAGCCACGTTGTTGCCTCCGGAAACCTGTGACTTGCCATTTTTATTCAATTTGTTTCTGTGAATTAACAAAATGTTCTAGATTTAACACCCTAAATAGCCAACTTTATTTATTTGAGCCGTGAATTAGCGTTTTACCTCATTGTAGCCTCTTAGCGAGCCGTGAATGAGAGTTTTGTTTCCCACTTTTCACCACTAATTAAGGCTTTTTCTTAATTTTATCCGCGAATTAGCGCATTTTCCTTAATTAGTCGTGGATTAGCGATTTATTTCTTGTTTTTCTGGGTACGTTTCAACATAGTTTGATCAACTAACATTTTTATTAGCCAAAAGCCGGTCCAAAATGGGGATTTTCAAATTTTGTGAGGTCATGGGTGTGTGGGGTCGATTTTCATGTAATTTCAAGTCGGATCTGGCTATATTCATGTATAATAAACCCACGTGTAAAATTCACGGCGTTTTTTGGTTCCAGTAAATCTGCTAATTTTGGTTACAATTAGTTCCGACGTCCGTTTAGGTAAGTTAGGGAGAATGGATGCGGGGTGGAACGCAGTTAAGTACATAATTCATAATAGAGGAAACCAATGGCTTGTTTTGAAGACTTTTTAGTAAAGGCCCGTTCACAAGCTCTATGTTAGCGTTCTGTGGAGTCTATGCAACCAAACAAATTTATTCCCTCGAAAAATGAAGCATTTTGATTGGTCACATGGACTCCACAGACGCATTGGACAGAGCTTGTGAACGGGCCTTAAGGTTGCTAAAATAACAAGACGATATCTTGTAACTATAGACGCTTTATCCACGCGAAAACGTTGAATGATGCGTTGGGTCTCGTCTCTCTACAATCTCTTCCTAGTAATCGCTCAAGAGATTACCATTACTCCGACGGGTCACGCTACCTACACGGATCAATTAAGGGTTTCCTTTATTCCCTGAAATTGCCTTACACTCATGCAAGCCGTGGGAGGGGTTGGGTTGTATGTTTAATAAGCGTTCCTTGCAGATTTTCAGGCCGATAAATCATATTCTAGGGAAGAAACAGACCACGTCCTTTGCGTTGGTTTTAAATTTTTGAGGGCATCGTGTTTTTTTTTGTTTTTTTTAAGCGTACAGTGGACGAATTAACAGTTTTTTCGCGCGTTTCGGCCACTCAAGAATTGAATTTAGAGGGTTGGTGATTCCTTCAAAAATGAAATTTCGTGGAGTTGGCTCATGATTAAAACAAAATTTCCGCTAATTTAAAACTTTGGAGTCCCACAATTTTTAGGGCCACTTTGGTTGACAGCCATTCGCTGCCCAAAAATAGGTAAACTATAGCTATTCACGCCATAAAAAAAGCTAGGCTAACCATATTCGTGCCACAAAATGGCAAACCGACGATTCGATTCTTGAAAATAGCTAAACTGATTCCCCTAAAAATCCCTGAAAGATCAGGATTTCACCACAAAAATGGCATAGTCAACCATTTTCGCGCAAAAAATGATCAAACTGACAATCGCGCCTTTGGCTCGACGGACTATTTGCCCTAACAACAAAAAAAACTCAAAACCCGCCCTAAAAAACGGCTAAACTGACTATTCGCTACCATGAAGAAGCCTTCACAGATGATTCCTGCCTTGAAAATGGCCAAACTGACCATTCGCACCTATAAAACGGCTAAATTTGCAATGCCCGCTCTAAAAACAGCACAACTGAAAGTTTGGACCCTGAAATGGCAAATACTGACGATTTGTGCCCTGAAAATATCACACCGAGTCACTGACTATTCACGCCCTATAAGGATGACCTTACTGACAGTCAGCCCCGAAAAAATAGCAAAACTGGCTATTCACGCCCTACAATTGGCAGAAACGACTTTGTATGTGGCCTATAAACAGTTAAACTGACGCTGAGCGCGTCACAAATGGACAAATATAGCCTTAGAAAGAGTCTAAATTGACAATTCGTGCTCTAAAAATAGTTATCTAGCTATTGACGTCCTAAAAAAAGGCATAGATACTCGTATCTGGCAATTAACGCTTCACGCTCTAAAAATGGCCAAACTGATCATTTGCGCTTTATAGGCTACAGTGGCTATTTGCACCAAAAATTTGCCAAACATGGCTATTACACGATTGCGCACACCGAACAAGGGCGCCCCCACCTTACCAATTGACCCCCCCCCCCTCAAAGCGATGGTTAAATTTACCCTAGGGACTGGATATACCGACTACTCTCCTACTCTCGCGCTTTAAAATTGCTTGACTGGCTAATCACGCTCCAAAAATGGCTAAAAGGACCATTCTTTACCCGGAAAATTACCATTCGTGCATCTAAAAAGGCCAAACTGAGCCTTGACGCCTTGAAAATGGCTAAAACTACTGACGATTCGTGCCCTAAAAATAGCCGAAGGAACCGATTTTGCACCTTGCAAATAGCGTAACTGACGACTCATACCGTTGTAATGCCTAATATCTGACTTGCAGCATCGAAAAAGAATGGCCAAACTCCGCACCCTAAAATTGGCTACATGGGAGGCTTCCAGCTTCACTGTGAGTCTCTGCTGATTGAAGGTGTCACGTTTCAAGTTTTGCGGTCGTATTTTTTTTTTTTTTTTTTTTTCGGGGGCACCGGGCTTTGAACCCGGCAGGCGCCTAAGCCTCCATTGGGCTTCTACGCCATACCCAGATCTAACTGTGCGCTTCACACCCGTACTACGCGGGCGTTTCGGTCGGTGCGGCGGTGCGTTTCGCGGTTTGTTGATGAACGCACACCGCCGGGAACGCCCACACGAAGCCGAGTGTGCCGTGTCACAGCTCGCCGCAGCCTTATAGTGTAATGGGCAATGGCTGGATTCGAACCCAGGCCCGCTGAGTTGCGAAGCGAGCATTGTATCCATTACACCATCGAGGCGAGGTCGTATGAGTATTTTGGTGGGGGGAGGGGGTATGAATGGTCAGTTCATCGATTTTAGGGCGCTAATATAGTCAATTCATCTTTTAAGGGGCCAGTTTGACCATTTTTTTCGGTGCGACATGGCATGAATCGTCATTTAAGCCATCCCCAGGGCACAAACGATCAGTTCGGGTATTTTTTAAGGCACGGATTGTCCGAACTTTCGCCTTTTTCAAGGCGCGGATCAGTTTTTTGGGGGTGCCGATATGGTTTTGAAGACGCGAATCGTCAGTAGCCTCTGTTGGGCTCAAATGAACTGTTTGACTAAATTTTCGGCCGTGAATTTCTGGGACGAGCATGCCATTTTTAGGGCGTAAATAGCAAGTTTTGCTAATTTTATAGGGAACGAGTCGTCAGTTTAGACATTTTCAGGGCACGATGGTTCAGTTTGGCCATTTTTGACGCACGATAATGGTTGATTTTGCCATTTTCAGGACATGAATCCTCCTTTTAGGGCCTTTCAGAATATGAATCGTCAGTTCAACCATTAATGGGCCGCTATAGAGTTGGTTTTACTAATTTTACAGCGTGAATAGCAAGTTGGCCATTTTTACGGCGCAAACTGCATGAATAGTCAGTGTGATATTTTCAGTGCTTGAATAATCAGTTTTAACAGTCGAAATGGTCGGTTTTGCTGTTTTTAGACCGATAAATTTTCAGTTTTCCAAGCTCTGATGGTCAGTTAGCAGTTCTATTTAGGCATTTTCAAGGCCCGAATCGCCAGTTAAGCTATTTTTATGGCGCATATAGAGTCAGTTTTGCCGATTTCATGGCTTGGATAGCCAGTTTGGCGCACATTCATGAAGTTTGACATTTATAGGGAGCAAATAGGATGTCAAACCAAGGCGATAATGGTCAGTTAGGGAATTTTTTGCACGCGACTGGTCGATTTTGCAATTTTCCGGGCGTGAATCGTCAGTTTTGATTTGTTTGGTAGGGTTCAATTACTCTCTTCTAGCCAATCAGGCCCGAATGGTTATTTTGACCGTTCTTAGCACGCAAAAGGTCGGTTTTGCAGCTTTAGGACGGGAATAATCTATTAAATAATTTCCAGGCCACCTAGAGTGTTTTTGGCCATTTTAGAGCAGGAATCGCCAGTTTGGCTATTATTGGGGCGCGTGAAGTAATTTTGGCTATTTTATAGAGTGGTAAATGTCCAATTTTAAAGCGCAAATAGTCATTTTCAATGTTCTAATCGTCAGTTTTGACATATTGGGGTGCGATCATAGTCAGTTTAGCAGTTTTTGGGTAGTGAATTGCTGTCAAGTCATTTTTAGTCGGTCGAGCGAAGCACACACTTTCCCAATCCCCTTCCTCGAGCAAATCCTGGTTCCGCGTATGAGTAATGGCATGCCATTTTTAAGGCGTGAATAGCCAGTTTTGCTATTTTTAGGGCACGAATGGTAAATTTAGTCATTTTTAATGCGGGAAGGCTCAGTTTGGCTATTTTTGACGCGCGAATGGTCGTTTTTACCATTCTCAGGACAGGATTAATCTGTTTAGGCCTTTTCAAGGCGCGAATTGTCAGTTTTACTAGTTATGAATGAATAGGCCGCACATAAAGTCATTTTTGTCAATTTTAGGGCGAGAATATAGGCAGTCAGGGAATTTTTAAGGCGCAATTTGGCAGTTCGGCTTTTTTTTGGGGGGGCACACAGAATCAGTGTTGCTGATGTTGTGGCTTGAATGCCCAGTCTGGCCATTTTTAGGGCACGCAGAGTCAGTTTTTTGTCATTTATATGGCGTGAATAGTACGTCAAGTCCAGTCTCGAGAACCGTCAGTTTGGCCAATGGCGTGCGGATTGTTGATTTGGCCATTTTTGGAGCAGGAATCATCTGTTGAGGCATTTTCGGTGCGCACAAATAGCCAGTTTGGCTATTTTTAGCGCACAAATAATCAGTTTAGATTTTTTCATGGTGGAATTCGTCAGTTTTGACATTTTTCTAGGTGAGGAATGGTCAGTTTAGCCGTTCTTGGTGCGCGGATGGTCGATTTTGCTATTCACAGGACGGGATCATCTGTTTTCCTGGACGCGCTTTGTCAGTTTAGACTTTCTTAGGGCGCAAATAGACCGTCAAGCCAAAATGCGCGATTGTCAGTTTGGTCATTTTTGGCACGAAAATGGTTAAAGCGTTTGGCGTTTTCAGGAAGCGTTTGGCTGTCGAGTCATCTTTAGTTTTAATTTTTTAAATTAAAACTAATTAGTACGTATAGTATAAATATTTTGTGGTTTGAAAACCCCTCCCCTGAAAAAGTTCAGGGCACGCCACTGACTAGCAGCCGGTGGCTCTGTTTTGGAGTAAAATTGACAGACGATTTTTGCAATGAACTGGAGAGAAAAATGTATGTCCATTCTTTCGCCGTTAGCCCGTTATATTGTGGCCCGATTCAATAAGTCTCAATAAAACAACGCAATTAATTCACCTTTTGAGCAATGGGCGGAAAGTATGGAAGTTGATGTTCAACACCCCCCCCCCCCCACTCATTTTTTTTTTTTTCACGAATCGCTGGTTCGCTGGACCTTGTTGCTTCAGACCTGTATCATTGGAAGCGGTAGGTTTATTTCAAGGGATATTATTAGCTCTACTATTAACGTCTAAAATTGGAGTTGTCACATTCGAAATTGGGGTAGGATAAAAGAGGGAACTGTTCCAGTTTTTTTTTTTTTCAACACTCTTTTCTCCATATCTTGCCCATGCCATCCAAGTGAAAGATCCGACAATCATTTTACTGCTGCATTGTTCCAATTGACTTTTATTAAACTCACAATTCTGACGTCAAAAAATCTATTGTTTTTTGCAGTTATTTTTAGTTTCTTTACTTGTTAACTCTGGCTTTATTTTTTATTGAACGCGCGATAAGAATTTGTTTTATTATAATTTCATTTCACTTCGTGTATTTTCGTTCATCAATGCTTTGTTTCATGTTTTTATGAAGCTGACTCGTTATGGCCGGTGCCTATGCTTTGCGGTAAGTGCTTTCGCGTCCAAGCAGAAGCTCTTTTAAGTGTGAAGAGAGGTTTTATTTTTTCGTGTTTGTTTCAACCAGCATGCTATTTTATACTTAGGAATGATTGGAAAATCGCCTCACTATTGATGAATTAATGTATTTTTTAGCTAGGTGTAGACGCATACTTGTAGTTTTGTTGGTTTTATCAGCATGAAAAATGAAAACAGGGCAGGGTGTCTTTGAATTGACTTAAACAAGGTTTCCAAAGAAAAAAAAGTGCATGATTTTTTATTATGTCTAGGTGACAGTCAAAATGGAATGCACAAAAGGACCGTCTATGAGCACAACAGGGTGGCCATGTGCTCGCAAAAGCGCGCGCTCTGCGTCGCAACGGTCGTTCTGTCGATCCTGTTCGTCATATCGCTCATCATTGCATACGCGGGACCGCAAACCGGTATAAGTTTCACGTACCTTTTCGTTTGATGGTAGCACAAGTTTTGAAGTTTGTCTTGCGTGTTGTTAGATTGCCCTTGTGCCGGTGAAAAGCCGCCTTATATGGACGAACACGGTTACTACAACGGTTCCAGGAATATTATTCCAATAGCGACCAACAATGAAATATTTCCATGGAATAGCGTTAGACTTCCTCATTTTGCAAAACCCTCTCGATACCACATTAACATTCATCCAAATTTGACCACGCTCGATGTCAAAGGTTTGGGTTATTGAGCTCATCGATATAAAAACACCCTCTCAACGCCTCATTTTTATTAGGTCAAGTAACTATCGATTTTACGGTAGACAAGGACACTTACTTCTTCGTTGTGAATAGCCAGAATCTGACAATAACTGACAAAGTATAACAAAGTAACAAGTAAATTAAAATATTTCTTCTTTTAAAATTGACCCTCTTTTCTCAGATGGTCACAGATAGGAAAAATCATCGTTTTCCCATTTATCAAACCCTCGAGTACCCGCCGCGTCAACAGTATTACATTGAAATGAAAGAGAAACTGAGGAAAAAAGTCAATTACACGCTCATCATGCGCTTCACGACGAGATTGAGTCGCGAGCTAGAAGGCTTTTACATAAGCAGCTACACGACCAAGGATGGCGAGAAACGGTACCTGGCGACGACACATTTCGAACCGACGTACGCGCGTTCGGCATTTCCCTGTTTCGACGAACCACAATTCAAGGCTCGGTTCAAAATGTCTATTTTTCGAGATAGATTCCATATATCTCTGTTCAATATGCCAATTATCAGTACCGAGGAGGCGGGTTTTTACATGGGGACGGGACTTGTAAGTTGAGCGTACAAAAGCAGTCGTTCGCTGGTTGATAGTGATTTATTATTTTTCTATTTTCAGCTAAGAGATGATTTCCAAGAATCAGTTGAAATGAGCACATATCTCGTGGCCTTTGTAGTCTGTGACTATCAGAGCATAAGAAAATTGACCAATAGGAACGTTTCAGTGGCTGTGTACGCTCCGCCCGACATGCTGGGACAGGCGACGTTCGCATTAGAAACAGCTGCGTCCATGATGGATCTTTATGAGGATTATTTCAACGTCAGCTATCCACTGCCTAAGCAAGGTTTGGTCTTGATTGTATAATAATGAAGTTTCACATTGAAATAATTCCAATTCCACATCATTAGATCTCATCGCTATTCCTGATTTCGGCGTCGGAGCAATGGAAAACTGGGGCCTTATCACATACAGAGAAACGTCAATACTGTACGAGCCAAATCAAACGTCCGCAGCTGCGCATCAGTGGGTGGCTGTCGTTCTAGCCCATGAACTCGCCCACCAGGTAACAAACCAAACTTTCTAGCGCTGTCTGCACTTATTAGAACAACAAAAAAAAATCGCAAAACGAAACACTTCCTTGAGACATACCCGCTACCCGTCTAAATTGCCTTCAGTGGTTCGGGAATCTCGTGACGATGCGCTGGTGGAATGATCTTTGGTTGAACGAAGGTTTTGCAAGTTTCCTGGAGTACCTGGCCGTTGATTATATAATGCCCGGTTGGAACATGATGGAACAGTTCGTTCTGGACAAAACTCAGGCGGGTCTCAATTTGGACGCTCTGTCCAATTCTCATCCGATATCAGTCGCCGTTCACGATCCGACAGAGATTGAGGCGATTTTTGACACGATCTCATACAGCAAGGTAAGAAAACTTATATCCGGACATGATTCAACATTTTTACTTATTTATTTATTTTGTTTCATACCTTTAGGGGGCGTCCTTACTGTACATGATGGAAAAATTCCTCGGGCAAGACACTTTGAAAAGCGGTCTCAATGATTACTTAAACACGCACAAATACGGCAACGCCGACACGAAAGACTTGTGGGCAATAATGAGCAGGCACGCCAATCATTCTATTCACGTCAAGGTACATTAATTGAATGTGAAAATTTATTCCGATAATAGTCTCACAGGCTAGTTCCCCTGCAATCAACCCCGCGCAAGCGTTGAAGTATTTCGAAGAGGAACAATTCCTGTTTTCAGGAAGCACCGGTGCGAGGCCCCACTCCCACTGATCGTCTGATGCTCATTTAGCCCCAAATTCCAGGTTGTTAGGCCAATAAGAATAAAGAAGAGTCATTGGCACACTGCTTGATTTTCCGCTCTCGAAAAAAAAACCGGTCGATCAGTTTTAGAAAAATGCGGTTTTTGGGTTATATTTGCCCTCTTCTTATGAATTTTAGCTGCGCATAGCGATTCTTCTCGGCATAACCCCGAATTAGCGCCTTTTTCCGAACTCGTGAATTAGCGTTTACTATGAAATTTTGTCCACGGAGTTGGAACAAAAACTGCAGCTCATTTCCCCCCAATTTTGGCTCCTCCGTCAGCCGCGAATTATAGCGCTTTTCCTCCCTTGGGAAAAAATGACGTATGAAATGCACTGACCCGATAGGTGCAGTTTGAGTTCCGAGAGGGAATTTCTCCTGGGTGGATTCGCTCTTTGCGTGGACTCCCGGGATAGCTCAGATGGGAGAGCACCTGGCGCGAAACTAGGAGGTCGTGGGTTTGAAGCCCCCTTTGGGAGCATTTTTTTCCCCGGAACTGATGGCTCGCTAGGAGGCTATAATTGTGAGAAACGCTACACGGTTGAAATCAAGAAAATTTTGCTATTTATTGAGAACATTTGCTATTTCACAGAAATAGATTGAGTAAATGGCAAGTCGCGATTTCCGGAGACAACTTCGTTGCTAAAACAAGAAAATATAGCTCGATAGATGAAGAAAGATGTTGTCTTTCTTCACACGACTTCCAAAGGCGTCACCGTGGCGCAATTGGTAGCGTGCTGAACTAGTAATCCAGAGGATGCGGGTTCAAATCGCGCCGGGGAGCCCATTTTTTCTCGAAACTCGAATCGTGTTATAATGAAAAATCGTGTTAACTTTTATTTAATTTATTTAAGAAAATATAGCGTTAATTCACGAGTAAAATCGCTGATTACCAGCTCAATTTAGGAGAAACTTAAATTCATTGCAAGAAAAATCGTTTATTAATGGCTGAAATGGAGTTAATTCGCTAACTCGAGGCTAAAATGGAGACAAATTGATAATTCGCGGCTAAATTGGAGACAAATCGCTAATTCACCGATAAAACTGAGAAGAAGACTGCAAGAAGTGTGGGGGAAAAAAACGCTAATTCACGGCTTCTGAAGGCAACTTCACGGAGGCGTTGGTCAAAGATTCGCCCGGGGGCGCCAAATGTCTAAGGCTGGCATTGCAATGAGCTGCCCCACGGCACATTTTTTTGTGCAAATGGAAAACGCTATTATACCGTCACGGCCTTTTGCTAAGATCAAAGTGTTGTACATTTATTGATGTACATTTATTATTTACAGTCTGACTACCTTACCCCAGGCCCGACGGCTTGCGGTAGCGTGTACACGAGCTGGCGCGGGGCTGGTCGCGAGGCTTCGGCCCCCCTTGCACGGATGCGCGTCCCTGACTCTGTGGACCCCCGACTCTGGCTGTGAACTCGACTCTGTCCCCCAGACTATATAGAATCCCCCGGGTTTTGTACTAAAACCCCGAGGACATGTTTTTTAAAACCCTAAGTGTTGTGGATAACCAGCAGTTTCCTCAATGATTTGTTGACGCTATCGGGCCATTCTCCCCCACTCGTCCCTGAGCTCACCGTGTTCACTCACCGAGCGGTGAATAATTCCCCGGATCGAGCTCCTCTTCTCTATAATATACTCGCACCACGTAATGCCCTTTTCTAGGGCGTTACATTTGCGAACGGCTGGCTCTGATCTGAGCCCATGTCTCACGGAAATTGGCGAATGTAGCTATAGCTAGCGAAAAAAACACTAAATCGCGAGAAAAATTAAGGAAAAGTGAAAATTCACGGATTAATTTGGAGAAAATTGCTCTTTAGCGGCTAAAATCACGTATTCGCGGCAGGGAGAAATCCCTTAAATGTCCGTAGACAGGGTCATCTAAGCTCAATTATTCAATTAATTGTCGGACACATTAGGAAAAAATGACGTATGAAATGCACTGACTCGATAGGTGCAGTTTGAGTTCCGAGAGGGGATTTCTCCTGGATGGATTCGCTCTTTGCGTGGACTTCCGGGATAGCTCAGATGGGAGATCACCTGGCGTGAAACTAGGAGGTCGTGAGTTCGAAGCCCACCTCGGGAGCCAATTTTTTTTTTTTTTCTCGGAACTCAAAACAAATAAAGAAGAGTAAGTATTTAATTGAAAAATTAATTTCGTTATTTTCAGCCTCCCCACTCCCTCGAATTCACAGTTGTGACTATGGTGGTGTGGTGAGGAGGGGAGTAATCCATTTAATGTTCCTTAGGTAGGGTCATCTATGCTCAATTATTCAATTAATTGTCGGACACATTAGGAAAAAAATTTGATGGTTTCAAAGCGTTAATTCGCGGCTAATATTGAGAATAAGCGCTCATTTGCCGCTAAAATTAAGAGGAGTAAACCAATTCGAAGCATCTGAAGGGAACCTCCCGACTAAAATGGAGAAAACACGCTAACCCCAAGTATCTATAGGCCCCTTAGGCGGCTAAGCTTGAGAGGACCCGCTAATGTGCTAATAATGTTGTGGCAAGTACGCCACAACGCTGAAAACAGCGCTGAAATTAGCGGCTAGAGTAGCTGAAAATTGATAATTCGCTACAAAAAGCGACGAAACTCTATAATTCATAGTTATAAATAGATACACGGCCATAATTGAGAAAACCCCGTTAAAAAAGCCGCGAATAATCAATCAATCAGCAGTGTCAGCTATCATCCAGAAAAAAACCCAAATCGTGGTTTCCCGAAGCAACTTCGTGACTAACAATGAAAAATATACGCTAATTCGCATTGATAAAAGATACAAACTCAATAATTAGCGGCTAAAATTGAGAAAAAACGCTAAAAGTCGGCTATCACTTACAAAACACGCTCACATTTCTCAGAACATTATGGACACTTGGACGCGCCAAATGGGATTCCCGCTGATTCATATCTCGCGCGAGGTCAACCAAATCTCCGCAAGTCAGACACGTTTTCTTCTCACTCCTGAACCACGAAACGAAAACAGTACGGCTCATTTAGAACCCAAGTCGCCCTACTCGTACAAGTGGTACGTTCCTTTGTCATACAAAACTGACGTCAGCGATGAAGAAACCATTTGGATGAATATGACGGACGGTAAGCTGTTGAATTGAAGCCCAGTTGAGTCTTCCAGGCAGAGTTATTTAAGTTGTTTTTTCCGTTCTAACAGTGAAATTCGACATTAACGCTACTGTCACTTGGTTCAAGGCTAACGTCAATCAAACTGGTTTTTATCGAGTCAACTACGATATCGAACTGTGGACCGCTTTGATTGATGTTCTTAAAAAGAATCACACTGTCTTCAGTCCAACTGACCGAGCCAGTCTTATAGACGACGCCTTCACATTGTGCAGGTACCTAAATTTTATCTTGATACGCATCCCACCGATTCAGTCAACTGTTTAACTAAAATTCGTTTGATATTTTTTCTCTCAGAGCCGGTTACCTAAATGTGACAACCGTTCTCGATTTGTCACTGTATCTGCTAGAAGAGCGGGATTACGTTCCATGGGCGACGGCTCTCGATCACTTTCAATCCTGGGCGAGATTTCTATCCGAATCGGCTCCGTATCGGCTATTTCTTCAGTACGTTCGACTCATTTTGGCGCCAGTGGCCAAAAGTCTCGGTTGGAAGGATACCGGCACTCATTTGGACAAGTAAACGTTTTAGTTCGACGGGACATGTTTAGAATTGTTAATTTTGTTCCTTGTTTTACACCAGGCTTATGAGATCGGACATTCTTGTTTCGGCCGTGTTGTGCGGCGTTGAAGACACTGTGAAAGAGGCGAAGAAAATGTTTGAGGACTGGATGACAAAAGGGACGAGGATTCCACCGAATCTTAGGGAAGCCGTTTATTCTGCAGGTGATGGATCGTAAAGAGCACATGTTGAAAATACGAGAGATGGTGAATGACTCATGTTATTTTTACTGCAGGGATTAAATATGGAGGCGTCAAAGAGTGGCAATTCTGCTGGAATAAGTACAATACGACCAGAGTTCCAAGTGAGAAAAAGCTGCTTTTACGAGTCCTAGGTGTTGCATCAGACCCGTGGATCCTTCAAAGGTTTTTTCGTTCAACATTTCTACGCCGATAAGTGTTTTATAACTTATTTTCCTCAACAGATATCTCCTAGCGACGCTTGATCGGGATAAAATCCGACCTCAAGACATTAAAATCGTAATGTCCACCGTGTCATCTAACCCCGAAGGTGGCCTTCTCGCTTGGCGTCATCTGAAGGCTCACTGGCGAAGTCTTCAGAGCCTTTTCGGCAACGGAACATTCACGATGGGTAGTATCATTTCGGCAGTCACTCCGCATTTCGCCACAGATTATGACTTCAAAGAGGTGAGTTGCTAAGTCGATTTCTCAGGCTCTGATCCGTCCCGTCGTGCACCACGCTCTCAGATCTGTGAAGATGACTGATAGAGATGGTCCCACTAACGATTTCTATTACTAAAACTGATAGCTTTGTACTAAAAATTGAATGCATGTACACCTTATTACCCCGCCCCCCGCACCATTGGTGACCTATAAAAGTATATACCTGACCTCTGGCACGTGAAACCTTTTTTGTTTTCAGGTTGCAATATTCTTCAGGCATATCGACGTAGGCTCTGGATCACGAGCCCTGGACCAGTGCCTGGAAACAATCAAACTCAATATTCACTGGGTCAAGCGAATTGAACAACCACTGTACGACTGGCTCACGAACTATTTATCGAGTTAGTTCTACTTGACCTTTCGTTGAAAACCTAAAATTATTTTTTGACGAAAGTGAAAGAAAGCCCAGAATTACACGGAGTGTCCGAGTGTCATGTCCTAGAGGACACCCTACGTTTGCCTACTCTTTAACAAAAAAAAGGTTGATTAATTAGTTTAATTTTTCCTATACGTGTTCAAAAGAGGTGGCGTCAATGGTTACCCACTTTTTTCTCAATTACCCTCGACCAAATTAAGTTTTTATTTTGTTATTTAATTTTGTTAAGTGTGCCCAACGTGATAGACTGATAGACTAGACTTTTATGAGCAGGCGTGTTGTATAGTGATACTTGAAACGTTTTTCACATTTTAACAGGGACAAAAACTACATTTGTATTTCGAAATTTGTCAACTGCCACTTACACACAATACATTTTGTCGCTACTATCCGTACTTGACCTTGTTGCTTAGATCAGTTCCTGTCATATTTCTACATTAAGCACAATAAGTATTATTTATTTTAATTTAATACAAATCGAAGATTATAAATTATTTTTTTAAAAAAAAGAAAACATATTTTAAGAAACTAGTACAAAAATAGACAAATTTTACTTTAATGATATCATTAAAAATCGAGAATTTAACACAGGATATTTAATTTGAAAAAATAATTAAGTGCCAATGTTAACACGGAAAATGAGGGCACTGCTCTTTTCCTAGTTTTTGTACATAAATGTTCGAATTAACAATATTCTCACCTTTTTCAAGGCCTATTTTGTCCTAAAATAGCATTGGGGCGAAACGGACTTATATTTTTAGAAATCAAGAAAACGTAAGCAAAAAAAAGGGGGGGGGGATTAACGAAAGTTGAGATCCATATCACTGTTCTTCTGTTATTTTACTTAAATCATCTTGTGTAAATATTTTTTTAAGAAATTGATATTCCGACTAAAAAAAGTGCTAAGTAGTTTGAATTTTACTTTATCCGGATCAGAGTGAACTATTTTTTTTTCGGTTATCAATAATAAAAAAATGAATATTTAACGCTTTGCTTGCTCTGAAAATTTCGTAACACTCCCGCGTTGCTGTATGTATTTTTAATGTGAAGGGTCTTCCAAATATTTTCTGCGTATTATTCATCCTCCGCGTGATAAAAGTTGCTGTTTATTCTGGTTTTCAATTGCATGACGTATATTTCTTTACTATATTCACGAGGAATTATATTGTTTTAAATCTATACAGAAGAGATTTGTGCTACTTATAAATACGTGAAGTTGATTGAAACGTAATTATTTGGATTTTCTTTTCTTACACATCATAACCCGTTCCATAATTGGATCGAACTCCAGCATTTCTTAAGTATAAAGGCTGCGCCCGGCGCGGCGTCCACCTAACTCTCAGACCATCGCTTCAGGACTGGAAACAAGCCTATGAAACGTATTGTTCCGTCTAAGGAACGCCCAAAATCTCAGAATAAATCACCACAGGCAAAATAACCAAAAACCACCAAGGCCAGACGCGGATTCAGGATTTGCTCAAGGGAGGGGCTAGAGAAATTGCGTGCTTCGATCTACGAAAAATAGCTTGACAGCCTTTCACTGCCTAAAAATAGCTAAAACTAGCTTCCCACTGTAATAACGGCTAATCTAACTAAACTCGCGCACGAAAACACAAAACTGACGATTCGCGTTTTGAAAAGAACTAAAAACTGACTTCACGCGCTATAAAAATGGCTAAACTGGCCATTAGCGATCCCCTGAAAACATTATGATTCGCACCCGAAGTCATCCCGCTGCTAAATCGACCGTTCGCGCGCTAAAAATTCGCCATTCTCGTCTCAAAGACGACCAATAGGCGCCTTTGGCTTGACGGTCTATTCGAACCCCTAAAAACGGCCAAACTGTGACTATTCGCGCGTCAAAATGGCAAAACTTACGATTCTCCCTTGAAAATGGCTAAAAAGCTAAACTGGCTGTTTGACTCACTAGAAATAGCCAAACTGGCGATACCCGGTCTACATGATGGCCAAATGCCAATTGATGGCCTTGTAAATGCCTAAAAATATTATTATTCCCGCCCTGAAAATGCACAATCGATAACTGGCGCGCCAGGAATGGTCACACTTCATGACCATGATTGGATGGACTATTTGAGCCCTAAAAATGGCAAAAACTGACTATTCGTGCCTCGCAAGTGTCAAAATGACCGTTTGTGCGCCCTAAAATAATGATTCCCGCTCTGGCGAAATAGCTAAACTGACGGTTCACTCCTTGAACATGCCTAACAGCAGACGATTCCTGCCCTGAAAATGGCAAAATGACAATTTCCCTCTAAAAATGGCGAAACTAACGAACCACTCGAACCCTAAAATTGCTGAACTTCCGATTCACGCCCTGGAAATGCGTAAAAAGATAATTCCAGGCAAGAAAAATGCACAATTGACAATTCGCGCGTCTTGAATAGCCTTTAACTGGCAAAACTAACTCTATGCGCCCTAAAATGGTCATAATGGCTAATTCAAGCCTTGAAAACGTCAATGCTAGCCCTATGTGCCATGAAACTAGCTAAACTCGTGATTATTAGCGCCTTAAAAATGCCTAAACAGGCAATTCCTGCCCTAAAAATGGTTAAAATGACCATTGGCGCCTGGAAAATGGCTGTACTGGATATACACTTTATAAAAAAATAAGAACTGGTGATTCCTGCTCCAAAAACTGCCAAAACTGACCATTCGGACCATAAAATGGCAAAACTGACGATTCTTGCCCTGAAAATTTCGCACTATAGATGACTATACTGACAGTTTGCGCTTTAGAAATGGCAAACTCAAAATTCGCCCTATGCGAAAAGGCAAAACTGACTATTCACGCCCTCAATGGGTATGGGAAAAATTGCATGGCAATTTTTGGCAACTATTGGCAATTAACGCTCTAAAAATTGTCAAACTGATGATTTGCAGAGGCGTTTACAGAGGCTATATACAGAAGGTGCTAATAACGATTCGCTCCTTCAAAAAGGCTATCGGCGCCAAAAAAGTAAAAAAATATCCTGACATGGCCATTGGCGACTTACATTAGTACCTGAGTCGATAAACTGACCACTGGTGTTCACGAACCGAAGATGGGTCGTTCCCACCTTACCAACTGGACCGCCCCCCTTCCCCCTCGCATGGTTACACGCAGCCCAAGGACTGGATAAACTGACTAATCTTGCGTTATAAAATGACTTGCCTGGCTAATCACCGTCAGGCTAATCACAACCCGGGAAATGGTGAAGCTTATCAATCGTGCGTGTTTCAAAAATGGCCTAATTGAGCCTTCGTGCCTTAAAAATGGCTAAGCTTCAGACGACTCGTGCCCTATATCGTAGCCAAACTGATCACTTGCGACTTGCAGATGGCTTAACTGACCGATTCGTGCCATTAAAACGCCTAAACTGACTTGCTGCGCAGAAAAAAATGGCAAAACTGGCTAATACCACCCTAAAAATGGCTACAACGATGGCGCAAATTGACGCTGAATCGTTGTGAGGTCGAATGCCAGTTCTTTGGCTGTTGTCGAACGTGATACCTACTTTAAAAAACAAGGAACGGTTCTTTCCAAACGACCTGCTGTAGAGGTGTCACGACGAACAGCCAGTTTATGGCGTGAAATTGGAAGTTTTGGGGCTGGGTTCATTATTTTTGGGAATTTCACGAGTCACTGAACTCTACGCGCTGCCCCGAAGGAGGGGGCTGTAGCCCCCTGAGCCCCTCCTAAATCCGCTTTTGACCGAGGCCCCCATGTACGTGAATCTGGCGGCACACATATCACTAAACACGACGAAAATGGTGCCATTCGTTTGTTTTCGTTTATTTAGCCCTGCAACATACAATTTTTTGAAAAACAAAATGTGTGCCGCCTACTTTCTCGGAAATTGACATTGGCAAATTTGTTTGTAATCTTTGGTGACTGTATAGACGGTATTCCAAAAGTATATGTTTGACTGTGTGTGTTGATTGGCAGTGGGTGCAAAATGATTCGGTTCGTGTGAAATAGTGTGACTGTGTAAAGCGAGTGTGTCCTACATGTAAACGGTTATATTTGACGAGGTCTTTGTCTTTTTGCCTGTGGCATTTCTCTTTTTATGGGCACTGTTGGGATGTGTGTGGCTAGGTATAGGTGTTGTTGTTTGTCCACTTATTGTTCCAGTATTGCCAGATGACCTCGACAACTAATTTTTTGGCGTTTGTGTAGTCAAATGTAATTTCGAAGTCTGGCGTTAGTAGAGAGTTGGCGGCTTGTTTAGCAGCAACGTCTGCTCTTTCGTTACCGTCGATGCCAACGTGGCTGGGAACCCACAGGAAAATGTACGTTTTGTTGTGTTCGGTACAGTTCTTTGCGATAGATGTTAAGAATCGTTCAGAGGCCCTGTGGCCGCGAGATAGTCTTGCATACTTGTGAGTGAAGAGAATGAGTCTGAACAGATGGTGATTGAATCGGGCACAGGAAGTTGTGCTGAGATGGACAGCTTGAGAGGTCGCAAAAAGTTCGGCATTGTATACTAAAGTGTTTGTGTGTAATGTCCATTTGTGAGTATTCAGAGTCGGTGAGTAGACTGCCGCCCCCACCCCTTGTTCTGTTTTTGATCCATCGGTAAAGAGAATTATATTTTATGTGACGGATAATGTGTTAGTAAAGGATCGAAAGCTTTGTTGAATTTCTTGTAGGGTTGTGGTTGATTTTTGTTGTTTTTTTTAAATTGTATGTTGCAGGGCTAAACAAACGAACATTTTGGCTAAACAAACTTATAAATAAACGGTAAACAAACGAATGGCACCATTTCGTCGTGTTTAGTGATATGTGTGCCGCCAGGTGCCAGGTTCACGTACATAGGCCACCCAGCGAAATTGGTTTACTGGCAAGAAAACCCCAAGTTTGCTGTTTATAAAATTGATCATTTCCGCCAGGGGTGGTTTCAGGGATGGTGGTGGCAGGGGTCATCGTCACCCCCGTCAGGCCAGTCACCCTCTGTGAAAGAGGGGGGGGGCGAATAAAAAAAGAAGGGAAATTGAAGAGTTACAAATGTGAGGGGGAGCAAACCAGATATCGTACGTGAATGGGCCGCTTTAGCCTTTTCCATGGGCGAAGCCAGCGGGGGGCAGGGGTGGGCAGTTGCCTTCCCCTAGAATCAAAAACGATGATTTCGTGGGGCAGCTGTCCACCCCCAAAACTCCAAATACAATTTCCCTGATCTGGCTAACAGAAATACAAATTAATTATATTTCGCTCCATAAAACCAATTTTGCGGATTTTTCTCACTAAAAAATCGGTTTCACCAAAAATCAAAAATTCGCGGATGTTTGTTGCTGACAAACCGATTTCGAGGATCGGCTTAACTTAGAAACCGATTTTGCTGATTTTTCGCACTAAAATCCCATTTTCGCACGCGCGCAATTTCGCGCGGTTCGACGCGCAATTTCGCGTGTTTGGGTTAGCTCAAATCGTGTTTAGCCCGGTGTGACATACAGACTTATGGTGGGAGAGAAACTGCCAGCTTCTGTTTACTGTCTCAGGTCTAAAATTTAAAGTTTAGCTCCAAAAGTATCACTTTCCGGTGTGGGGGGGGGGGAGAGAAGTTTCAATTTTTCGACATAAAATCCGAAATAGAAGGCTACAAACGACAGGTTTCCAGCATATATTTATTTTTTGACACATATTGGCCGTTTCTGTGCAAATTTAGTCTCTGATGACCGTGAATTGACGTGATTCTAACCTCCAGATCCTGTTAGAAGCCTGCAATAAGGCAATGGTTCATCTGTTATTTTCGCTAGTGAATCTGCCCACAGGCGTGGTGGATCCAGTTTTTCCTCAAGAGGAGTTGCACAGAATCCCCCCCCCCCCATTTAACTCGTGAATGAGCACTATTTGTAGCGTCGAATTGACGTTTTTATTTAATTTTAGGTGAAACTGAGTGCTTTTTCTCAATTCTACCTCGAACTATAGCCTATTTTCTTCATTTTAACCGTAAAAAGGTCTCAAAAAACCGTGAAATAATGCATTTTTGATTTACTATTCTATTTACGGCCAGCACTGGGCATCGCCAGTAAGCCGCGAATAGCTGCGTTCTGTCAATTTCAGCCGCAAAAGAACAGTTTTTCCTCAATGTAACCTGTGAATGAACGCTATTTCTACTATAATCAACAAAAACCCGCAAATTCGTGCTTGAAATCTCAATTCTGCCCCCCTTGAAATTTCAGCAGTGAAAAGGTCTACATATAATACTCATGTTAACGAATTTCATTATTTTGATCCGGACGTTGCATCGCGAACCTTAAAATATGTGTTTTGCTCAATGTGCCATAATTTTAGCGAAAAATAAGAACTTTTTCAAACATTTGTGCGCTAAGTCGCCCTCTTTCTCGATTGTACCCGCAAACTTGCTATATAAATGTATAAAAACAGTCAATTATCACTTTTTCGCAATGTTCACCGAGATGTTGGTTTGAGAAACTACGAACTGGTGCCTTCTCTCAATTTTACCAGCGTGAATGAGCTCGATTTCTCAACTTTAGCCGTGAATTGGCATTTTCCCTCAATTTTAGCCGCAAATGAGCGACTTTTCTCAATTTTACATTGAACGCGCAATTTATTTCGTCAATTTTAGCCGTGAAAAGAGCACTGTAAACCGTGACCGTGAGTTACCGCATTTTCTTAGTTTCGGCCCGGACTTCGGATCGCGAAACCGCAAATTGGCGTGTTTTCTCAATTTCAACCGCAAACAATGAGCAGATTCATTTCTCAAGTTCAACGTGAATTAGCGCTATTTCTCAATTCTAACCGTGAATGGGTGTTTTCGCTCAATACTAGCCGGAAAATGTCCTTTTCATGGATTTCATCCGTGAACGAGCACTTTTTCTCAAGACGTGCGCCCCCCCCCCCGCCAAAACTCTGAATTTGTGTGCCTGGCTGGCTGCCCACCCCTTGATCATGGGCTGGCTACGCCCCCCTGGCCTTTTCTGTAAAATTTGTTAATTTGAAAAACAAATTCGGATGGTTCGAAAATGTTTGCACTCTCATGCCCCAGCCACACTATACATTTTTTGTCGCACGATCGCATCGCACCGCAAAAAATCGTATGAAACGGAGGACATCAAGAAATGTATGGGAGCGTTCATAATGGTAAATGGTATACGATACGTTTTTTTTTTTTTTTTTTTTTTTTTTTTTTTTTTTTTTTTTTTTTGCGGTATGGAGTGCCACGTTGAGTGTCTACGCAGGAATCGTAAATCGTACGAGTGCCCGTTAAAACTGGAGAAGGTAGGCGTATAGAAGGGTTAAGGGTGATGGGTGAGTGGTGATTGGGAACAATGAAGGGCGAGTGTGCTGTTGCAAGGAAGACAGGTGAAGAAAAAGTGTCTTGGTGGGGAAAGTCGCGCGACAAAACGTGTAGGTACTATCCGCGCGCTGAAAGAACGCCCTGACGAAAAATTCCCTCCACTTGCCCCCTCGTCTGTTATATTGCCTTTTCAAAAAAATATGGGCGCTCACTGAGCAAAGAGGCAGACCACCAACCTGTCGAGGGGTAAGAGGAACCCAGTCCATCATCGAAGAGCAGAATGTTTTTGAGACTGTAATACAAGTGTCACAATTCTTTTCTCAAGTGAACGCTTAGCAGGGGCGCAAATTGAGGGGGCTTTGGGAAATTTGGTGAACCCCCCCCCCCCTCACAAATTTGGTGAACTTGCTCCCAATTGTACTTTCGGGCGGTAAAATTCTTTTTTAATTCAAGTGGATAACATGGGGTGGAAACATTAGGTATGCCTTACAATTTCACGCAATTTTAGCGGATGTATGCACACGAAGAGCTAAATTTCTATTTACTAACGATTAGATAAGTGGTAGATGTACTTCTACATTTCGCGGGAAGTTATGTTCGGAGATCGGTGAACCATCCGCAGGTGGTAAATGAATCGCTCGTTAGCGACAACCCAATGATTGTTTAATGCAATATAATGCGTTCAATAAGCAGAAGTGGCTCACAGACGCGTTCAGGTGGAATCAATTTCAGCCCGACTGCAAGTACGACTCACTGTCAGGTATTCCAGACCAATTGGAACTAACCAAATATCCAGATAGTAATAGAATTCGTCAGAAAAATGCTTTATAGTCCGGGAGCCTACCGTATGAAAAATCCGGATCATTTGATCGTGTCTGGCACCTGCCACACGCGGTGCTGTTATTCAAGGTCTAAAGTACGCGACACGAAATAAGACGAGTGTGACTCATCGGCCCTCCCATGCCCTGTTGCCACTCCGTGCGTTGTGGTTGGTGATGTGGGGTGGGGTTTTACGAACACTCACCGGCTCACAGCTCTCCAAAGTGACAACGATGGGAGCGCAACGTTGCCAGCTATGGGTGTAGACTTGAGCTTTTCATCGCATCTTTGGGACTATAATACGCAACGTTGGTTTTTTAGTCAATGAGTCACACCCGCCTTATTTCGTGTCGCGTACTTTAGGAGATGATGCCTGTGAGATCGCTAGGCATTTTCCGTGAGACAGGGGCTCGCAACAGAGCTATCTGTTGGCAAACACACCTTTGGGTGGTTTGAAAACGCGAGGGAACTATATGCAGGTACAGTACCTACGCGTAAAACGCTATTTGCAGGTACAGTACCTTGGCATAAAATGCCATTTGCATCAGGTACGCTTCTCAATAAGTCAAGCTTACCCGACAACTTCTAGTGTATACAACATACTTCGAATAATTATACCTATAATACGTATAAAATAATTAATGAGGCCGAGGAGAGGCGGTAAATGAACCACCTTCCCTGCCACTCTGTTATATCCCTGCTCATAGAGCCTTTTGTAACCCATTGTACTGAGTTTGAACCGTTAGTGGTGCTCTGAATTTTATTTATTATTTGAAGGTAGCCTGCTTTTGGTCACGGAAGTCTTTACTCTGTACCACTGCTCGGACTAGCTGCAGGGCCTATAAGTGTTAACACGTGTTCTCTTTTATCGCTCAAAGAAGCCCTCGCCCCCCCCCCCCATGTGTCCTTTAGTGTGGTGATACCTCAAGTTCACCATCCACCACTTTCTTCTTCACGACTTTCTGACCTTTCGTCCAGAAAGTGTGGCGATATGGTCTGCGATTAGCTTTCCTTGATCTTCTGTCGTACCCAAAATTCTTGAAACGAGTGTTCTTGAGAAATCTCCCACACCAAACATCAGGGGCGTAGCGTGATATTTTTATGCCCAGGGCGGTTGCTACGGGGGTTGCCCCTCCCCACCTTAACAAGATTTTGTTTATTTCAACAATACGTTGGTGATGAAAAGGGTTCGGAGCGAGTTACAGAGTTGCCAGAATGGACTAAAAACAGCGTTTTGGGCTATTTCTGGAGGAAACTACACGGTTGAAATGGAGGAAAAGCAGCGCTAAACAGAGTTTTCGGTTATTTAAATCAACTAAAAACGCGAGTATTGGTCTACTCGAGTAGGACATATATCAACCTAGAATTTCCCGCTGGGGAGAATTTTAGGGTTTCAATACACCCTAAAAATGGCTTAACTGACTATTCACGCCTTCAAAATGCCTAAGCTGCCTATACCCATGCCTTAAAAATGGCCAAACCTGGCCATTGGCTTCTTGAAAACGGCTATACAGACTATTCGTGTCCTAAAAATAGCCATAACACCATAAAATGGCAGACATTCAAGACTCCTTCTCAAAAATCGCTGAACTGACGATCTGAGCTCAAAAAATGGTCAAACTGGCTATGCATGCCCTTAATTGGCAAACCCGACTCAATTTACCCTTAAAAATTGCTAAACTGACGATTTGCGCCGTGAAAATGGCCTAACTGCCCATTCACTTCTTATTAATGGCTGAATTAACTGATGATTGGTTTCCAAAAATAGCAAAAACGTCATAAAAATGTCAGAGTTTCCGCCCTATACTGATGGAGTAACTTTCGATTCTCGCATTGAAAATTGCTATGCTATAACTGACTATCAGCGTCTATAAAATGGAAAAACTAGCTATTGCTCACCTAATGGATTAATTGACCATTACCAGGGCCCATAAGCTGGCCATTATTCGTTCACGTACCGAACACCCCGAACCAACTGATCTGAAAATTGGTGAAAGCATGCCAGAGGACCCCTCGTCATCCGGGCACAGAGATGACTAAAATCAAATGACGGCAAACCTAGAGAGGGGGCGATTATTTTAGGGCCACACGTATTCTTGACTGTGCCCCGTTCTTGAACAAATTGAAAAAAATTAAAAGCCTCGGTACAGTGATGCCCTATTTGAAGAATAATGTCCGTGGCGGACTGCTCCACCGCCTCTTCATACAGGAAAACGTGCAAAAAAATTGATAAAACAAACTGATAAAAGAAACTATTTCTTACTACAAGGCTACATGGAACAGTTCGACGCTCGAATGGATAAAAACAGCGGATACCTCGCGAACGGCCGAGTGTTTCAAATATAAGACGATATTTTTGTTCATTTTGAATTCACGCCCAATTTCTATCAGCTCTCCTGGGCCTGGGCCGACATTTACCTTGTTGGCTACGTGGAAAATTTTGAGGTCGTAACTGGAAACCCAAAGTTTTTCGACGACTATCCCAAGATGAAGGCGCTAGTGAACAAAGTTCATTCGGTGCCAAACATCAAAAAATAGGTGGCCAAACGCTCATAATTATCATCGTAAAGTGTTTTTTTTTATTTATTAATATTAATATTACACCGCGTTCGAAATGTTATTGGTTTTTATGTACAACTTGAATTGTTTTCACACGATGAAAAGACAAAAATATTGAAATACTGTAACAATTTTGTAGCAATTCTTTTGAATTTTTTCTTTTCGAATCTTCAACATTGATTTTATTAACAATTATTTCGTATTTACAAAACAACTATGCATTTTTCATCATTTTTACACAACATTTTTTATGAATTACAAAGAGTATAGGCAAATTTTATGTACAAAAACTTCCATAGAAAACGCAGAATAAAAAGCGACTTTGTATAGAAGTGACGTTTAAATAGTTTAAATATTTATATGAAAGATGGAATGAAAATGGCATTTCCGTATGAGCAAAACACCGTCATGTTAAAATGTGACAAAAAATAATACGCGAGCGTTAATCTGGGAACATTTACAATATTTACAAATTATATAGGCCCGGACATTGAATAACAACAAAATCAATAGATGTCGAGTTTTAAACAGACACCCTGTTTTTTAAACTGTAAAAAACGTTTCCTTATCGATATTTTAAGTACAAAAAAATACTTGGAATAGGAAAACAAATTGGAAGGTTTGTAGGGCACATTATGAAAATGTGGATTGTTACAACCAGAGTTGGGAACTTATGCGATGCGTGTAACTGAGTCGGACGAGTACTCAACTGGTTTGAAAGTTGCAACAATAACATTATTTTGTACATAAAAATATCAAAATAAAAGTAAGTCTTTATAGTACCTTTGAACCAAGCGTAAATCTCTCGGGGAAATGTTTTCTATCACTTTGAGTAACACTGTCCCTGCCACTCCACTCAAGAATTTTTACCCAGTTACCCCTCTCACGAAACATCGTACTCTTAAACATAAACTCACACTTCCCCATCACGACCAAAAAGTGGAGATTTACAGCTTGGTCATTAGTCAGACTTGACTTTCTCGTTTATTCGCTCCAAGGATGGGAGTCTGTGGATTGGAGCGGGGTAGCGATGTCTCCGACGTTTCCACCAGTGGTATCGAGCCCGACGCCAGAGCGACGGCTGCACGTGACGACATGTGACTGTATGGACCTGGTCGCGGTGGAAGACCACCCCAGTGTCGCGGCAGAGTGCATCCTCCGGCCGTCGTTCCAGGAAACATGCTCATGTCGACCTGAAAAATGAAACATAGTTGAAAAAAACATAAAAAAAGAAGAAGTCGTTCGGTGTGGAATTTTGGAGAAATCATCCCCATCGTATTTATTAATTTTTTTCTGCCTCATAATTTGATCATAGTTTTCAGTTCTGTCGCTTAGTCCTCCGAACCGAACCAAAAATGTTGATTGCAGAGTCAAAAACTTTCTGAAAGTTCGATTCCAAGATGACACTGAGCACAATTCTGCAGCAAAATTGGCTGGTTCCTCACCTGTTGTTGACCTGGCTCATCCCACGAGACTCGCGAGGTATTCCCGTTTCATCTCAAAGTGATAGGAAGCGTTTTCTTGTTGCAGGCGATCTAATATTGATGCCATGCTTTCGAAGAATTCGAGTGTTTTCATTCGATTTTCATACTAATTTCGATGAAATCGATTGAACTTCTTCTATGTAATGTAAACGGAAGTCAGAGTCGAGTGGTTGAGGGGTAGGTGAACGGGAAAAAAAGAAGTTGCCTTCAGTTCTGAGAAAAACGCACTTCTACGCAATCTTTTCCCAAGGCGTGAAGCAATAAACTTCAATTTTGTGGGTATTTAACCCGAAACTTGTAATTCATGGATACTCCTCCTTCCATTGGTGATTGTGCAGTCATTCACCTCCCCCCTCCATCATTGCCATTCCACGCCTGAATATTCATGAAACTTGCGATTCCATAGCTATTGAGGCCTAAAACTTGAAATTCACGGCTTTAATATCATTGGAACTTGCAATTTCACGACAATTTAGCCCGAAAATGGACATTTTGTTGCAATTAATCATTGGAAATCAGCAATTTTGTGGCCATTCACCCCTCCGATGCATTTAACCTCTTCTTGCCAAAACATGACATGAACTTCTTTGTAATATAAACGGAAATAAGAGTGGAGTGGACGAGCGGTAGGTGCACGGGGGGAAAGTAGTCACGGCAGCGTATTTACAATCCCCTTTACGAGTTAAGATCCAACTCTGAACTCGTAAAGGGGTCTGTCGTAACCCGACCCAGCTGGAACTTCTGCAAACCCCCTTCGAGTTCAGGGGGCCTGTTCTATAACTTTTGACTGTCACTATCACTGTCTCTATCCACCCGTTCTCCCCATCAACATGTGATTTAATTCGGGTCGGACGGGTGGAAAGGATATTCCTAGGAACACTATGAAATTTTGCAGAACAGGCCCAGAGTCCAGACTGTTAATGAAAGAGCCAAATGTGCCAAATTGGTTTATTGAAGCCGAACTGTCGAATAACGGCATTTTTCACTCAAAGAGCCAAATCCTTGAAATTGCTTTGCTAGGTGATCCAAACCCCAAATGATGTTTGAAAAAAAAAATATAGAAATTGCCCAGGTTATGGTTTTAATATAAGGCAAATAACCTCACGAAATTGAGTTTTAGAATGAGGGAAACCTCGTGCAACTTCCTTTCAAAGTAACCGACACACAAATTGGCTTTTGAATGAGCCACAACGCAAAAATTGGCTTTTGAAAAAGCCAAAATACGAAACTGGCTTTTGAGGGAGCCAAAACTTGAAACTGGCTTTTGAAAGAGTCAAAACATGACATGAACTTTTGAAGGAGCCAAAACATGACATTGACTTTTGAAGGAACCAAAATGCAAAATTGGCTTTTAAACGATCAAAACCACAAAAATGACTTTTGAAGGAGCCAAAACACGAAACTGGCTTTTGAAGGAGCCAAAACATGACATGAACTTTTGAAGGACCCAAAACATGACATTGACTTTTGAAGGAGCCAAAACGCGAAATTGGCTTTTAAACGATCAACCGGGTTGTTCGCCAAGAAGGCAAGAGAACATCGAGCCACGACAACAACCCTTTCGATCAATAGTCTCGAACCTGCATCCTTTATTTCTCGCTTCCCTGATGTCATCGATGGGGATGAAACTCAACCGATAAGATAGTTCAAAGCGAGTATCGTTCTCAAAGTGGGAGCTGTTCCGGTCTTTAGGAAAGCGTATGACGTACCGTACAAAATCAGGGACAAGGTCAAGGAGGAGATCCAAGCGTTAGCCAATCAGACATTCCCAGTGGGCCAGCCCTTTGGTGGTCGTGGTAAAGCCGAATAAGGAGCTCAGACTCTGCATTGACTACAATAACACGGTAAGTCCTCAGATAAAGACGGACATCTACCCCCTACCCCGTCCTGGGGATATTTTCTCTCAGTTAGCGGGGCAACAAAATGTTTATCACTCTCGACCTGAAACGTGCCTTCCAGCAGATCGAACTAACAGAAGAGGCTAAGGAAATTTTAACGGTCAACACCATTTTTGGATTGTTTAAAATATACAGAATCGCGTACGGAGTCTCCCCAGCTCCAATTATTTTCCAAGGCCTAATGGATAATGTGGTTCATCGATGACGTCATCATTGCAGGCAGGGATAGGGATGACTGCGAGGAGAAAGTAAATTTGGAATTCAAGCGGCTCGAGGAGTATGATATCAAGGTGAACCTTCAAAAATGCCAGTTTTTTCAAGATTCTGTTACTTATCTTGGACACCAAATTTCAGGAAAAGGAATTTCGACTATCAGCGATAAAATGAAGCCCGTTATCGACTGTCCCAGCCTACAAAATGTCCAACAATTGTGTGCTTACCTTATTGGTATGATTAATTACTACGGTACATTTTTGCCTATATCATCGGTTCTTAAGCCTCTCTATGAATTGACAAAAAAAGATCGACCGTACGTTTGGACTGAACAGTGTGAAGCAGCGTTCAAAAGAAGTAAAACCATGCTCCAAAATAGTCCCATGTTTACCCAATTATGATCCCTCACTCCGCCTTATATTGACAACTGATGCTTCCGCCTATGGAATAGGAGCCGTTTTAAGTCACCTAGAAGACGGCAAGGAGAGACCCATAATGTTATCTAGTTTTGATGTCACAGAATCCCAGAAGAAAGACAACTCATATCTTTAACGCTGGAAGGATGGAACGACGTGAACGTCCCAGGTCTCGAGCCATACTTCCGGATGTTTGTTTGGGGGAATCGCTTAATTATTCCCACGGATTTGAGGTCTCACGTTCTGAAAATATTGCATGATCAGCTCGTGGGCATTGTTAGATTGAAGGCCATGGCCAGATCCTATGGATGGTGGCCGACCATTGATCAGGACATCGAGGTGATGGTGTCGTCCTGCGCCAGATGTTTGTCTCACCTCTCCAGGACCTCAGATCAAAGATTCCTTCATTCCTGGCCAAATACTAGCCGTCCGTGGGAGAGAGTTCACCTTGATTTTGATTCTAGTCGATAGCTACTCGAAGTGGATCGAAGCATGGCTAATGTCTGGTACCTCCGCGCAAGTCGTAATCGACCGTCTCACCAGTTTCATATCCTGTTTTGGGCTAATGGAAGAAATTTTCACCGACAATGGCCCACCATTCGGTTCCAGCGAATTCGTACGTTTCTGTGCTTTAAGGAACCACTGGCCTCGACACAGCAGCCGGCCTCAGACAACACGGCCAAGAATGACGCGTCCCCAACATTTCCCCATACCCCACCAACTTTGAATCAAAACCTACCACCACGTTCCCACCTTCACAGACAAATAAAACCACCCCAAAGACTAAACCTATAAAGAAAAAAATAAATAAATAAAATAACAATAAAAAAATAAATAAATAACATAAACATAACCTTTAACTGTTCTAGAAACGCTGGCCTTCTACTTTGGAGAATACTGACGTTCCCAGTAAATCTACGTTTCATTTTCAATTAATTTCGGGAACCAGCAATTTTTTTATTGTTCTTATTTGGCTTTTTTTGTGTTCCAAGTTTTCATGAATGGAGCTTTCTCGTGGTTGGAGCTTTTCGTAGCACTTTGTTGTAAGCTTTTTCGGGGAGGTTTTTGACGTTGGAGCTATTTTGTGGTTCAAACTTTTCGCAATTGGTGTTTTTTTGTTGTTATGGCTAACTTTTGGTTGCTGTTTATTACCTTTTTGACACTTTTTATCGCTTGCAAGTTATGTTTGGAGGTTGGGGCATGTTTTGAACGCATCTGGGAAACCACAAGAAGACAGCATAATCCACCAATCTTGCACTGCAGAGTGCAGCAGCATCGCGGGTCATATAGTGTCGTGAGGACTGATTTTCACAATAGGACTATAACCTTAAACCTTCCAATGTGCTCTGTCAGAGAAATGTAGGGCGTCCAGTAACTTCCTAACTTAACTACAACTCAGTTTCAACTTTTTCAATCTATCTGAAAGCTTATTTTCACGCCCCACCCAGCCCTACTTGAAACCGTACCATTATAATTTAAAGAAAACAAACAATTTATTTTCAGTTCGAGGGGTTATCATGAGGTTTTACGTGTCGATGCGGTAGAGGGTGACTGGACAAAACCTATTTTCCTTAATTTTCTTCCACCCCTTTGGAACATCAAATTGAATTCAAAATGAAATTTGTCTTGTTTTGCATTCTTGCAAAGTTCATTTTGTCTAGTCCTCTAGGAACAACATTTTGAATCAGAAAAAAAAAAAAAAAAAAATGAACAAACAAAACAAAAATAAAAACACGGCAGAATGAGAGAGGTCGGGTGACAGAGAAAAGAGTGGCCTCTTAGTGGAGTACTCTCGGCTCCAAACTTACTCTTTTACTTCAAGATATAATGAGACTCTATTTCCCGCTAGATCTTCTTCTCCTTCAACTGTTGTTGTTGTAGTTTTTTTTTTTGTCTTCTTCTTCTTTTTTCAAGGATTAATTCAAGAGCACTTAAACCCCTCTTTACCACAATAAAACTTTGATGGCTTAAGCCGAGGGTTGGTGGTGGGAGAGGGGTGCCAATTCAAAGTAATGAAATGAATATTTCCCTTCAGTAAAAGTTCTTTGGATTGAATTCATTACTGTCTTTTCACTTTAAAGCTCACTTTTTCCTTAAAATTGACACTTAAAATGCTAGGAAGGGAAGCCGGAAAGTTATGGATAAGTATGGGGGACATATGAAGCACGTGAAAAGAGCAAAAGAGTTGGGAGGAGAAGGGGTATAAATGGATTTTGGAGATGTGATAGTTGAAAAGGGAAGAGAGTTTAAGGGAAGGGAATCAATAAAGGCGATATTGAAGGTGAGTGCTAAGGTGCCATGTGGTTCAGATAACGTCGTCCTCGTCTTTTTCCCTGTCTCTTCTCGAATGAAAGGATGCAGCTCGTGAGATAGTGAGCGGTGTGGTATAAATATGAGGCGGAGTGAGTGTGATTTTTCTCCGTGATGTAAGTCCGAGATCTTTTTTTTTTTTCTTTTTCCAAGCGGCGTATATTTATACATCGCCATCCGAAAGCCGTATATCTCGCAAAAATATGACCCAAAGGGGTGTTGCGTGACATAGACGACCATGAATGTGGTGGGGATGGGATGGAAAAATACTATCGTAAAAAAAAAAAAAAAAAACTTCACCCATTCCCACGTTCACAAAAATAAATAATATTAACAACCAAAAGATTTATGTTTTTTTTTTAGATCGCCCTGTACCTGTGATTTCGAAGACATGTTTCCCAGCTCTTGAAGTGGCAGGCCGCCGTTTCTAAGCGTGCAGTAGCCCGGGTAGGGTCCTCCCTGCTGAAGTAGTGAGGACCTTGTCGGTGATGTCCTCACCGTTTCGATTGTCGACACCAATTGTCGTTTCCTCATGAATTCGTGCTCTTCCTCATCTACACCTGGCAAAAAGGGCACATCTGTAGCGTGACATACATATTGAATGAACTTTTTCAAATAGGAGGTTACGTGCATGAAAAGAGATGCCTTTTTTCAACTTTATATAGAGAGGTAAACGGTGAGACTTAGATACTCCAACCCACACCCGATCAAGTATACCTACACTAAGGCATTACAACGTACATGAGCTATACACCTATGCGTCTGTCTCAATAAGATCGAATTTTCCCAGAAAAAGCGAAGGAGTTCGGGTTAAACAAACAAGGTCAACTTACAGACATTTTCCACCCCCCTCCCCCTCATCGTCAAAACACCCATTCACGGAAAATGTCAATTCCTCCATCAGACTCTCTCTCTCTTTCATTCTATCTCTTCCCCTCAAGAGAGTCAGAGTCAACAGGCGAACATTTCCAAGGAAATCTAAAGATGAAAAGGTCTGTGCGGGGAAAACAGCGTCTGGCTGGAAGGGTAAAGAGAGAAAGAGTGAGAGTGAGAGAGAAATATATTATGTTCGAGGAGACTACATTTCGAGGTTTTATTGTGAGTTTCCACGCACCGATTAACCCCAAAATTTTCAGGAAGCTGGATAGCAAATGGTAAAATGTAAAACGTAATTTACCATTTTGGGAGTAGCCTACAATGGTTAAAGCATGGGGGAATTGGCGGACCTACACCTATCGGGGCCCGGGGTTATATATTTCAGCCGCGAATGAGTGTTTTTTGTCAATTTTATCCTGCTTTTCTCAATTTTGGCCGCGGGCGACGTTTTTCTCAATTTCAAGCGCGAATTATAGACCGTTATTTGTTGTTGTGCTTTCACCTAAAGCCGTAAAACTTTGCGCTGTTTCTCAATTTTATGATCTCAAAGTTGCCATTAGTAGGTAGAGGCGGGTAATGGCATCTGTGGGGTAATGGCATCCTTCACGTTTTGAGAAAATCTAAAGCCTTCTCCAGCAATCCAGCTGGCTCATAACTCAGATGGGAAGCTGAACAATCGAGGATATCAACATTTTGACAGCTGCTCAAACATATGACGTTCGTATCACGTTTCAAAGTTTTGACCCACTGTTCTTATAAAATTTGGTCCTTCTTGAAAACAAGGTAAGTCGTTTATTTTTTCGTATTTTTCAACAACCAAAAATTTTAAACGTTAGAACTACTTGTTGCCTTTCGATTCGTGTTAAATTTTTCAATATCTGTTCAGAAATAAGGTGTCAGCGCGTGTTTTACTAACATGTCAGCAAATGGGGTAATGGCATCCTTGGTTGTGGGGGAATGGCATCCATTATTTTCAAGTGGATGACATTACCCCATGTGGTTCCCAGTCCCTCACAACCTTTCCCGCCCTCTTTTCATTAATCAAATTTTGATCGTGTTTGAAATAAATGACGTATTTAACTTTTACAGATGCCAAGGCATTATTCGCGCACAACATTGAAGGCTGGATGGACGGCGGAGCAGCTGCAAATGGCAATTGATGAAGTCAACTCAGGTAAAATGAAAGCCAAACATGCCTGTCAGGCATACAACATTCCTTATTCGACCTTTAAGCAACGAAGAAGAGAAGGTAATATGAACGGACCAAAATTAGGGAATAAACCGACCTTCAGTGAACCTTTGGAAATACGATTGAGGGACAGGATCGTTTTACTGTCCAACTTATTTTGTGGCATTACACCTGGCGAGCTTCGGAAAATTGTTTTTAATTTTGCCAAAGAAAACAATATTCCTAACCGATTCAATGAGAGGAATGGCCAAGCTGGAAAGGATTGGATAAAGGGGTTTTTGAATAGACACAAATCCATCAAAACTCGTTCACCTGAGGCCACATCTGTTAACCGAATTACAGCATTCAGTCGTGCAGAAGTTAGCTTATTCTACTCGAATCTGGAACTCGCCATGAACAAATTCGCTTTTCAGCCACACAACATTTATAATGTGGATGAGACAGGTATATTTCTACCGTTCAAGTTCCTAGGAAAATTCTGTGTGAGAAAGGGAAGAGAAGAGTCGGCGCTGTTACTAGTTGGGAGAGGGGAAAAAACGTGACTGTTGTATGCGCAATGAGCGCTTCAGGCCCATACGTACCACCCATGTTCATTTTCCCTAGAAAGAGGATGACACCTGCCCTCATGAAAGGTGGTCCTCCAGGATCTATTTACGACTGCTCTGACAACGGGTGGATTACTCAGGAGCTTTTCACGACATATCTTGACCATTTCATAACCCATTCGAAGGCAAGCAAGGATAATCCTGTGATTCTCGTCCTCGACAATCATTTTAGCCATACAACCCTCGAAGCGTATGATAAATGCCGAGATAATGGTATTTGCATGGTTTCACTACCCCCTCACACATCCCACAGAACTCAGCCCCTTGATGTCACATTTTTTGCGCCCCTGAAGGCTGCATTTCGAGCAGAATGCGACAGGCTCATGAGGACTGAGGCTCTCAAGAAAATAACGCCTTTTGATCTGGCTGAACTTTTCAATTTGGCCTATGCAAGGGCAGCAACTTTAGGGACTGCCGTTTCTGGGTTTCTACCCACAGAATCCTGGTATCTTCACTGATGAGGATTTCCTGGCTGCTGATGTTCTCACTCAAAGTCAGGCCCAGGAGCTACCAGTCATCCTAGATTCATCTGCACCGTCCACTTCTCAATGGTCTGGAGAGGAGACTAGCCCCATTGAATCTTTTGTGCCTCTTCCAGTAAAAACTAATCCTGCAAAAAGAGGAGGAAGAGCAAAGCAGCATTCCGAAATCTTAACAGCAACTCCTAGGAAAGAAGAACTGTTGGAAAAACTGGAAAGAAAACGTGAAAAAGAGAACAAAATCAAAAACCCCAAAAGAGAGGTCTTGAAGCGAAACATTGAATTCGAAACCTCCGGCATCCCCAATGACCCTGAAGCAGGACCCTCACAGAAGAAGACGAGAAAGGCGATCACACCAAAACCAGTCGTCAAAAAAGCTGCCAAGAAGACGAAGAAAGTGGTTTATTCTGATGACAGTGACACCGACCACGGATTTGATGATGAGGATCTATGTGATGACGACGAACTCGATGACATTCTTGAGGAATGAACTCTCTTCTGCTTTATTTGCCGAGAGAATGACACCGAAGACGGCCTGTTGTGGAAGTGCGGAGGATGTCAGCAGTGGGCTCATTATTTGTGTTCCGAAGGAAGACCATCAGATGACCTCTGTGAACTTTGTGCACCCTTGAAGTAGATGGAGTCAATTTGTTCCTATACGACGTGTTCTCTCAAATAATGATTTAGTTCCTAGTTCCAATTGAGTTCCTACAAATTTGCGTTGAAATAAAGTTACCTACCTAAGTTCTAACTGAGTTGAGTCATTTATAAAGATAGTAAAAAATTTCGAAGAATTCTTCAGTTGATGATTTATGTTGTTTACTGCAATCACTGCCAGGCAAATTGGGTGGGCAACTATTTCCGGGCAACAACTATACACACGCCAGGGAGGAATGGTTTGCATTATTATGCTCATTAAAGACACAGGTGCATAAACTGGAGAGTTTTGCCATTTTTTAGCACTGGAGTTGAGTGGATGTGATTACCCCACTGGGGGGATGCCATTACCCCTCTAGGGGGGGAATGACAGCCAAAGCCCTTTTTTGCTTTAACGATGAATAGCCATCGGGAGGTTCGCTAGCAGGTAAAAACAAGCCCGAATTATTAAACTTTAATAAATTTGTAGTGAAATGAGACAAATTTCACATTTGCACGACCATTCTGCTCGATGCTATTGAACGACTAAGTTAAGGGGATGCCATTCCCCCGCTCTACCTAAGCTTCGACTTTAGACGCAAATTAACATTTTTCCGTATTTTATACCCGCGAATCAAAGCTTTTTCTCAATTTTGTCGCAAAGTACTAGCGTTTCAATCCGTGAATAAACAATTTTTCTCAATTTTAGCCACGAATTGGCGTTTTTAAGTGAGCGAGAGTGTTTATTAGGGCGAATTAGTATACTTTTTCAAAATTCGAGCTGAAAATTAGAGTTTTTCATAATTCAAGCCACGCTAATTAGTGACTATTAGAGATTTTATCCTCATCAACAACTATTTTTTTCACTTTTAGCTTTTGATTAGCGCTTTTTCTCAATTTAAGGCCACAAAAATAAGTTGTCATCAGTAGCTGATAACTGGGGCTTATTCACTAACTTTTTTCAACATTGCTTTTTTCAAAAATCATATGTTTCCGTTCAGTTTTCTTAATTTCATGAATGAGATTTTAATGTTTCTACCAAAGCAATGTTTCAATCTCGTTAGAGAATAAGGCCCCTAGTGTATTTTAAATTTTAGACACGACTTGCAATTTGTCTCTATATTAGCCGCAAATTAGCGCTTTTTCTCAATTTTAGCAGCCAGTATCGTTTTTTCTAATTAGAATTTGTCTCAATTTTTAGCAGCAAATTAGCACTTTTCTCAATATGAGCTATGAAACTACAGTTTTTCTTAATTTCAGGCACGAAGATTAGTGATTTTCCCAAATTAGCCGCAATTTAGTTTTTCCTATTACATTTCAGCCCTGAATTTACAATATTTTTCTCCAGTTATAGCACGAATTAGCGGGATTTTTCATCTAATAGTCATGAATTGGCGCTATTTCTCAATTTCTGCCAGAAATAAATCACCTTCAGAAGCCACGAAATGGTATATTTATGTCATTGGACGCAATTTGAAATTGTTCCGTATTTCACTCGTGAATTAGAACTACATACACTTTATCCGCAAATTATAATTTTCCTTAAATTCAGCTGCTTAGCAATATTTTTGCCATTTTTAGCAACGAATTAGCACTTTTCTACATTTGAGCTGAAAATTGTCGTTTCTCTTGGATTTAGCTGCGCTAGTTAGTGATTTCCCAAAATTTGACGGAGTTTTTTATATTTAAGCCCAGACATAACAATGTTTTGTGTGTTTTTAGCTACGGATTAGCGTTTTTTCTCACTTTTAGTCTCAAATAAGTTGCCTTCAGAAGCTGAGAATTGAAGTATTTCCAATTTTGAACACAAAACTGGATTTTTTCTCCATTTTGGACACGAATTGCCGCTTTTTCCCATTTTAGCCCCAGAATCAGCACTTTTTCTCACTTTGAACTGAAAATCAGCTATTTTTCTCAATTTGGCGTTTTCCTGAATGTTTAGCAACGAATTAGCACTTTTTCTCAATTTGAGCTGAAAGTCAGCTTTTTTCTTAATATTAGCCGCGCTAATTAGTGATTACTGGTTTTCACATTATCAGCCGTGAATTAGCCGTGTTTTTATAATGTATTGTACATTTTAGCCTCATGTTGGTTTTTTTTCAAATTTTAGCTAGCATTTTTAGCACTTTTTCCTTCAGAAGCTTGGAGTTTTCTCAAATTTAGCCGGGAATTAGTGATTTTTCCCATTTGTGCTTTTTCTAAATTTCTTCGACGAAATATTGTGCGATTTTTCTCTGTTCTCTTAATTATAAGCGCTTTTTCGCAGTTTTAGCCACGAATATTAGCGCTTTTCTGGCGATATCGGCAAATTAGAGCGTCATCCGCTTAAGGGCCTAAATAAACTTGGCGATCAGCGTATTTTCTTTGTTTTAATTGTAAATTCACTTCCAGAAGGCGTGAATTTTCTCAATTTGAGCCTTCAAAATAGGGATTTTGTGGGCTCAATCGAATATTCAGTCACTGTTTGCTCATCACCACCAGCAACGTACTATTCTCTAGGTCGGGTGGACTGAAAATCGTCGAAAAGAGCCAAATCGCTGACCGATGTGTTTCACGTGCCCCATGAAAATAGAATCTAAGAATCCTCATTTTTCCATCTTCAAGCTTTTCGGGGACCCTCTCTGATAGGGAGCCTGGGGCGATCCGCACCTCTCGCCACTACCTCGGTGAGCTATTGCCCGGGGGGGGGGGGGGAGCCCCGAAAATCTTTTATAGATGGATAAATGAGAAATTTCAGGTTACAATGTTCATTAATGTTTATGTTAGGTACTTGAATGGGCGTGGGTATTGTATGTTCGTGAAAAGGAGTCTTGATATCCGGTTAGACGGTATTTTGGCTCCCTTCGACGATTTTTGGTCTATCCGACCCGGAAATTTGAGCCTAAAATGAAAGATAGTTCATGGCTAAAATTAAGAAAAAGCGCTAAACTGCGGCGAAAATTGAGGAAAATCACTAAATCACAGCTAAATTTCAGGAAAAATCGCTTATTCGTCACATAAAAACGCTACTACGTTACTAAAACCAGGAAAGGGGTAATCCGTGGATAATATTGAGAGTAACATTAACAGCAGTAACACCAATTCGCGGCTGAAATAGAGATAACTCTCTATTTAATGGCTAATCAGTAATTCAGGGGAAAAATTAGATGAATAGCTGATTCACGGCGGAGGCTGAGACAAATCTCAACCAAATCTTCATCAAAATAGAAGAAAAATTGCGACCAAAAATGAGGGAAATATCGCCTTCTCGCGACATGAAAATGCTACTTCTAAGCTAAAATTGGGGAAAAGAGTTAATTTACGGTTAAAATGAGGAAAAACTATTTTGCGACAGACATAATAGCGAATAACATAATGAAAAACGCAAAACTCACAGAAAGAATTGAAAAAAAAAAAAAATATTTGCGGTTGAAATTGAGAAAAGCACTGATTCACGGCTGAAATTGAAGAAAGAAGAAGAAAAAGGGGGGGATAATCAAAACGAAAAAAAAAAAACAAAAACAAAAAAAAACAAACTGTCAGTTAACATTAAGAAAAACGCTAATCAACGAGTAGAATTGAGACAAAGTGAAACAAAGGAATTGTTTAAGGCTGAAATTAAGAAAAAGCGCTGAACTTGGCGAAAATTGAGAAAAATCATCACAGCTAAATCGCAGGAAAAATTGCTCATTAGTGGCATAAAAACGCCACTCCGTAACTGAAACTGGGGAAGAGGCAATCCGTGGATAAAATTGAAAGTAACACTATAACAGCAGAAACACTAATTTGTGGCTGAAATAGAAATAAATTGCTAATTAATGACTATAATAAAGAAAAACGTTATTCCTCGGCAAGAATTGAGCAAAATTGCTCTTTCCGGGTTAAAATTTAGGGAACTCGCTTATTCATGGATGAAATTGAGCAAAAAAATGCTAGTTTGCCGCTAATAAATAAAATAATCATAAATTTGCGTCTAAAATTAAGAAAAACGCTGATTCACGAGTAAAAGAGAGTAAAGGGACAATTTGCAGTCAAATATAAGGAAAATAGCCAATTCATGGTTGAAATTGAGGATTAGTTCTAAACTGCGGCTAAAATTGAGAAAAATAGACAAATCGAAGCTACAATTAGGAAAAATCGCTTACTAGTGGCAAAAAAAAAACGCTACTTCCACGCTATAATTAGAAACGCAATCAGCTGATAGTCCCGGGCGGCTGAGATACCCATAAATCGCTAATTATACAGCGACTAAAATAAAGAAAAACGCTATTTTACGACAAGAATTGATATAAGTTGATAATTTGCAGTTAAAATGTGAAAACCTCACTTATTCGCGGTTGAAATTGAGAATAAGTGCTGATTTGTGGTTAAAATTGAGAAAAACCACTGAATGGTAACTAAAATTGAGAAAAATTGCTCGGTCGCGGCTAAAATGGAGAAAAATCACTCATTAACAGCATTCGCTGCATAAAAATGCTGCTTTGGGACAATGCTAAACGCTAAAATTGAGCGGAAAAGTGCTAATCCGCTGATAAAATTGACAATTCTTCAAATTCCAAGAAGATTGATATTTCCTGGTTAACAGGAAACGCACTTATTCGTGGGTGGAATAGGGATAAAAAAGACTAAATCGCGGCTAAAAATAAAAAAAATCACAAGTCCACGATTAAAATTGAGAATAATGCTATAAGTCTTGTATAAAGTTGAGAAAAAGACTATTTTGCGTCTAAAACTGAAAATTATAGCTAATTCAGGCTCAAAATTGAGAAAAAGCGCTTATTCGCTGCATGAAAACGCTTCTTCGCGGATAAAATTGGAAAAAGAGCTAATTCGCCATTTCAATTAAAAAAAACAATAAAGCAGCAAATTTGCTGTTGAAATAGAGATAAATCACTAATTTATGATTGAAATGAAGGAAAACTCTATTTTACAGCAAGCATTGAGCAAATTTGTTAATTCACACTTGCAATTTGGGGAAAAACACTAATTTGCTGCTAAAAATGAATATTAATCGCGATGTATTAATGTCATTAATTAACGCTAATCGTCGGTTAACATTGAGAAAAACGTTAATTCACGAGTAAAATTAAGGAAAACGAGAATTAGCGAGTAAAATCACGAAAACGAAAGGCTAATTCACGGCTAGAATTGAGAAAAAGTGCCAAGTTTGGCTAAAACTTACAATAAGCGCTAAATCGCTGTTAAAACTGAGAAAGTCGGTTATTTGTGGCGTAGAATTACTACATATTAACTATAAATAAAAAAAGTAACAATGAAAGCACTAATTAGCGGCTGAAATGAAGATAAATCGCTAGTTAGTAACTAAAACCAACAAAAACGCTATTTCACGACAATAATTCGGCCATTTTTGTGGTGGATTGTCATTTCACTTTCATTTGGTTTTCGAGGCCCACGTTTTTACGACAAACGATAGGAACGAGCTGACCCACCCCGATGTCACCCCGGACCATTTGGATGGATAAGGTCCTCCTTGCGCTTCGCCTTATTCGTATAACCCAGGCAGAGGCAATGTGTATACAGAGCTGAGTTGATTAACTCAATTTTTCTGCAATTTTCTAGCAGTTTTCCTGCCAAATAATCAGTTTTTAGGGGGTAATTGGTTGATAGTGAATCGATTTATATGATTTTGAGTCGAAATTTACTGATTCGTGGTGAAATAATTAATCATAATTTTAAAGACTATACTAATTCACTAGGCGGTTATCATTTACCGTAACAGCAAAAATTGTAGGTCGAGGCAATAAAAATGAAAAATGTAAAACGACAAAGATGTGCAATAAATTGAGTACTTCTTAACTTTATGATGGGAGTGACGGAAGCCCTTTTTTGCCCTTGGAGTTTCTCTCCCTTTTTGTAGAAAGGAACCTAGGAAAAGTGAATTTTTACTTCACGCAGGATAAAGTCTTTCTGTGGGCGTCTTGTGAAATGGATTGTAGCAGTGGGGTGCGTAGGAAAAGGGATTGGAGAAGTGTGAAGGGAGGGTTAGTGGCGGCTACGTCAGATATAATAACGGCAGGAAAGGTTCTTTCATTTCTAAAAAAAGGATTTCCCTGGTCACGTACTGGCTTTCCTTCGCGAGCTTTTTCACACCTCTTGGAAAACCCAGTGCCGCAAGTGAGAAAGAATGATTCCCAATAGCCGGAAATTCACGGAATGCAATATAAACACTAAAGAAAATATTTTCACCATAGTAAGCCGTTTTTTTTCGACCACAGTTGACAAAAAAGAGTCCCTGGTGAGTTTTTTTCCCTTCTTATTTCTACAAATTGATTCGAAATGATTTACTCGTTTGAAATTTTACCTGAGTTCGGTAGCGGAATAACGTCGGGGTTATCCGGATTATTGTCGACTGGGCCCATAAGTAGTTCACCGCACTTGGGTGAAGTTCCCGACGACTGTTTGACAGTGGGAACGTCGGGTTTAGAGCGTCGCGGGTCGTCGTCGCGAGAGCATTGAAGTCGAAGAACGGCCGCGACAAGACAGGCGACGACAAACAACGAGCTGACAACTCCGACGACACAGGTCATGACGGGTGTGAGTCGAAAGGCGGCTCGAGGTCGTTCTTTTTTTTCCCCGCGAAGAATGCGAACAAAAGCACAAGAATATAAAACTAAATTACCATCAAAAGGGAAGAGTGAACGGAGGGGAGGGTCAATGTTTCTCTTGAGCATTGCAAAAAAAGGCACAGGGAGAGTAAAATTATAGTTAAATTAAAGTTGAAGCTCCTTTATTTTCCCTTTTTAATTTTATTTATCATTATTTTTATATATATTTGTTTTTAATTCGCTCCAGAAGTATCATTGCGTCAAAAGCCATTAATCAAATTGAAACTGGCAGTTTCACTCATTTCTCTCCAACATCCAACGTAGGAGTCGAGGAGTCTTATAGTGAACTGTGTGAATTCAGACTCTTGGGAGAAGGGGCATCGCGGTATGAGTGGAGAAAGGGTCAAGTTAATATTATGCTAAATAAGGTGCAAGCATTTCATCATGTGCGGTTTAAACCAGAATCGGAAACTGATTAAGCGCCCTCTATTGAATGAGTGCCAATTCGTGGTTTAAAGGGTTTCTTGGTGATTGATAATTTCCAAGGTTGTCTAGCGGAAGAAAATCAAAATTCAAGCCAAGTGTGTAGAAACCATATTGCTTAACAAATTTTACTGCCTCATTTTTCTTCGCTCTGACCAAGATTAATGTTTTTTCTCAAAGAGCTCACAGTATATGTTCGAAATCGACAAACACAACACAATCAGACTCCCCCCCCCTCAACTCCACCCGAATCACCCTTTCCGAATCCAGTCTTCAGAATATTTTTGATTTGTGAGACTGAAATATGACTACCCAGGCTAAACTAAAAGGCAGTGGTCAGTACCCTCGGCTGACATAAATTAATACCGAATTAGAGCGCTTTGCGAATCGGTCAAACTAAGATAATAATAATAATGTTACATAAATAGCTATTCGGTTATAGCCGAACAATATGAGCTCCTGAGCATGTTATTCATTATTATCGTGCTTTTCCACCTCAGATTCCAACTATTACGTCACATAAGATTGGTATTATTGTCTTTGAAACCATAAAATTATCCCTTTGTTACCTTAAAACGAGGTTCGCAAACGTTTCCTACTCGGACTTTTGTATATAGAAGTCGGGCTTGTATATTGATGCTGGACTTTTACACTGAGTTCGGACTTGCAATGTAAGTTGGAAGTTGGGCGTGTAAATAGGCGTGGGACTTATATGTCCCTGGAATGGAAACGTTCAGTCGGAGGCCCTTAGTGGAAACGCTCGGCGTAAATTTCACGCCGATGAGGAGTCCTCATATTGAACGATTTTCTATCAAGTTTTTGCAAAATTTTACTCAAGCTCAGTTTTGCATAAAAAACAACTTTGACGTTTTGGTGGGGTGGCTTGCGGGGGCATTTGAGGCAGGGGGGGAGGGTAAACCAAGATTTTTGGCATTTCATTTTGGTACAACAAAATCGACCCTAAAACTATTTAACGATGAAAAACAGACGTTTTCAAGAGGTCGAAATTACAGTGCTTTTGGTCACACCCACACTTGACCAAATATGGGCTCAAAACTTGCCATTCTCCACTCGTGCAGGGAAAAAATGCAGGAATAATTAACATGAACACAAAGTACATGGTTATAGCCAAATGATAACTTATGGGGTGAAACCATAAATTTCAGGGCTAAAATGCGTTTCTACTTCATCAAATAGCCCATGAATTACTAATACCTTAGAGGGGTGTAATGGAATCGCGGAGTAAAACTTACGCCATCGCACCCACGACGTTAATGTAAACGGCGTATTTTTTACGTGTCATTTTTTTAAAATTACAAGTTGCTTGTATGCCCTTTGTCTCGCGAAGATGGCGGTTCCTCCCTCCCCAAAAGAACACTCGAAAGATAGCATAGCTGAAGGGAAAAACCTCCCACTCCAACACTCCGGTTTCTACTCCACGTTGAATACGTCAGGCGTAAAATATACGCCGCGTTTCCATTCCAGGGATACAGAAGTTGGACTTTATATTGAAGTTGGAAGTATATTCACATTCAAATTTGCTGCCTCTAGAATATTCATATTACATTCAAATTTGCTGCTCCCAGAATATTGACATTAAAATCTGCTGCCAACAGAATATTTACATTCAAATTTGCTGCACCCAGAATATTGAAAATCAAATTTGCTGCCCCCAGAATATTGAAACTCAAATTTGTCGCCCTCGGAATATTTACATTCAAATTTGCTGGCCCCAGTACAGTAATTTTGCGCTTCGTTTGGTTCCCCCCAAATATATTAACATTCGAATTTGTTGCCCCTATAATATAGGCAATTATTTTGCCGCTCCCAGAACATAGACATTATCGATATCGACATTAGACAATATCGATATTTGATTTGCAGCGTACAGTATATTGACATTTGTATTGCAGCCCCCAGAATATTGACGTTCATTTTAAAGCAAGCATAAATGTGTAGCCGTAGGAGCCTACATCGCCTGTCTTCTTGTAGGCTTCTACGGCTACAGATTCATACATGCTTTATCCACTAGCCCTCGTAGTTTAAGCAATTCTACTAACAATTTAAAGACGTTCATTTTGATGCTCCCTGATACTTGACGTTGCGCTACATTGCTGTTTACAGAATATTGACATTTATTTTGCTGTCCTCACAGAAACATGACATTCACTTTGCTGTTCCCAGAAATTTGACATTACGCTGCGTTGCTTCCCCCAGAATATTGTCATTAATTTTGTTGTCCTCAGAATATTGACATTCAATTTGATGGCCCAAAAGGTTGAAATTTGTTTTTTGCTGTCTCCAGAATATTGATATTTATTTGCTGCATACAGAATATTGACATTTTTGTTTGCTGCATACAACATAATTGACTCTTGTTTTGCTGCATGAAAGCTATAATGCATACGAAATGCTATGGCAATGAGCAAAATGCCTTTCCAGTTCTAGAAGGCCAAATACTATTCTAGTTCAGGGGAAAGCTACCGTTCATCGAAAAAATCTAAAAGTCATCCCTTAAGCCGTGCAAGATGGAGTCACGGGAACAAAGGGGTTGAAATAAATTTTCATCCCCAAACTTAAATTTAAATTATAAGGTTCTAAAACCCCAAAATACCGAATTTGAGTAGATTCTGATAACAATCTAAACATGATCCCTAAGCAGTATATAGTGCAAAGTGGAGTCTCAGGTATAAAGGGATTGAAATAAAGTTTCATCCCTAAACTGACATCATAATTAATTTTATGGTGTTGAAAAAACCCCAAATACCGAATTTGGGTGCAATCCGATGAAAATCCAAGAATCATCCCCTAAGCAGTGATCTAAAAATCATACCCTAAGCAGTGATCTAAAAATCATCCCCCAAGTAGTGTAAAGGGAGTCTCTGGGCCAATAGGAAATTTATTAGTGAGTGGATGCGTTTAATTTCAGAACTGTTTCTAATTTTTGGCTGTTGTTTTAACTTGTAGACCATAAACTTTATTGAACAATAAAGCAGTGGTGTTTTTTTTTTGTTTTTATAATGAATATATTTCGGGCCCATTCCCGGTGCCCCTCATCAGCATTATCGCCTCGCCTTTAAGGCCAAACACCCCTGCGCATGCGTATTTTGTTAAGTATTTCAAAAGAGGGCTTCAGGGCTATGGATTGCGTTGTCATCGTGTGCGGGAAAGTTCGTTCAGCTCCTGTAAGCGGTAAGCGGACGAAAGTGGCCTGTAACGGCGACATCTTTGCCTTCCTGAGCCCCAAAGCTCAGGGAGATCACACTAACGCTGAGTTCCACCACGGTCTCGGGTTTCGTCTCGAGCGGTTCAAGTAATTTTTATTTTGAGCCTGCGTCTGCCGCGTAGCCCGCCCTTGATCTAGGGGTGGTCAGGTAAGATGTCAGGTGCACCACGTCCTATTTCTGGCTTTGCTTCTATCCAGCAATAGCCCGTGAAATAACCTTTTTGAATAAGCCAAACTGACAACATTTGATAGCCAAAAATTGCAGATATTTTACCCCAAAACTGACGATTACCTCACCGAGGCTGATTACCTCACCCCCAAAACCAGATATTTTACTCCAAAACATACAGTTACAGACCAAAACCTGCGTTTTCCACTAAGCAAATCTTAAGTTTTTCCCAAAACGGTCGATTTTACGCCGAATCTTTGACGACTATGACTTGAAAACTGACGATTTTACCACAAAAAGGCACGACGATTTTATCCCAACAGGGAAGATTTCACTCAAAAACCGTAGATTTCACGCCCATGAAGATGTGTTGCACCAAAACCGAAGATTTTACTACCAGATGACTCGCAAGATTTCTCCCTAAAACTGACTATTTTACGCCAAAGTTGAAGTGTTACCCCAAAGCTTGCGATTTTACCCAAAATAACTGACATTCTACCCTAAAACTGTACCATTTTTACTCCAAAGATGACGATTTTACACAAATTACAGTTTCTTCGAGAATGAACAATCTTAAAACAAAACCTTGTTATTCCATCCCAAAAAAAAGAAGATTTTACTCCAAAATTGACTGATTTTAAGCGTTACGTTTTATCCCTAAAACTGAAGATTTCACCACCAAACTGGCGATTTTATTCCGTGAAATTAAAATAACTATGCGAAATTTACCTCTCCCAACTCAGAAATGGACTGTACAGCCTGAAAAATGTCCGAAACTGGGAATTTACTACCAAAACGTCTAATGTTTCATTAATAAATCTATCAACAAACTCAATGGACAATCCACTGACAAACCGTGGGATTAGGCCCAATTTACTCCATTTTTTAGTCTGTAGTAGCAAAATGTCACGTTTATTGCCCAAACTCTCATCCTCTGAGGCATAATTGACAGCTTTTACACATTGAAAGGCCACAAAGACTGTTCACAGACAAAAGGAGGGGACGTTTTTGAATCGAAAATCTGGGAATTAGGGTGTAAACTGTAAGTTCCCAGTTAGTTTCTAGTAGTCCAGCCATTTGGTAGTTGGGACAAGAAAATACTGCCGGCTTAGTTTTTAAGACAGTTTTATTTGTTTTTTGGGGTGCTTAATTCAAAAATCTAGTTATGGACTAATTTCGGATATGGCTTCTTCATGAAAATCACGAGAAACCGTGAAATTTGTTTATCAGAGAATCGACAAAATGAGCATGCCAACCGCCAACACGGACAAATACATTTCTCGTCCTCAGGGAATCGTCGTGATATTCTCTCTAAAGTAAGTAAAGTAATCGTTGGTAAACCAACAGGGCTTTACGTCCAACTACCTTTAAGGTGTCGTGGACGAGGGCGAGAGTACACACTTCACTTTTTAACTTTTTTACTCATAATTTGACCTTTGCTGAAATAATCTAGCCTGTAGCAGGAATCGAACCCACTCAGCAGACAATACCTGGACATGAGAGTCGACGCCCTAACGACATCGGCCACTCTGCTGGGCTATTCTCTCTATATTTCTTAAAAAATCAACTGTTCTGAAATCCTGGTGGGGGGGGGGTAGTTACCCCCATTACCGCCCCCCTCCGTGGATCAGCCCCTGTTTTAGGGTTCTTTTGAGTACTCAAAATGACCTTAGGACAAAAAATATTAAATAGTACCATCCTAGCGTCCTCCCAAAAGGAGGACCTCAGTCCACACCTAGGGGAGAGGCACTGGAGGGCTAAATCACAGCGAACAAAAATTTTTAAGAAAATGCCAATTCACGGCTATGTTAGACAGTGACAGCACGAGAGTGCCTAATTTACTGACCCAGGGTTTTCTCTACTGACCGGACACTAAAAATGCTCGGATCAAGCTGAAACTTGGTGTACGATTTACGCTTGGGTCAAAACGACCTGTCCCCAAATTTGATCCCGATCGTTTCCACCGTAAAACTGTTGACAGCGCTTTTCAGAGAAGTGTTAGATGGCGAATAAGTAGACCATTTGAAAGATCACACAAATTTACATCAAAATCAGCTACTACCGACCGAAAATGCCCCTTCTCGCGAGTCGCGGGACTCTGCAAGGGGTTGAAAATAACGGAGCGCCATTTTCCGGTAATTCCCAATTGCTTCTAGCCCCGATAACTTGTCTATTCCAAGTGGCACTGAAAGTCCTGAAAAATGGGAAAGCATGAGTAGTTGGTCAGCTTTCGAATGTTGTATGATATTTTGATTTCCTTGCTTTTCACTCTATTGTAAAAAAGCGAGGTACAACTGACTAAGAAATAAATAATGCGTCCTGTGCTCCAACTCAACTAGCAAGTCCCAAATCAAAACGGTACAAATCCAGAAAAATCGAGCGTTACGACTCGTAACGGATGCACCCTGATACGTCAGAAACGTCAACATCCACCGGGACCTCGAGGTTCCTGAAGTCGAGAAAGTAATCAGGTCCATGATGAACAATGTGCACTTCAGAATTTCTAGTCATCCAACACCAATATTCGAAAACTTGCTAACTCTGTCGGGCAACAATCGGCCCAGGCGATTAAAACTAAAAGGAGCTCCAGACTTGCTGACTGCACGAGCGATGAGATGAACTGTGATAGCAACCGTACTGTGATACATTATATTATAAATACTGTCTTTCAAATCTAGAGTAAAAACAAAACTTACATTATAAATTAATAAGGTACTACTATGGGTTGAAACCCTCACACACGTGCCACTGTACTTACTGTACACGAAACTATTGCAAACTAGCAAAACTAAAAGTATTAATTGTATACTAAAAGTTGTTCTAATTGAAAAAAAAAAAAATTTGCATCCGGGCGACTCTCAAGTCTGTCGGACGAATCCATTTTTAGATGTGCATTCTGTATTTTCCGCCGGGCGCTTTAATTAATTGCCGGTATGATTCACTTGTTTGCCAGGAATTGTCCTTTACTCTTGACGGGCAAAGTTTTTCGCGGCTGAAAGTTGCCGCTGGAAGGCCTAGCCGAAGGCAAACAGACCCTCCCTTTCATCCGCCTCTGCCCACATAGATAAATAAATAGATGGCAACATTGGGACGACCATTGGGCTATTGCTACGCTCCTGAGTACGTGCAGTGTAGGGACATTAAATTCAGTAAGTTCTACAGGAAAAAATAATGACTTCAAGTACCACACTAAACTTCCCACTTTGCCTGAGTATTGTTAGGCATTATCCACAATGCCTGAAAACAGCCAGGCAGTGTGAGAAATTATGAACACATTCCCCACACTGCCTAACAGACTCAGGCATTGTGAACAATGTCTATGCATTTCCCGCAATGCCTGATTTCCCTCTTTGCCGGTAACATAATATATACACAGTTAGTTTTCACAGAAAAGAAAAGATCGAAATACAAGCGTTAAGTGATGGCGTGCGATGCTGTCAAGGCGGGGGAGGGAGATACTTCTTAAGACTTCATTTAAAAAACTCCGTGATGGAGTGTGGGCGCATTGGGAAAGAGGGGAACAAATTAAACTTGCAAAACTGTAGCGCAGAAAAAAATGGTGGGTCATCGAATAACCCCCCCCCCCCAACTATCCTTATCACCAATCGTCTTCCGATCGCAGCTTGTTACACTGTAAGACGAGTAAGGATTTACAAGAACGCTTGCGCTTGAACACACACAATTCGATCAAGTGAATAGCTTACAATAAATTCTCCCAAATTCATAACCATGAGAAGTTAGAACGTGGACAGATGAACATATCAGAAATTGCCGAAACGCTGACCATTTTTTCTTTTCTTTTTTTTTTTGTTTTCAAAATAACGAACGAGTGTCATTTCAAATGAAATTCATGAGAAAAACACGCAAACAAAGTTAAAAATTAGAACGACAAAAACATTCTGTGAATTCTCCATGAATAAACAAAGAAGTCAAACAAAGCCAAATAAACTACAAAATCAACAGAGAGGCACCTTTCTACATGCGACTCATGGCAGCTAAAACTTTGAGCCGTCATGATCTTTCGTTGGATACAGCCCGAAGTTTAAGCTTTCAAAGTTTACGTGTGGAGGTGTCTTAAAAGAAAAATAATATTGAATAGCCAATTATTGGACATATATGAAACAAAATAGTTAATTTTATTTCCTTCAATTAAATGGTCAACGTTACAACAAAATGAAATATTGAAGATTTGGGGCGAATGAAAGAAGTCAAACTGTGTGTACAGAATAAATATCCATTTTATCGGCCACACAATTTGTCTACAATGCGAATAAAATCGTCTGGTGGCGAGTAAAAAAAAAAGAAAAAAGTAGGCTGTTAGGTTAGGTATAGGTAGGAACTAATCAAAGGCTTCGGTGGCGTGCCCATTGAAATGTATTTCAGGCGGGAATGATTGAAATGGCGTGTACAAGGGTGTGAGGCTTCTCTCTAGGGAAAAACAAGAGGAAAAATAGTTTGACTTTGTGTTTGAATTGTTGGAAGGGGGTGGGACATTTGTAAGCCCCTTTGTCTAAGTTTTATTTTTTTTTTTTTTGTCTGATGGTAACGTTAGTTTTCTGGCTGATGAAATTGGTTGCTCTGCTTGATGAATTGTGCGTTTGATGTAACAGTGTGATAATAGTATTTAATATAAAAAAAGCGTAGCTTGTAAATTAAATTTGTTTTGCCAGGGTAGATGGGGGGAGGGGAAACGTTCCTGCTGGATCATGCGGAGATGAAGGATATTTAGACAGGCTGAAATATTAGAAGTTCGAACAGAGAGAAACTTCGGAACGCTGGTGGTTGGTGGTGGAAGGGGAGGGGAGGTTCTGGGTTCTAGGTTTTGTCAATATCAATCCCAATTTATAGGATTTATGTGAGCCAGGCACAAACGCAAAAGTCTTAACGCAATACAACGTCGGAAGTCCACTCCCCTCCACACCAGCCCTTTTTCACCATCATCTTTCCAGTTCCTTTCTCTCTATCGACCGACCTATATATATACCCCTTTCCATTCTTGAAGCAATTCACAAGAAACCAGTCGCCGCGGCACAATAGCAAGTCAACAACGCCACTTAATTGTCCAAAAAGTTGGACTTGAGCTTGAATTGAATGCCTGGAGTGGAAAGAGATGAAAAACTTAAACTCAGGAGGAATGGATGTGGCAGGGAATTTCTTCCTCTCTTTTATACCTTTCCCTCATATTATATTACTTCACCAACTATCAAATAAAAAAAAAAATAAAAAAAAGAAAAAAAAAAAAAAACCCTAAAATATGGGCAGGCATGAAAAATGTCTTGTAGACGATTAGATACTGGATGACACTATCGATTTAGAAATTTTACCTCGGTCAATAAGGTGTTTTTCGGGAAGGCGAAGAGTCGAAGCGTGAACGATGACCGGCTCTGAACGGCCTTTGGCGTTGACGGCGAACACGAGAGCCGAGTATGTCGTACCTTCACGGAGGCCGGCGACGGTGAATCGCGGCAAAGGTGACGTATAGTTGCCCACGATTGTTTCAACTGTTTCATCCTCGTAACCGTCAACTTCAGTTTCACGGACTTCAAGAATGAAACTCTGCGGAAGACCGCCGTTGAAGCCTTCGGCGCATCTGACGGCAAAAGAGCTGAGCGACGTGTTCGACAGGGTGCAATTGTGAACATGGTCAGGTTTCCCTGTAAAATCAGAAGTAAAACAACAACAAGTTATTTAAAAATTACCTAAAGAGATGAAAAAAGTGTGCGTACATGAATCATTTCATTGCTCACTCTGGGATATAAGGCCCCTTCCTAAAATTGTTGACATCGTACACTCAGCGGTGACCACACAAGCACCAATTGACAAGACAACGCATGCAATGACTGCACACTCTCTCCACAAATTATTTTCAATGAATAATTCCATTGTTTATTTTATTTTGTTTCAATTTCACCGTAAAACACAATTTTAAGCCTAAATCCGACTCATTTTTTGTGTAGTGGAATGAAAATCTTCCTCTCACCAATGTCGGCTATGTTATATTCATTAGTGAATCTTCAAAAAGAAAACAAAATACTACACGCTAAAAGCCGTAATGAGCGAAAAGTCAGATAAATTATTATTATGGTCCTTTCATTAAATGCCGATGCTAAAAGCTTTTTGATAATCTATTTACAAATTAATTCAGTTTTTCAGGCCCTTTTTTCTGGCTTGACAGAAAAATAACATTCCCCCTTCCATTCACCACTTTACCATCACAATAACCTCTGATGGTGGGAGAGGTGGAGAAGTATTCTTTAAAAGTTAGCAAAAGAAGCAATGCCCTCCGCGTAGGCTTCTTTAGAAAATGCTTTTAAAATGAAAGGACAGAGTGCGACGCAATAAACTGTTTTTACGACGAGAGGAATTCACCCTCTCCTTCCATCAGCGGTAGCTCATTTCATTTTTAAGTACTTTACTAGGTAGTTGTACAATGTACCTTTGAAACGCTGGCCGAATCCGAATGGAGAGAGAGAGAGGAAAAAAAGTCCATTACAGCGAATGGTGAGCCCCCTAAGAAGTATTTTCTTTTCTTTTAAATTGAGTTTGAAACGATGTCACGCAATTTAAAGAGTGATGGACGGTTCGTGAACGCGATAAATGAAACAGGCGATAAAACTTCATCAAGCACATTATAGTATGAGGGACATTCGCTCTCATGTCTCGCAAAGCTTTGAAAACTTAAAAGAGAAGCTTATCAAAAACCGGACTGTTCTTGGAGTGCAAAATAAATTAATTTCACATTTATCTCAGAACCAGAAACTGAGCTAGAATGACACTGGGAACTGACACGTATTCGCGAATATGTGTACTTTGGCCCCTTTGGCTATTCAGTCAAGAAAGTTCCAGAACGGTTGAGCAAATTGCTCAACGATTTCACGATTCGCGTTTAATGGTAAGTGCCCCAGGGTTTCCGTGAAATTTTGATTTGAAGCTAAAAAGTCCGCGAAATTATGAATGAAATCCGCCGTACACTGTGATTTTAAAAGAGCCAAAATGAAATAATTTTGGTTTTGAATGAACAAAATCCGTGAATTTGGAGGTTTAAAGGTCAAAACATCGTCTTTCGAACAAGCCATTAGCCACAAAAGTTGTGTTCGAAAGAAGGAAAAGCAAAATAAAGGTGTGCAGAGGCGGATTAATAGGCCGAGAGCTGGCGATAGTCCCATTCAACCGGAAGAACATAGTCCTAAAACTTGTCTCACTTGACAGGTTCTGTGGAGCTGAATACGAGTATATGAGCGTCTGCCAGCGTCTTTCTGGGGCATTCGCCCTCGGCGGCCAGTCAATTTCTTCAGATTTGGAACATTGATTAACTGCGAATGAACTTAGTCATGCATTTCATGGATCCGAATACGAATATTAGTGTCTGCCTCTGGCAGTCAGCGGCAGACGCTAATATTCGTATTCGGATCCATGAAACTCGCCGAATGAGACCACATTTGCATGACTAAGTTCATGTATGTTAGTCATGTAACCGGTCTCATTTGACAGGTTTTATGGACCTAAATGCGAATACGAACGTCTATTGGCATCTGTATGGGGCATTTGCCCTCGGTGGCCAGTTAAACTCCCTAAATTTGGGACGAATTAGATGGAAGAACATAGTCTTATAAAATGGCTCATTCAGTAAGCTCTTGGAGCTGAATACGGATGTGAGTGTCTGCCAGGGGCGTTTGTCCTCAGTGGGCAGTCAAAATACTGAGACAGGGAATCGTTTACCTCATTCGACAGGTATTTTGGAGCTGAATACGAATATTTCCGTCTGCCGGCCATGTGCCTTCGAAAACTTGATTTGCTGCCGATGGCAAACGCCCCGACAGTCTCGCCGACCGACGCTCATATTCGTGTTCGCAGCTCCGTACTACCCATCAAATGAGATAAGTCAATTAGTCAAGTTCATCCGATGAATTCATGCCCCAAATTTACGGCATTTGACTGCCTACTGAGGGCAAACGCCCCTGACAGACGCTCATATCCTTATTCAGCTCCAAAAAAACCTACTGAGTAAGTCAAGTTACAAGACTGCGCTCTATCGGCTAATTCTTTTTCCAAATTTAGAGAAATTGACTGACCGCGGAGGGCAATTGCGTCAGGCAGACGCTCATATTCATATTCAGCATCACAAAAGCTAACAAATGGAAGAAGTTTCGTGACTTCGGGGGGGGGGGGGATTCGGTTGAATGGAAATGGGACTGTCGCCAGCTCTCGAGCTATAAGGTTGGACATAACAAAGCAGCCCCCCTATTCTGTAACTCTTAACGCGTGCGTTAGCGAAATAAACAAGGTGAAAAATTGAAAGTAATCAGCTGAGAAATGCTAACGCGCGCGTTACGAGTTACAGAATAGGGGGGGACTTGTTTTGGTACACAAAATGCAACGAAGTTTTTTCTTCAAGTCCAATTTATATTTAAAAGCCTTACCTTGAGTCGTGATGGGGAATTATTCTACCATTTGGGCTAAAATATTGGCTCTTTGGTCTCCACTTGCAATTTGCTAATGATAATAATAATAATAATAACAATAATTTAATTCGCGTAAGGTACAGATTGTACATTGGTCGTCAAGCTCGAGAAAAATTAGAAAAAAAAAAAAAATAATGTGAAATTAATTCAGGAATAAAATGTCAGTTCAGCACCCGCCAAGAGAAATTCGACGGCACTCCGAAGAAGTTCCACGTGCACCGCCTTCCGAAAATTTTCTGATGGTAAAGCTCGGATATGCTTCGGGATTTTATCATACAGGTCTACCAAGCAACCAAGGAAGCTAGACTTCGATTTGCCCAGTCTGAAGTAAGGAGGCCTTAGATCGCCAGAGTTACGAAGGGCAAACCCTGTCGCTTCGCCTACTGTGCTGCCAATGTCTTTCAAGACGTGAGCATAGCAAACAAATTCAAGTGTGTGCATCGATGCCAGCGTGAGGACACCAAGTTTCCTGAAATATGCCTGGCAGTGGCGCTGCGCGACCGATACTTGCTATGATTCGAGTTCCTTTCTTTTGCAAGGTGAAGACTCCATCCGCCTTCGGCGCTCCACCCTTGAGAAGCCTGTGTACGATTCCATAGTAAGCACTTGGGATTCCAGACACTGGAACACAATCTTTCAGCTTCCTCAGCGCGTACAAAGCTCTGTTCAACCTTTCAGTCAACTGCTCAATGTGGCGTCCCCCAGTCGAGTTTTGTATCCATCCACAATCCCAGAAACTTGTTCGGCACGGTCATGGAGGGCAGTTCCCTCAGGCCGAAAATAAGATGCTGCCGTTTTGTTGGCGTCGAGTCACAAATTATTACTTAAAAGCCATGCTTCTGGTTTTTTGCGCTCATCATTCATTCTAGTCACGAGGTTCCTAAGGTCGGAGTCGACGATGGTCAACGTCGTGTCATCAGTGAAAAGAATGACCAAAGCGTCAATCCAGGCAGGCAAATCATTCATCATGACTGGAAATAACAGTGGTCCCAGACCTGAACCTTGGGGAACTCCGTGAATAACATCTGTAGGTTCAGACCTTCCATTATTGACATGGACGACTTAGGTCCGGCCTGATAGGTAGCATTTCAACAAGTCTATGGACGACGATTTATCGACAAGCCACGAGTGGGAGACATAGTCGAATGCACGCGAGAGGTTGCAAAAATTAGTCATTCCATATTCCTTTTTCTCAAATGCTGAATAAACACGATCAGCAAGAGCCATAACTGCCGGCGTCGTATTTTTACAACGCCTAAAACCAAATTGTTTGGGTAGAGATAACCCCTATTCTCCAAGAAGTTTGAGAGCTGACAGTACACTATCTTTTCCAGTGTCTTCGCAAATGTGACACAAATAGTTAGGCCTCCAATTGTTTGGGTCGTTCAAATCGCCATTTCATTTAAAGACTGGAATCACCTTACCAATTTTAAACGCAGAAGGAAACTCGCCTGTTTTCAGACAAATATTTATCATCGGAGTAATCATGGACGTCCCAGTCAATTTAAGTAACGCAGGTCTTAGTTATCAGTCGCTTGCGAAGCTAACAAACCTGTACCAAACGACAGAACATCACTTTCTGACACCGGCTCAAAGGAACCCAGGAAAACGTCTTCATGTTCGAGAAAAATATCCGCAGACACACAAGCCTTCTCGGCGGCCAACACCCTTATTTTGTCCCTAGTTGTTTAGTTGTTTTGCTCCGTTGTGGTTGACGACGGTGGAATAACAACCGATATATAAGAACCGATTGAGTTGATTCAAATCGACGAGAGACCGGTCCATCTCCCCTCAGCACCTCCCAGGTGGCACGCAGATCCTGAATTAGGCCAGCATGTCCCGGTTCTCACGTTGGCTCCGGAAAATGCGAGGAATCCCCGCCCCATGAAATTTCCCAGCTCCCAAAATTAGTAATTTCACGCTATAAACTGCCGAATCACATCGATCACTTTATAACGAAACTGTTTATTTCTATTCATCTGCAAGGCGCAAATAAAGAGTTTGGTTTATTTTAGTACATGAATCGTCCGCAGTTATGGCATTTTTAAGGCTTTGAAGCTCAGTTTGGCCACTATTAAGGTACGAATGGTCTGCCTAGCCATTTAATCATGGCGTAACTAGGCAGTCAAGCAGTGTACAGAGCGAGAGTAGAGAGGAAGGCCCGTGTTCGGTGGCCAGTTAATCGTTTTATTGCAGGGCCTTACAACCAAGGTGGAAATTGTCAGCTTAGCCAATATTAGCGCGCAAATGATCGATTTTGCTATTTTACAGTTAGGAATAATCGGTTTAGGCGTTTTCATGGGGCACGAATCATCATAATTCAGCAATTTCCAGGACACGTTGAGCCAGTTTGACCAATAGGGGCACCAATATAGTCCGTTTAGCCGTTTTTAGGACGCAAATAGTCCGTCGAGCCGACGAATCGAATGGTGAGTTTGGCCATTCTTGCCACGCGATTATGGTCGATTGAGCTATGTCATTTTCCAGTTAACTGGGCTATTTTCAAATCCAGAATTGTCATTTTGGCCCTTTTTATTTTTAGCGCGCAAATAGTCACTATAGCCATTTTGGGGTTCACATGTGCAATTATAATCAGTTTAGCCATTATCATGGTCATGGTAGGGATAGCTAAAGTCTGTCCACTCAGTGATGGACTCTCGCACGCCCCCGAATTTAGTGAAATGAGCTTCCCCTTTACCCCTTCTACTAAAAATAACGCACCGGGAATGATTTTAGAACAAATGATCACATATGTAGCGTCTATAAGTAACTATAGGGCCCGCAGAAAAAGATTGTTGTTGATCAGTTGTTAATTTCATTAAATATTTTTGGTGGGAGTGAACAAATCGAACTATCGAAATGAAGCAACACGTTCGAGAGTCCATCACTAAAGTGGACAGACTTTAGTTAAGCTATTTTAGACATGGCTTGTAAACCCATTTTTAGTAAAGCGATGCACAAAATTTCCCACACCCCTCCCTTGAGCATAAATTATCGATCTGCACCACCAATTCAAGCTAGTCATGGAAATAAGCATTTTCGTGACTATTCACCCCGAAACTTCTATATCACTGATATTTACCATCAAGACTAGCCACTTCGCGCCTATTTTTATCCTTTAAATTACGAATCTTCAGTCACGACTTGCAATTTGTGTGGCTATTCAGATAAGAAACTGACAATTTTAATGCTCTTAACTTTGATCATTGCAGGTTTGTGACTATTTTCCACCCTGAAAATTGTAGTCTCGCTGATACGAGGTTTAGACTAACTAATAATTACTTTAGCAGCTGAACAACTTGGAGAAAAAATTGAAATTATTGGACATGCGACAACTAGTCACGTCTTTGGTGGGGGAGGGACGTTTATTCACGAATAAACGTGAATAAACAGTGTGACATAGATGGCTTCTCCAAGACCTCCTGAAGCTTAACAAGGAAAACGTCACTTTGCAGCTTCAGTTATCGATTTGATTTTTCTGGGCTAACCAACGATATTATGTATAAACTTGGATTGCTCACAGCGGACTGCAGGGGCGTGGAGAGTGTGCGCCGTCCCCTAATAAATAATGACTATCCTCACCCCGTCCCTTTTCTTGTGTAGTTATAGCAAAACGGTCATTATTTTGAAACCCCCCACCCCTCTCATTCACTTTCTGATGGCCACACTTTATCAGCAGTGATGAGCAATCCAGTTCTTTTAAATATCGTCGGGGCTAACAGACGCGTTTTGATAGCTAAATGAAATCAGCTTCAGAGGGCTATATTTTCATGTTCTGCTTGTCAGTCTACATAGGGCAAAATTGTCAGTATACAAGTGAATTTGCGAATTTAATGGCAAAACTTGAACAGATTCTGGAGAAAAATGGTCATTTGTGCCGAGGAGAGTCTGTTTCACAAGAAAAATTTCAATATTTTGTCGTTTTTCAAGGACAAAATGTTTAGTTTGTATGCCTAGTAGGCAGTTTGAATGGGTAAATTGACGGTTTCCAAGTGAAGCTAATTTGAAGGATTGTCACGATCATGAACAAAGGGGGATTAAAGATGAGTGGGCAACTGTGCAGAAGCTTACTTTTGTCCCCTCCTGGCTATGCCTTTGGTAGATTTTGTTTTGGTCAGTTTTTCTGTTCAGCAAGTGCAGTACGCAGCGAGCATTGCAGTCTCACCACTGAAGACTGTGGCATCAGTCTTCCTGATCCCCCTCGGACCTTATTAATTGAGAAAACGGTCCCTTTTAAGCTGCGGATTCTTATACTAATTGGTTCACAATATCGCAAATCTAACCTCTGAATCAGAAACTGACCATTTCCTTCCAAGGGCCCTATAATCGTTTACATGGCTATCATTTTTTCCCCAAAATTAAAGGTTGTGTAGCATTTTCCTACCACCATTCAACCTGTCTTATAATATTAATCCTAACAATGCTGATTGCGGAAACGTTGGCACCGATAATTTTTCATGAGAGCAATATTATTTTACCACTCAATTCCATCTGGTTCTTTCTTCTTTATTCATCCATTCATTGCGAGTTTTATAAAATAACATTTTATGAATTTTAACGAACATAAATTATTAAATCTTGTTCCATTCACTATCTCATGCAGTCAACTTTTGAATAAACTATAGAAATGCCTCAGGGCAGGAGCTTTCGAGGTGCAATGCGGGTGCTGTGCATAACCGAGTGTGTGAAGCTTTAGAATACGCTTAAAAGAGCTTTTTTTTATGGTCGGATGCTTCGCAGGCTTTAGTATCCACGAATAAGAGGCAAGAAGTCAACTGTTTGTTCAAAATAGGACGAGTTTTAATTTTGTTTTTCCTCAGAAAGTTTACATTCTTGTTTACATTTACCTTGATGAAATGAAACTTCACCTATGGAAGATAATTTCACCCAATCCCCTCTTGAACAACATTTTTTTTAGCGTCACGAGGCACTCACCGAAAAAATAACGAACAATACTGGCCGTAATCAGAAACCTTCCTTATCGGAACCTTAACTTAAGTTGTGCAAAGATCATGCGGTTTATCAAAATGCAACACCTGTTTCTGAAGCACTTTAAGGCGGCCTTAAGTTAAGAAAGGTCTCTGAATGCGGCCATATGACTTTGATTACCAACAACTGTCCCCGACCCTCAGAGGTTGGCCTCTTGAAGGCATTTGGTCGTTTAAACAAGCTTCAAAATCATCCGTACCGAACAAAGTCTCACTTCCGCAACACAGCCCTTGACTCGCGTCACACTTGTATATCGATTGAAAAACTGGGTCAAGATAAAGACAAGAGGAAAAGAAAAACCAAAGGGCTAATGAGGACAACCAAAATAATTATAGTGTGTGTTTGAAAGAACAAGAGGCAGCGAAATAAAGCTCGGCTCTTCTCTAACTCTAGGCGCTTCTCCTGATCGGTAAACCACGCCGAATTTTATCTTATCTAGATGTTGTTAGATGGATATAATGAATAAATCTGTCGCCGGTATTTTAATTAATAAATTAATTAGACTGATATTATCCGGACGACGATGGAAGGGCATAGCCCAACACGATTCGAGTTTCGAGAAACAATGGACCTGGGTGGGGTTCGGCTTAGCTTATCCCTCGAGTACGACTCCCATAGGCGTCTCCGTGGAGCAAATGGCAGTGTGCTGGACAGGTAATCCAGAGGTTGCGGGTTCAAATCCCGCCGGGGAGCCATTTTTTCTCGAAACTCGAATCGTTTTGAGCTATGCCCTTCCATCGTCGTCCGGATAATATCAGTCTAATTAATTTATTAATTAAAGCTCGGCTTCTTTCCTCTAATGGTTCAATTTAATTATGAGGATTTGTCCAATAGTGTGAGGGAACGCTATTCCTCTTTCGACCAGTGTCTTGCGTTGGAGTGAATAATTTCTCACCCTGAGTGGAGCACAAAACCTAGGAAAAAACTACCTGCCAAACGTCCAGAGAAAGTTTTCCCAGCCACTTTAACGAATTAAAACATCCCTCTCCAACCTCCAACCCTACATTGAACTACCCTCATATGATGAAACCCCTGCTTTATTATTTAAATCAGCTAGATGCACACCCCAGAAAAAATAAGAAGACTCCTTTGTCGGGCTTTGTCTCTCTTCCGTATTCGAAGGTGCGTGTAGTAGAGCGAGAGAATTTACAAGAAGGGTGGGAGAGGGTAGTAGTGACTTGACCGAGTCGACTTCCCTCCTCTTCTTCACTTCTTCTTGCATGCATAATGCATTAAAGTAAATTACGTCCAAGGATGAACGCTACATGATAATATTCTCTCGGGTTGGTGTTGGGGAGAGGGAGCTCTGTCGTATTATAATTAAAACTTTAAAACCAAGAGGAAGGGCTCTGCTAAGGACACCAGAACACCTATACCTTTTCCCGCCGCTACGCTGGGAAATGTTGAGAGCGATAATGAATATTTTAAACTCTGCGAGCCTATTCCGTACAGTTTACTCTCCACCGTTTTAAATTAATTTGATGAGTCCCATTTGGTCAAATAAAGTAGAGTAGGGGGGGGGGGCACCCTTTCTTGGCACTAATTTAACGTCAAAAAGTTTTGAAGTGAGTTTTCGTGTGTGGTGGAGATGCGACTATATTTTTCCTCCCTCTCTCTTCTGGATAAAATTACGTGGTAAACGTGGATAAAGGGGTGGGGGTTGACAACTCGTTGGTGTAAACCAGGAGTGAATAAGAATAAACGAATGGGAACATGTCGGATATGTCTCGACTCGAATTAACTTTGTTCAGCACTCTTGGATTTAACTTCTGAAGTCCCAACTCGCGACTGTACAGGGCAAGGTTATTTAAAGGAGGCTGAGGGGTAGAGGAGTTACAAATCTCTGGAGAGTGTGAAACACTGTATATAAATTAGTAAGTTTGTACCTGTTATTTCACTGGCGGATGTTTTACGTCCTCTAAAAGGGATTTAGGAGTAGAGCCCCTATAGTACGGTCGGGAAGAAGTGTTTTCGACGAAGCAAGGGTAGAGGGGAGAGCGTGAGAACGTTAGGAAACGGCCCAGAAGTGGATTACGGCCAATAACTTGATAATGTGGACGATGTTCAGAGCTGGTGGTGGAAACGGGGTGAGGTTGGGGAACGGTTCGAAAAGAGGCCTTCTTCGTCCATGTCTCCCTGCTCTCTTTAGGCCCTTTTGCTAATAACTTTCAGACCCTAAGTTATTCGGAGAGAGGTTCCTGAAGGCTTTCTAGTTAAAACCGAAGAACTTTAACGCCTCTCTTTGACCCCCACCACCCCTACCCTTGTGTTCCTTTCTTTACTTCACTTTGCGCTTTGAAAACCGCGTAAAACGATTCGCTATTAATTTCATTTAGGGGAAACGTTGGGCTGCGCTTTATTTAAACAATTTCTAATCCGCTTCTCTTTTTTTTCCTCACTCTGTCTCACTCCCTCTCTGACCAATCTCCCTCCTTTTCCATCCTTGCATTAAGGGGTTACACGTGGTTGCCCCGTAAAAATTAAATTAAATCTCGTGGGAGAATTAGGGATAAGCTTAATTCATACATCGTGTACCTTTCCAAGGATGACCCTTTCCACCGGGTCAACTTTATATTTTTATGGATAAAATCTTTCGGAGGCAAGCTCCTTAACAAATAACAACGCTTTCGCCTCTATGATGAAATTGACAGTTCCATGCAGGGGCTGAGTCAGGCAATTCGAACCTTTTCATGGAAACTGACAGTGTAGCTTTCTATAGTCTGTCCACTTAGCGATGGCTCTCGCCCGCCCTTAAATTTAGTGGAATGAGCTTCCCCTTTGCCCCTTCTTCTAAAAATAACACACCGGGAATAATTTTAGAACAAATGATCACTGTGTAGCGTTCATACGTAACCATAGTGCCCGTAGTAGAAGTTTTGTTGAGTTCTTTAAATATTTTTGGTCGGAGTGAACACATCGAACTATCGAAATGAAGCAGCACGTTCGAGAGTCCATCACTAAAGCTGCGTTTACATTTAATTTGAGAGTTTTTAGTTTCTCGAGAGTACTCTCGAGAGCCAGGCGCGTAGCCAGGAGAAAAGGACAGGACTGAAGCATCAGAGCAGAGCAGAGTGGCCAGATTTGGGCACTAAAACCATGTTTTGGCCCATTTCTGAAGGCTAAAATGGAGGGAAAACGCTTTATCATGATTTGACATATTTCAATCAAATAAAACCCAAGTACAGGCATCAGCCTAGAACAGAAGTTATTCAAAACTTGAAAAACAAATTCATGATTATCGGTGGTCAGTTGTCTGCAACAATTCCACAGCCACTGTTGGACCTACACGCTATCGGGGCCCCGGTCTCCGATATTATACTATACTATTTTACTGATTATTATGCTAATAAATATAGAACTATTTACAATATAATTTTGACGTATAGAATAAAATTGCGTCATTTTCCTTATGTGTTCATCACAAATTAGCGCTATTTCTACACTCTATCCACCAGTTAGCGCTGGCGCTCGATTTAAGCCGTGATTTGCTGTTGCCTTCAGAAGCCACGTAATTGCGTTATCTAAATTTTAGCAGCGAGCTGGCTTTTGTTTGTTGAATTGGCGTCTATTCAATTTTAGACCAAAATTGGAAATTTTGCTTTTCTCGAACTAGACGTTTTTTCACTCTAAATCATCTATTTAAACAGTTTATTCAATTTAAGCCATGAATTAGCACTTTTTCTCAATTTTTGCAGCGAATTAGCGTTTTTATAGCATGAATTAGTGATTTTTATCAACTGCTTTATTTTAGGTGCAAATTAGATTTTTTTTTTCTCATTTTCAGCGGTGAATTAGCATTTTTTCACAACTAATACTGCACATTATTTTTTAAATGAATTTCGACCGCGCTTTTTAGTGATTATTTTTTTTCAATGTTAGCCTTCAATTTGGCTTTTTTCACACTTTAGCCCCGCATTAGCATTCCCCCTCCCACTTCTAGCTGTGAATTAGCGCTTTTCCTCAGTACGAGCCTCAAAATTGCCTTCAGGAGCCATGGAATTGCTCAATGTTTTCCGCGAGCTGGCTTTTGTCTCTATTCTAGCCGCAAATTAGTTATTTGGCTTCCAAGTCACAAAAATTGGCGTCTTTTCAATTTTAGCCACAAATTGGAATTTTTCACAATTTTATCCACGAAATAGACGTTTTTTCACTCTAAATCTGAATTAGCGCTTTTTCTCAATTTTTGGGGCGAATCAGCGTTTTTATCGCGTGAATTAGTGATTTTTCTCAATTTTTTCCATGGATTGGATTCCTCTATTCTAGGTTTCCATTTTTAGCGTTGAATTAGCACTTTTTCTCAACTTGAACCGCAAAATACCGTTTTTATTAATTTTAGCCGCGCTTTTTACTGATTTTTTCTCAAATATTAGCCTTGAATCGTCATTTTTAACATTTTAGCCACACACTAGCATTTCTTTTCATTATTAGCCCCGAAGTTGCCGTTGGAATCCACGTATTTGCATTTTCTCAATTTTAGCTGCGCGAGCTGGCTTTTTTTTCGTGTTGGAATCTCGCTGTTCCTCGGTACTTAAAAAAGAGATTTCCGAGAAGCATCTAAATTGTTGGCATGCATGACAAATTTTTTCCGATTATTTTCTTACCGGCAGCGATTATGTGATACACGCACGGTACTTTCTGATGGCCAATACGATTCGCCGCCCAACACAATAGTGTACCGTAGTCGAGCTCGGACGAGGGCGTATACGTCACGATGCTGGACGTTCCGTGTCGCTCGATTCTCGACGTTGCCACCTCCATCGCTTCGGCTGAATTGTTGAAAGTCCAACGAAAAGTGACCTCGCTCGGATTTGAATCGACCTCGCAGGAAATGTTCGCTTTTTCCTGTTTAGCGACTCCGTGTACTCGCGTCTGATTCGGTTTACAAGTTGGTGCATCTAAAATAATGATAATAATAAAGTAAATTTTTATTCTTCTTAGAGCGAACAGTTAATAAAAAAAAGGGATAAAAACCACCTTCTGGAGTCTAGCATATAAAGCCGCAGAGAAAAAGTGGACAAAGGGTGGGGGAAGCAAGAGAATGTTTCCCCTGAAATGGTCTAAGGCTCTATAGTGGTGCTATTGAAGCTTGTCGAGCTCGATTAGGGAACGAGGTTAATGGAACTAACATGGGGGTCCCTCCGCTTTTTAGGAACACAAGATTCAACCCCACCCATCCCATCAGGTTTCGTTTAAACTTTAGTTTTTCTTCCCATAACCCTGCTCCACCCCCCTCACACTTCATACACCTGCTATCAGATTTACATTTTATCCACCAACTCTTTCGCAAACCTCTTTTAGTTCTTCGGAAAGTTTGGGGGGGGGGGGAAGCAATTAAAATAGCACCGTCCGAGGCTTTCTTAATCACAACCTCTGGCGGAATTACATATTAAGCCTAAATTATACTTACACAGCACATTCAAATAGAATGGAAGACTTTCGCCGTCGCCCTCGGTATTGAAACCGACGCAACTGTAATTACCAGCACTTGCTCGACTGACTTGTTGAAGCACAAGACTCTGATTGCTGATGATGACACCTTGAGCGATGTTATGATTCAACATGCGGCCCTAGAAAAAAAAAACGGAACAAAATTGTTAGAAAAATGTCTGTTACTTATTTTTATCAGAACGTAATCAAATTTAAGTTTTCCCCATTTTTATTCCCCTCCAAAAACTTCACACTAAAGGCAAACATTATCTTCACCGCACGAAGAATGAAGAAAACGGGGGATGAGATTCGAATATGCGAAAGACGGCGGGGGTATAAAGATCAGCCTGCTTTCTTGCGATAGAGGTGTGTGAGTGTGTATATTAAATTAAAAGAGACGGAGCATTAAATTTTCGATTTTCAAGCATGCTGACTTTATTACTGAGGGTGAAATAACTTTTTAACTCCTTTTTCCATATAGGGGCCGCTGTAGCACATAACCCTCACCCCTCGCTGTCATCCCTGTAACGCACATCCTCGTTTCTCTTGTCGATTTAATAGCGCGGAAAAGTATGGTAATAATTTTACCAGTTCCTCACTCTTTTTTTTTTTTTTTCTTTTCTTCTTCTTCTTCTCTAGGAACAACCCAATATAGATTGAGGTGGATCTTTCTTCATTCTACCCTTATTTTCTCTCATTCTCCTCTCTATGTTTGAAAATTTTCCCCAGAAAAGCCAATCTTCCTTCTGACAAGGGACCAGTTTGAAAAAGGACATAGGTGGAGGGTTTGATGAGAGGGGGCTCTTGAACGCTGATGATGATCAATCTACTTTATCAGGTTGACTTTTTTTCATCCAACATGAAGTAACTGATTACTTGCGAGAAAAAAAAATATTTAATTGGTTTCATTTTTCAGGCCTACGATAATTGAAACCTAACGCGCACTGGTAAGGGCATAATCCTGACTGAACTTATCCCCCCCCCCCCATTAAGTAAAATGAAACGCTCAGTGGATGCAAAAACAAATGTGTATAGATACATTTCCATAACAATGGTCATTTGTTTTCAAGATAAGGCGAGTCTGACAACAATCCGAATTCGAGAGGGCAACACTTTTATACAGCTCAGAACGACAATAAAATTTTATAAGATGGGTCGAAATGGATAATGCAGGAAATGACTTTTGTTTCTAGGAAAGTGTACGGCTACACTATTTAATTCAATTACAGCTTACAGCTGATGTTATGCTGTGATCTGTATCGAGCTGCTCTAATTTTTTTTTTTTTTTTTTTTTTTTTTTTTGAGGTTGATGAAATCTTTATGGACTGACAGTGAGGAGCTGCGAGTCTCCTCACCCTTCGAGTCGGACTCACCGGAGGTATACCGACTAAAACACTCTTCCTACTGCCTCTTTTATAGGACTGGGACTGCCCCGGGACCACCTTTCAGTATTACTTCAGGACAATCCTTTTATAGCCCTTGAAGGCCCCACCTAGTCTTCTTCTTATCCACTCATGAAGCCCCCTCCTTTTACTTTTTTAATCCCTCTCCCTCTCTCTATTCAACTCCTTCGCTTTGAGAACCGCGCATACATAGGTACTTACGGCATCCCAGCCCTCCTTGCTTTCCAACATTTTTGTTGCCACAGTTTCCGGGTATAATTCCCCGATGCGGGCAACGAGCTCGCCCCTGGGGTGCCACCATTTCGAACATACAAAGAATGTATGATGGACATCGTCGTCCTCTATGAGGCAGTATCTGCACTGGCCGTCAGCCACTTTCCCTATCCTTGCCAGAAAGGAACGAAAGTACCCATGACCAGTTAGAAACTGTGTCATGTAATACCCCACCTCTCCGTGATTTCTATTGGTCCACCCCTCAACATCAACAATCAGTCTTGCTGTCCACCGCCCTCTACTCTCCTCGTTCCATCGCGCTTGCCAGAGCTGGATCGACCGTTTTCTCTCTTCTTTCCTTACTGTCCGTGGGTCTTGCTCTCCCTTGCGCAGATATGTTCTCCGTTTCTCACCGGCCAGGATGTCGATCGGTACAACACCCGCTACCACCTGAACAGCAGGACCAGAAACTGTTCTGTATGCACTGCATATCCTTAACGCGCCTCTCCTTTGAACTGAGTTCAATCTAATCCGGTATTTCTCGCACTCCAGTGCCTCAGCCCAGACCTCAGCCCTATATGACATTGCAGCTTCTGCCGTACTCATTAGGAGCCTCCTCTTTGCTGGGGATGGACCCTGCACGTTGGCCATAAGCCTACTGAGCTTTCCCACTACGATTGCTGCTTTGTCCGCTGCCTTGCTTATGTGGGCCCAAAATGTGAGCTTTTCATCTAGCATAACTCCAAGGTAATTAATTGCCAGAGCCACTACTATCTCCAACTTCAATCTTCATTGTTATTCCCCTTTCTATACGCTTCGAAGTAAAAAGCACGATTTCCGTCTTTTGAACAGCCAGTGACAACGATCTGGACTCCATCCACTCCAGAATCCTCAGCCCTTCGAGCTGTTAGGACAATGACGACATCGTCAGCGTACCCTACCAGGAAAACCCCCTCCGGCATATCCAAACGCAGAATCCCGTCGTAATTAATGTTCCATAGGTCCGCCCCAAGGACCGAACCTTGAGCTGCACCTGAGGTAATCCTCTTCTTTCTTGTCCCCTCCCGCGTGCCAAACGTCACCCATCGGTCGGATAGGTAGTCTTGCAAAACACGGTACAGGTACCCCGGAATTCGAAAATCTTCTTTCAGAGCCTGCAAGATGTCTCTCCATTTCGCCGAATCGAAAGCATTCCTGACATCCAGAGTGACCGCCATGCAGAGTTCACGGGACCAATGTTTTCCTGTTTTCGCTGCTTGTGCAGCCGTTACCACTTTTCTCACCGCATCTACAGTGGACCTACCCGCTCTGAACCCGTGTTGCCTCGGTGACAGCCCTCCTGCCGCAGCAACTGCCTCGAGGGTTCTTTTTTTTAGCAGTTTCTCAAACAGCTTTCCAGCAGTGTCCAGCATGCATAGCGGTCAATGGGCTGACGCTGTGTTTGGGTCTCCTTTACCTTTCCCGATGAGGACCAGCTTCGCTGTCTTCCAACGTTCCGGGAACACACCATCTACCAAGCACGCATTATACATTTGCAAAAGAACGTCTGGGTGACTTTTAGAAACGATCTTCAGTATTTCAACCGGGATCCCATCCGGGCCTGGAGCCTTCCGGTTCCTCATTGACTTTGCCGCCTCCTGCAGATCACTCGTAGTGAACAGTGGTATATCACTGGGAGTCACCGCAACTAGCGCTCGATCCTCCACTTCGTGCGTTGGAAACAGCTCGTCCACTATCCTCTTCTTGACCTCAACTGGCATTTCAGCTGTGGAGTCCATTCCTTTTAGCTTTTGTAGAACCAGCCTGTATCACAGACCCCAAGGGTCGTTCTCAATATCGCTGCAAAGCTCTTTCCACTTCCTAGCCTTACTCTCAGCTATGGCCACTTTAAGAGCACGCCAAGCGGCCCTGTACTGCTCCACCTTCCTCTGCGAAAAAGCGGCACTCCCTCTGGCTCATTGGGCTAGCCTTCTGAGGCGAAAACAGTTCCTCCTTAAGTCTGCGATTTGTTCACTCCAACAGTACATTGGTCGTCGGTTCCGCATACCACGCTTTTTTGGCATAGAGCACTCACATACCCTGGTCAGCAATTTCATTGTTGCTGCAACCAAATCATGAGAACCTCCCGCTTTTTCTGTCTCCATTCGTTGCAGAACCCCCTTTCCCATAACTATCATTGTGTCCAGCACCTCTAAATCCAACCTCGCGGTGTTCCAACGTGGAGGCGAGGCTGACTCAAGTTTCGTTAAGTGTCCCCCTAAACGGTATCCCAGGTATTGATGGTCACTGGCAGAGTAATCCTCAAAGACCTGCCATCCCCTTATTTGCCCTGCAAGACTCTCTGTACACATGGTAATATCCGGTCTGGTGCCCGTACATCCAGCTCGGCGAAACGTTGGTGCTTCTCCTTGGTTCAATACTACTAATCCAAGTCTAGATATCATATCTATCACTCTTCGGCCTCGACCGTCCGGGATAGGCTCACCCCACTCTATTGCTTTGGCGTTAAAATCACCAGCGATAAGCAATTTTCCCCTCACCTCGCGGGCTTCATCCTCTATACTGGCGAGTCTAGTTCAAAACCCGCAATCGACTCGTTTGGAGTTAAGTAGCAGCTGAGGTACGTCACCCCTCTACTGCTGATCCAAACATAGCCCGGGCCTACCCCATGTTTCTCTATGGGAACTGCCGGTCTGTTTACTACCCATATAGCCGCCGTACCTGATGGGCCTGTGAACCAACTTGATCCCCTCTCCTCGAACGTGTATTGTTCACTTACTATTACCAGATCAGCTGCTTTCTCTCGAACAACTTGATCCATAAGGGAGCTAGCCGTCCTACTTCTATTTAGATTAATCTGAAAGATATTAATCATGTTGATCGTCCTTTAGCATCCTTTAGGGCCTGCTGGAACGCAGCACACCCTTTCCGACCTGCCGTATGAGTAGCTTCTAATCCAAGCTCTGTGCATAGTACACACTTCTCTACGCCCTTACATTCTGCCCCTTTGTGTCCCACCGATCCGCATCTGAAACAGACGTTCGCTCGGTTGGGGCCCGTACACCCTCTGGCTATGTGCCCGTACCCTAGGCAATTTAAACACCGAGGCACTTCCACCCTCTGTCTTATTCTGCAGTTAATCCAGCCGATACGAATTCTGGCCGTTGTTAGCAGTAATCTGGCCAACTTCTCCGCCACCTCAACAACTGCGATTCGCTGCTGCTGGCTATTGGGGTTAGTTAGGAATATTTTCATGGGGGTATCACAACTCGCCCGCTCCCGGTCAAAAGTGAAAGGGGCTCGTCAGAAATTGAACGATGACAGCCCGCCCGCTTGACAACTCGCCAAGGCCGAGGGTCAAAAAGCGTTAGGATGACTCGCCAGAAATTGAACGATGATAGCCCGCCCGCCTTGATAAGTCGCCAAGGCCGAGGGTCAAAAAGGCCAACGGGGGACAGACAACTCGCGCAGACAGTACATTAGCAGATTAGAAGAAGGTGAACTGCCACTTTACACATATGTAAAGAAAGTGAGCACGAAGCTAAGGCCACATTTTCGAGGCGGAGCAGTCCCATCGTCCTCGGACGAGCTACCACAGACACATACCCCATGAACTTTTTCCCCTCCTCCTCCTTATAATTGACCACTATTGGACCTATAATTGACGATTTTTAACTTAGAAATGACAAATCACAATTTTTAACCACACCTGCACACTCGCAGACAGTCCTAAGTCTGTAAAAGTGGGAAGGAAAATTGTGATTCTTTTCAGTAGGTGTGGTTCAAATATTATTGTTATCCCGCTCAAGAGCGGGCGAGATGTCAAGTGCGGGCGGGCTGTCAATAGCGGGCGAGTCATCATTGTCCATTTTGACACGCTCTTGGGCGAGTTATCCACACGCTCGGGCGGGCTGTCATCGTTTTTCCCGGGAGCGGGCGAGTTGTCTGTCCCCCAAAAAAATCATCAAAATCTCCTCTAAAATCTCATCGAGAAGGGGTGATCACCTCTAATTTAAGGGTCATTTTCTCCAAGGTCAGAGGTTCTCGAGAGACGCGAAATACCAAGTTATAAGTGAAAAAACTCTCGCTAATGGCCTCGATGAGGGGGAAAATTGACCTTGATCGCCGCTACGTCTAGGGAAAAACTTATGCGAAAGGTCACGCCAAGGGCAAACTTTAAACGAATAAGTCAAATTGTGAGGGAAAAAAACTCTTTCGAAAGGCTGCGACACACCGAGTAAACTACTCGAAATTCTCCACGGTGGTGGGCAAAACTCAACATTCGGGAAAACACTAACGTTAATCGCCACTTTCACGGCACAATGAGGAAGTTTCATGGGTCAGAACTTATTCATAAATTTATTTTTTAATGTTTATTTATGCTAAAATAGAGCATAAATCGTGATCCGTTCGTAGAACAACCCAACAGTTAATAAATACGCAATTTTTGAAGTTTTAGGTCATTTCAAACAAGCCAGCTAGCATGTTTGTGTCATATGCGCCTTCCGAAAAAAATCCGCCTGTAACGTTGCTGTTGGAGAGCGGTTTGTTGTGTTTCTTTGCCTTATTTTCTACTAGAGCTCTCCGATAATAAAATAATGGAGGATAAACAGATGAGCTATTTAGAGGCATGAAAAGGACAGAGAATACAACGGATATTACGTAGCGGAAAATGTTCGTTTTGGCGGGATTTCAAATATGCCAACTTTTGTTAATAAAAAAAAAATATTCCCGAAGGGTTTTAAATTTTCATTTATCTATTTACATGGAAAGATTGATATGGCTAATCGAAAAAAAATATTTTTGGAAAATGTGAAACTTCCTCATTTACGCGAAATGCCACGTCAAGGTCAACAAATGTGCGAAACGCTTTACATAGAGCAATGTTATGGTGACATATTGTACATTTTAAGAAAAAACTCGTCAGTTTCACAGAGAAATCGTCAATTTCATGAGGAAATATTCTGTTTTACACACGAGTAAGTTTTTTGATCAAAGTAGCCATTTAAAAAAGACAAATTCAACTAACCCCTGAACAATTAACTGTTTCAATTCAGTTTGAACATATCGCACCCTGGGATCCCCACTGGGGGTCAGTGGACCCCACTGGGGGTCAGCGGGGACCTTGATAGTCATAACTGAAAATTCATATTTTTTGAGTTGTGAATGAATGAATGAATGAATGACGTTTATCAAAAGAATTTTGTACAGAGGTACGCCAAGTTATAATAAGCACTCAGTAAAAACTATATTGCTACTCTATTTTAATATACAAATACTTGAAATTAAACCTAGAAACTATGACTAATTAGAAGGGAAAACTACAGAAAAAACCTCCACCAGAAAACATAACACTACAATGGAAACAATAAACAACAAATGAGTAATAAAAAGACCACTATTATTTGATACATTGCACCATATCTCGAACATCATGCCCTAGTCTTTTGTGCTTAGTAGGAGCCAACAAATCGTATGCTACAATCTCCTTTATCAACGGGTTTTCCGAGTTTTTAAATTGTTTAGCATTTTTGTAGTTAAACTTAGGATATACTTTCTAATGTATTGGATGCTGCACACATCGTGCAGGGCGGTGATCCTAGTGTCTCTGCTACTACCACTACACAGCCTTAGAAATTTATTCTGAATAAATTGTAACTTTTTAAAGTTGGTTTCACATGTAAAGGACCAGGCGGAGCATGCGTAAGTTAAGGTAGGACGAATACACATTTTATATAATAATAATTTGTTTTTTTGGGACAGTCCAGATTCGCGACGGAGTAGGGAGAACATGAGCCTGATTGAGAGTTTACTTTTATCAACAAGACTATTAATATGACTTGTGAAATTCAATTTAGAGTCCAACCTGAGACCTAGGTATTTTACAGACGGTAATAGAGGGATGTTTTCATTTGCAATTGTTATAACATGATTTAAGAGGGGCCTACGTTTTGTAAAAATAATGGCTTCTGTTTTCCCATAGTTAAGTGAAATTTTCCAACGAAGAAAAAATTTAAGAATTTTTACTAGAACTAAATTAAGTCTACGCATCACCGTATCTCTGCACTCTGGAGGCAGCCATTTGGGGAAAGGTTTTCGGGTTGAAAATGTATTTCAATGGTTCATGGTCAGTAACCATTTGGAATTTTCTGCCAAGTGTATACGTACTTCTGGAACTTCGTCACTCCGAAAATAATGGCCAAAGCTTCCTTGTCGAGTTGGCTATTCTGTCTTTGTACAGAGTTGAGAGTGGCTGAAGCTTAAGTCACAGGCAGTTCCTCACCGTCTACCACGTGGCTCAGAACTGCTCCCACCCCGTATGAACTACAGTCACTCGTGAATCGTATCGGTAAATCAGGGTTAAAAATAACTAATAAAGACTTATCGGACAGCATTACTTTGGTTTCCTCAAAAGCCTTCTGGCAGGAGGGCGTCCACTCCCAAGGTATGTCTTTGCGTTGTAGATTATGCAAAGGGTCTAGAATTTGCGCTGGGCATTTGAGAAATTCATGGAAAAAATGCATTAATCCTAAATAGGCTTTCAGCTCTGTGACGTTCTTTGGAGCTGGAGCAGACTTGATAGCCTCAATCTTTTCCTTACTCGGGTGCAAGCTTGAGCAGTCCAGTTGAAACCCAAGACAATCAATTTCGGAACGAAACCAGTCACATTTTGCCTCATTGATTTTTATGTTGTGCGAGTTCAGTCGCGCGAGAACTGATTCTACGGTTGACTTACACTCTTCTACACTCATGCCCCCACAAATAATATCATCTAAATAGGCTGACGCTTTCGGAATACCCTCGATAACTCGATCTACCACTGATTGAAAAACGAAAAGTGCCGCCGAAACCCCGAAAGCCAAGCGCGAATATTGGAATAATCCGACATGAGTGTTGATAGTAAATAATTCTTTGCACTCTTCTTTAAGTTTCAATTGAAGATAGGCGTTCTTCAGATCAATCCGACAAAAGACTGTGGAACCCTCCAATTTTTGAAAAATATCCTCAATTAAGGGTAATGGGTAGAGGTCGAGACGGATTTGAGGGTTGAGAGTGTTCTTAAAGTTGGCACACAGCTGAATGCGTCCACTCTTTTTAGGGACACATACAATGGGAGACGCCCACTGACTTTGTGGGGTCTCCGTCAGAATTTCCTGATCCTGGAGAGTTTTGAGTTTCTCTTCTACTACTGTCCTCAGAGCGTAAGGAATATTGTACGCTTTGTGAAAAACCGGTGACGCGTTTTCTTTCAAATTGATTTGAGCTTCAAATCCGACGATCGGATCTTTATTTTCGACGTCAAAAACTTTTGGAAATTGCTGTTTGAAGTTTGATAAAAAATTATCACCTTGTGGACAATTATTCTCAATTTTATTAATATTTAAACTATCAATCACTATTTTTGCGCGCCATTCTGAATTGATCGCATCTAACCAATCTCTTCCCAGTAAAGACCTTAGAACTGTAGACTCAGTTACGACAAGTGGTAAATTATGAAAACTCCCAGCCAAACCTACAACGTGAATCCTTTCATTTTTTGCAGACTTCAGAATGTGTCGGGAGGGGGACAAACGTAGATGTGGGCACACGTTTTTGAAAATCGAATGGGGAATGATTGAAAGAACTGCACCTGTGTCAACCTCGAAAGAGACCGCGGGTCCAGTCTGATTAATTTTAACTTGAACCATCAAAGGGCTACTCCCCAGTAAACCAAAATCAATGAAAGAATATTTTATAAATATTTCATATCAATATTTAATCAACGTTTGTCATGTCCCATTTAATAAATGTTGTTTAAATGACACGAAACAATATTTATTGTAGATTGTACAAAATGTTTATAAAATTTCGTCTACTTTCATTTAATTAATGTTTTATAAATGGCTACTTCCAACGTTGAAACAATATTAGTTATGTTCCTTTTTAAATATTGTACAAATGATCGGCAATAATAATGATTAAATATGATGATCAAAAATATTGGTACCTACACCAATTTTTGATACGTTACCTCAAACTGGGTACTCAAATTTCAAACAGGCATCTTTTTCGAAATTTCGCTGCACAAACTCTGCGAAGTGCTTCTGTAAGGGTGCGTTCATAGTGAATCACCTTCACTGCGATACCTCGATGAGCGATGCCCCGATGAATCATCGATGAAGAACAAACATCAATAATTGTATGGGACTGTTCATAGTGAAGCACCCTTACTGCGATGTGATCTTCGATACCTCGCTACTATCATCGATGATTTGAACCATATGGTTCCTCGACCCCCCTCCTGCCCGTTGCTTTTTTTTTTTTTTTTCAAAAGAAGGGTTAAAGCTTGAAGGAATCAGGTGTGTGTGACTTACGTAAATTGTGTGAAGGTGGACTTTGAAAGATTTTGATAAGAAAAAAAAACAACGGGCAGGAGGGGGGTCGAGGAACCATATGGTTCAAATCATCGATGATAGTAGCGAGGTATCGAAGATCACATCGCAGTGAGGGTGCTTCACTATGAACAGTCCCATACAATTATTTTAAGCACAGTGCATTTTTGTCCTTACATCTTAAACTGCGAATTCAAATTCCAAACAGGCACCTTTATCAAATTTTGGCTGCACAACTCAGCGAAGTACTTCTGTAACGAACATTAGATTTACAAAAGCTTTCCAAATTGATTACAAAAAAGTAATACTCACGAAAAAAATGAGTGAAATTCTAAAAATCATTCGGAGGAAAGGGAAATAAACAATTCCGTCCCGTGGCGTAGTAGCAGCAGCCCAAACAGCCTACGAAAGAAATGGCGTTTGAGTTATGAACATTTCTTTCGGAAGGATTAAGCACAGTGCATTTTTGTACTTTTTCTTTCGTTCCGTTAATTGCTTATCGAAATACAAAAATAATTATTGCAACTGGGTTATTTGGTACTTACTGTTCAGCTTCAGCTAGGGAAAATTGAAAGCTTCACAGTTGAGCACTCACACAAAAATATAAATATAAAGCTTTTTAGGTGAACTATCTCCTCACAAACGTACACATCAAACTTCACCCCAGGCCCCAGGCCCGATCCTAGCCAAGAGAGCAAGAAGCGGTCAAACAGATGGCTGACTAGGACTACTCCTAGTGGTGGGGGTGAACAGGCAGACGCTTGGAAGAAGCGAGAAACCGTTCTGAGAATTGAAAGAAGGGATGGTACGGCGTATCGAAACAAGGGTGGAATAAGGGGTCACGTGACATTTTGGACCCGATCACAGCTGAAAACCGTTGAAATTCCCGCTGGTCGACGACACACCCTCGAAGTATGCCCTTGTTTCCCGCAGGTGAAGCAGGACCACCGAAGAGCTGGACATGTGGAGGGCGGATGATACTTGCTGCCACAACGTCCACACTGCGATGACGAAACGCCGGTGAAAGTAGAAGTACGCCTGGAGTTGTTCTGTGGTGGGCCCTTGAAAGATTGAGTGGGGTTCCATTGCCTTCTGCCCTCCTGCCACGGTCGGTCCGCCGTGCTGATGACCCGAAAACAGTCGCTTTCCTTTTCTTCGGGAGGGGCATTCGCGATTGTAGCCTGAGAAGTGTTAATCCCGTAAATTAAAAATCCCGAATTTTTGATAAAACTTCTTGAAGTAGTTTTTAATTTTTATGAGAAGTATAGAATATGGGGTGGAAGTGTTTTATCACTCGGTGAATTGTGACGAGGAATATTGTGTTCTGCCGCTTGCAAGATTAGCTAGGAAAAATGCACAATGGCTGCTTCAAGGTCCGCGGAACTTGAAATCGGTGGATGAGGATTTATATGGAGGTTTAGGTAAACAGAAACCCCGGGCCAGTCAGCTTTGTGAAAATTAAATTTGTGATTACTTCTTCTGGAAACGAACTTGTCTTTAACTTTGAACAGAATGGGATTATGGTCGGAATTACGATAACTAGGCTTTCAATTTGGGAGATGTTTTGAATGTTTTTGGTAAGGACCAAGTCAAGAACGCTGGGCCTCTTGTTTCCGGGGGGATCGTACGTTGGGGCTTCGGGGGCAATGATGCCAAAGCCCAACTTGAGGGATAGACTGAAAAGAAGTTTGCCCGCCGAGTTATTGGAAGCACAATGCCATGCGACGTGGGTAGTTTAGGTCCCCCATAATAAGTACTCGTGAGCCCAAAGCCAGTAGAGATTGTAGATCTTTCTTAAAATTATTACACTTAGGTGGTCGATAAACAGAAATGACGTGGAGTTTAGACTTTTTCAGGTGCACTGTGACACCCATTGCCTCGAGTTGAGAAAGCTTAGAGATGCTCAACTCATAGTGAGTAAGAGTTGTGAATGAACAAGGCTACCCCCCCCCCCCCGCCTCTGCTGTCTCGGTCTTTCCGATAAACAGCGTTGTTGGGAATATTTAATCGCTTCGTGCCGTCTAGGCGAGTTTCATTTAAAGAGCAAACACCAACATTTAAATTCTTAAGTAGAGAACAAAGTTCATCCATTTTATCTTTACTCGTACAACAATTCCACTGAAGGAAGGAAGAATTCTGTATGAATTTGTTGTTTTTTGTCATTTAGTTTAAGAGAGAGAAAATACCTTCGACAAGCACTGTTAATTTAGAGACAATATCGGGGGCCGATTGAAATTTTGAAATTAATTCCTGAACTTTAACTAGGATTGAGGTTAGATTAAATTTACCAACTAAGTTTAACAAGGCGGAGAAAACATTATTTGACGCACCCGACGTACCTGAAGAACAAGCGGAGCTGGGCTGAGGCTGAGATTGTGATGGACCACTGCTAGGTTGGTGGGAGGGGAGAGGGGGGAAGTTCCTTTCACTGAAGAGCGGAAGTCGCCGGCTACTGGGAGTAGTGGGATTGTGTACGCGTCTTTGATTTCTCTCAACCTGCAGATGGGCATGATTTATCGAAAGCACCGTGTTGTTCACCACAATTGGCACACTTTGCGTGAACTGAGTTCGTGACGTCCACTTCACATTTCCGAGAGTCGTGATGCCCGCGCATTTGGAGCACTTTTCTACGCGATTGCAATTTGTCGCGACGTGGTCGAAACCTTGGCACCTGTAACACCGGAGAGGCGACGTTCTCGTTTTGAATCTTTCCCACTGCACTCGGCAGTGCAAAATCGTTTTATTCGCGAGCACTTCGGCAGGTGTAGTTTCCTTAGTGAAGAAAATCCCGAAGGTGGGGTGCGACACTAGGACATTGCCGTCTTTGTCTTTTTTTGAGAATTGGGTAATTTTAACGGTAGATCGTCCTTTAGAAAGAAGGTATTCCTTTATTTCAGAAGGTGTGCATTGGTGAGGTAAATGAACCACGTACCGAGGACCATGTTCTTCGTTGCCCGTGTAGGTGTAGAACTCAATATTCGCCGTTTTCAAGTAATTGCAGAAAAAGGAGAAGTCGTCTTTGACAGTGGTATACACAAGAACCCTGTCTCTCTTCGTTTCAAGTTTGAATTCGTCCTTCAGATGAGGCGTGAACTTCTTGATCATTTCTGTGTGTCGCTTAAATTGAGCAAACATCACTATTGGTGGAAGAATTTTTTTCTTACCGGCCGCTTTCTGGGTATAGGGGCTCTCTGTGTCCATTTGACTGTTGTTCTCAGAATCAGTCTCTTCATCTGACGACGGCGAAAATTTGTTAGCTGCCGGTAGGGGCCGCGATGATGAATTATTCCCAACTTTGCGTCTTTTATTTGGCGTAGTGGAATGGTAATAAAACCGTCGGAGGTTGGGCTTATTTCGTTCGAGCGGAAGCGAAGTCCGATTTAAAAGAAAGAAAAATAAATAAAATATATAAATTGAAAGACTGTCGTCGCTCGCGATAATAGATGTAATAGATGTAATGATAATAGATGTGCAACTTTTGAGTTGTGTCACTTTTGAAGTAAGGGTGCGATATTTTTTATCAAAAAACTTACTCGTGTAACAGTCTTGTGAGAAAACTTTCAATTTTACAAGAAATTTTTAAGCTTATGAGCACAATGGTTGATTTTATGAGGACATTTTTGGTTTAGAAGGATGTCGATTTGATGAGTAAATCGCCAGTTTAATAAGGAAATAGACAATTTTATCAAGAAACTGACACATTTTATTAGCAATTGCCAATATAATGAGGAAATTGCCCTTTTTGAATGAATTAATAATTTTAAGGAAATTGTTGGTTCGAAATGAAAATTGTGAATTTCAAGAGGAAATCTTAAATTTTCTAGGAATCGTTAATTTAGGATAAAAATGTCAGTTTCACGAAGAAATTGTAACTTTTCCCTAATTGTTTTATTTATGGTCCTTTGGAACTTATTAGTTTTGCCCCATGACAAGATCGGCAATTGCCCTTTCGGTGATTATTGTTAATACAGTAATTTGCGATGATTTTGGTTTTAAACTCGATATTTTCAGTATAAATTGCCGATTATATGCGGAAATGATCGATTTCAGAATAAATTGTCAATTTTATGAGGAAATTATCAATTTCATGAGAAAATTGCCAATTTTATGAGGGAGTTGTTAATGTTATGAGAGAATAGTCAATTTTATGAGGAAATTGTCAATTTTAAGGGGAAATTTTCAATTTTATGACCAAATTTTCAATTTCAATAAAAGACTGTCAATTTGATGAATAGAAAATTTAGGTAAAAAGAAAAGTCGAAAAAAAAAATCCGGCTAATTGTAAAACGGTGGAATTAAAAAAATAATTAATTATTTCCTGAATCCTGTTCAAATAGTTTAGCTGTTATCCGCAAGATGGCTTGATCGTATGCCACCCCCCCCCCCGCAGCACCATGAGGGATTCATTCATCTTTTGCATTACCCTCCCAAGCACCCACTCAAGTTCCAAGGTTACATACAAGGGGTCGACTTTTCTGGTGTCGGCCTCTTTTTTCTTCTTTCAGATTAGTGAATAATATTTGTCTCAAATGAAAAACGAAAGAAGGTTCATCGTTTTATCAACGTTTGCGCGATTTGGGCTTTACCACCTGGATGTTTCGGAAAAACACTAAATAGGAATTATTTTTTTTATTATAATTCCCGCAATACAGGGTGTTTCAGGAGGAATGATCAGGACTTTAACCAGTCGTAGTACTAAAGAGGACGAACCAAAATCACCATATCAACATAGGGTCGCAAACGCTTCATTTCCGAGTTACAGGTATTTCTGTCATTTTTCGGCCAAACGCGTTCTTTTCGTCAATAATCATTTCTAGCGTCCTAGCCATTCGTAACAGAACAATACCGATTACATTTCTGAAAATAGCAGACATTTTGGGTTTATGAAACGCTGTTGCAACTAACCGAACTAATGTTTCAAGTATTTTCTTTTATTTCTTGAAAAAGCGAAAAAGTGCAAATTTGTTTTTTACCGTTTCCTTCAAAGGCGAATCTTCCGAAGTCTTCGGTGGTAAAGGCACGCTTATTGGAAAAACATGCCAGTGATGTAAGCTACAAAATGGCTTTTTAAATTTTAAAATCGACGCATTTTTGACTGAGATACCACAGCGAACGTTCAGAAATTCCTGGTCAGATCGTCAAATTAAGGCATATTGCAACTACCACAAAAAACAACAACAACAAAAAAAAAAACAGTTGTTTCCGCGTCAATGCTTTTGTGTAATACGGTGTAATGTTATTTAGTTCGAAATAACTCCCCCTGCCCCTCCTAGAAATGAAGCATTTGCGACCCTATATGTTCACATGGTGATTTTGGTTCGTCCTCGTTAGTACTACGCCTGGTTAAAGCCCTGATCATTCCTCATGAAACACCCTGTATTTACAGCAATAAGAAAATAAAATTTAAAATTAAAGCAGCGTAGAACGAACATCGCTCAATTTTTTTAAAGCAACTTCGCTAGGAGCTAGGAAGTGAAGTTTCAGAATGAAATATAATTCGACCACCCGACAAGTTCTGACGGGCGGGAAACTTTCACGAAATAAGAAAGAAAACAAATTAATTGCAAGCCAGCAAAACCGCGAGCTGGCATGACCCTCTCCCCAATATTCCCGAGAAACCTACCCATGGGGACGAGCTACAATTTTAGTTCGAGCAATTGTTATCATCAGTTCAATTCAATTCAAATACACTGTCTTTGGCTTTACATATTACTTCTGTTTGATGACATTGGTGTTGGTTTTTCTATACTCGTGGAAAGTGATACGTTTTGAACGATTTTTCGTCATATGTGATTTCTTGAGTATTTGATCGTCGGCCGTCACTCATCAGACGTCGCCCACCTTCGTCCTCATTCAGGAATGTATATGTCGCATCCACTTGGCGAAATTAACCACTTCATGAAATGGATGTCCATTTCACGAAGTGGCTCCGCATGCCGTAATTTCAAAAAATTACGACATCTGGACAAAAAAAATGTCCATTTCTTGAAAAGGAAATCGCGTTTGTCCAGTTGCTGAAATCAAGCTTCCTTACTGCAAGTGGATGCACAACATCATTTTTTAGCGCGTTTTTGAGTGCTCAATAAAATAACCTTTTTAAATAAAACAAAACTTGTTTCAGCATCTGAGATTCCTCACTCATTCATTTCACGAAAAGGATAATCTTGTGCATCCACTTGCAGTAAGAAAACTTGATTTCAGCAACAGGACAAACACGATTTCCTTTTCAAGAAATAGACAATTTTTTTGTTCAGATGTCGAAATTTTTTGAAGTTACGGCAAGTGGAGCCATTTCGTGAAATGGACATCCATTTCGTGAAGTGGACAATTACTCGATATGGATGCGACATATACACTTTCATTTTCACTGTAATTAATTATTTAATTACCTATAGTAATAATTACAAGAAAGTTGACTTTTATTTCTGAGTCGAAACTTTTAGGAAAGGGTTGGGGTTGGACAAATATGTGGAGATTGTATAGCCACCGCAGGCTGATTTACTGTATAACGTAGCGGAAATTCGCAATAAATTACGAAATTCCTTTCAATTTTAAAAATCCCAAAATAATCCTAAACGCTAGTCCTTCAAAATACATGTCTATAATTGAAAAGCTTAATGCGCTCGAGGATATGACTGAGCTATACATGAAATGAATGAGTGAAGCAGTAGTAGCAATTTAACCAATGCTATTTTTGAACCTTTTTTGCCATCCTTGGAACGTTTTAAGCCCAACATGGAATCGAAAAATGCCTGCAGCAGCATTTTTCAATTGTTCCTATACAACTTGACCCCCTTATTATAGCTCTTCAACGAACATAAAAAACAAGGGCTCAGGAAATTTGGGGCATTGATGTTCGTGTTACGTGTTTGTTAGTAAATTAGGGTGTCCCCGAATTTCGTGTCGGCAAATTAATTTTTTAAAAATTTATTTATTGATTTTTTTTATGATGCCACTAAAGGGCAGCCCTTTAGGAAGTACCCCTTTCCAATTAGTTTTCAACTAGTCGTTTTAGGGTAGTGTGACCAATGAAAATCCGGAGGGGGCAACCCTTGGCAATTGGCAAATGTATAAAAAGGATTAGGTGGAGGAGAATTTCAACAAAATGACAACATGGTCCCCCTCCTAACCACCAAGGCGGGGGGAACCGCGAGATTTTCTTTGTGTTTTTGTTTTGGTTTTTTGCCTATAACTCGAAAGATACAGGTTCCTCAGACAAAATAATATTCCATGTAAAATGTTAAAGAACGTTAAATTTAAGGAAATTAACAATCTTCAACTTACAAATTTAATTTAAAAAATGTTTGAACAGTGAATTTAGAAGGCTAAATTTACTGGTCAACAATTTTGGTTTTGGCAGATACAGTTTTGGAGATACAACCCTTTACAAACGTGTAGTCAGGCAATATTTCCAGTTTTAAAATTTCACTAAAATATAAAATTATTCTTTGCATCGAATCCGAATGGAGGGAACGGGCAAGGAAAGGATAAAAGATGGATGAGGTGTAGGTATTCGATGTGTTCAAAACGGAAAGTTTGAAGCCAAAGACATGAATTTTTTGTTACAGTGATGAGTGATTCACAGAAGGCAAGCGGATTATTAGGTTTCACACTCGATCATCTCACTTTTTAGTAAAAAAAATAAAACATGATTTCCCGCAGGAAGTTCTGTCTCGCGAGGGAAATTCTGCTTTTGTCCCGCAAAATATTTCAAGTCCCGTCTCGCGACCGCGCGCACCCCTCTTACGTTAGAAGCGCATTTTTTATCGTTTTCGGGCGAGCAAACAATTTGAAAATGAATGCACGAAATTCATATGCCTGTGTGTTTTCGATTCGTTGAAGTGTTAAATTTGTGACGGACTGCAAAAAACGTCATTTTGGGTTATTTTTGGTGAGGCTCGAAATGGTTGAAGTATATGGCCCAAAAAGGCTAAATAATATCACGAAATGGGGATTTTGCACATTTTTCAAAAATTGAATTTTCTTAAATAGGGCGCTCCCACAAGGCTATTTCTCAGATCACACAAGTATTAGTATTCTGCCCATTGGGTAGTAGTTTCTAAGAGTGTAGAAAAATGCCAAGGATATAATTTTTTGCGGGCTGCCGGCCATTTTATTTGTCTTTTGCGAATTGAGCACAGGGGGGCGTACCCCGAGTACTATTTTCGGAAGTTTTCCGACTATACATTTAGTGAATGGGGTTAGATATGATCAAGCAGTCACCACAATTACCAGTTGATATGGAACAAACACTATGATTATGATAGAAATTTGTAAAAAATGTTGAAGGAGAAAATGAGGGATGCAATTTTTGAAAAACGCCAAACGTCACTCGTTTACCCCAATCGCTTCAAAATTCAACTAAAAAATGCTGACCTAAAATTAAATGAACCTAACAAAAGTCCTTGATTACCACAGACATTTCTTGATAAAGTTGAATGGGGGGGGGGATTACAATAGGGGATGAAATTCGAAATAATTTCCAACATGCAAAAGTTTATCGTTGAGTGGGGAGAACAATTGGACTGGTTGGTAGTGGCGGTAGGTCCATTACCGCCACTACCTGTTTGGGGTGGTGGGGGGTAAGAGTGTGTGAATGGAGAGGTGATAACAATTTTTAAAATTTTAATAAATTGCCCAGCAGACGTGGCCGAGGTCGTTAGGGCGTCGACTCTCATGTCCAGGTATCGTCTGCTGAGTGGGTTCGATTCCCACTACAGACTGGATTATTTTAAGGAAAAAAAATGTTAGCTCACGAGAAATAGAGTGAAGTGTGTTACGTAGTTGGACGTAAAGCACGTTGGATTACCACTCCAACTTTTTCAAAATTTTAATAAATTGTGTATCGAAATGTTTATTTATGGGTCGCTTTAGGTAAAGATATCCACATAAAATATATGTATTTTTGGGAAGGTTTAGGAATTCACGTTCAAATAAAATGCACTCTTTCCGACCGCCAGCTGCCTGAGCGAAGTTTTGTTATATCCAGCAGATTAGGTTGTCCCTGATGTGGATATACCCTTCGTCAAGAATTTTTGTTTTTGTACGTTTGAGTGCGACTGCTTCTTGAATGTGCAGAAATCGACGGACTCGCCACTCAAACCAAAACAGTCCTCGACATCACTCATACAGAACAGAGAACACGACACAAGATCACACACAACCTTCAACAAGCTACACGCGACCAAAATAATACATTCGAATTAATAATTTGTGGATATTTCCCAGTCGGACTTACGTCGTTTTCATTTGTTTTCCCCCTTCCTACTCTACCTCCTTGTCTAATGGACAATTGTACCTCACACTCATGAACAAATCACTCGCGGCTTCCTTTTCATCCACCCATTACACCCCCCCCCCCCCAGATTCAACTTCTCATTCCTCTGTTTTCCATTTCTTGCATATTTAAAATTGGTTAATTTCGCTATATGTATGAAGCCTTTTTTTCACGACCGCCTCTTCCCTTTCTAGTCTGGTAAGGTCTTTAGTCCAACTCCCCCTTTTAAATAGTGGGATGAATGCTCGACTGCTCGTCTCTACATTATCCCCGCCGTGCCGTGCAGAAGAGAAATTCAGTTCCTTTATCCCTCACTGCTCGGCAAGCGCGTCGGTCAGCTTCGAAATGTTTTCTGACTCTCATGCCCCCTTAAAATACTTTTTAGATTTTATGTTGTGTTTTAAATACATTTCAAAAAGTAATTTGTATTTTAAATTAAATCAAAATACAAATACTTTCCCAATTTGTTCTAAGGGTTTATGACTGAATACCACCTGATGCTTTTTGACCGCTAGTTGACTCAATTTTTGAACCTTTTTTGCCGCCCCATGAGGTTGGTTCCCCCCAAGATGAATATACAGAGGTGTGCTCACTTTTCAAGGGGCAATATGGCGTCTCGTTTGAGCTTCGTGGATGACGTACTTGGTCTATCACCCTCCCTCTATGCATCAGACTTTACGTTAGACAATGTGGGAATTAAGAATGTAACTGCATTTTCCCAGCCAAAATTATCGTAATTTCCCATTTTTTATGTTCAATTTATACTTAATGCATAATAGAGGTACTCATTTAAAAATAATTATTTCGGTAAATAAATAAACAAAAGTTTAAAAACCGCGTTTTTGTGGTAACGTGGCAAGGGGGTGGAATGTTACTTAAATACAAAGAAATACTCCTTTACAGGTTTACAGAGCATTTAAATGAGTACGCTTACTTATTTTAAATAAAATACTCTAATTAGAGTTAGTATAACAATCATATTTAAAATTTCTTGTGAGGGTATAGGTGCAACTGATCAACGAAACGTCCCCCAATTAATTACAATTACTTCCATTTTCCCGTTGGGAAACGGACTTACAGTAAAATCGAGTTCGTGTGTAATTCATATTCATAAATCATAATATAAATAGAGTGAAAGGCTGATAAAAGTGGTTTGGGCTGGAAGTACGTCCGTGTGTCTGGTGGTTTACAATCGTGGATTTCCTCTAAAATGGAAACCTCGAGACCTTTCGCAACGGGAAACTCAAATTTGGCCTGCGTTTTGAAAGAAAAAATGTTAGGCATCTTCTCTCATTGGGGAAATGCCGTTTTTTTCTATTTTAGAAATCTAATTTTGAAGTCTTTTTCTTTCTAGTAAGAACGTTCCTAACGTTTTTTTTTTTTATTTTTATTTTTATTTTTTTTATTTATTTTATTTTTTCGTGCCTTCTACCCTGGCAGGCACACTTTCTCAGACTTAGTGAGAGAGAAGACTTTTTAAAACAAAAGGGAATAGTCAGAAAAATTACCTTGACTTTATCGAAAAAAAATGTATCAAACAATTGCCCTTAGAAATACATAATTAAAAGATTTGTAAAATTAAGGGTGATAATTAAAATGAGTTTCATGCTGCATTCTGAAGGTGATAATATGCCCAGGAAAAGGAAATTTGCCTCTAGTCTAAAAGAAATATGTAAAAAGAAAAAAATGCAAATTCTTGAAAGTTTTACGTTTTTCATAAGTCATGTAGGTATTAATTATGTTTTAATCCACTTTTTCTTCAATTTATGAATGAAATTGAAAAATTCCAGAAAAGGCAACAATGCAAAACTTGCAAGAACATTTTAGCCCTTTCCTATCATTAAAAATTCGTTTTTCTGGTCAAATTAAATTGAAGGCTCTTTATTAAGGTCTATCCACACACATCAGTGCCGTGAACGGGACGTGCCCCGTCCGGGGTACGGACGGGGCACGTCCGACAAGTAAAATATTGTTCTCATATGGGAATTGAGAGGCTCGTTCACACATACCCGGCACGTGTCAGGGACGTGACCCTTAAATTTCCATTGAGAATAATATTTTATTTGCCGGACGGGGCACGTCCCGTTCACTGCACTGATGTGTGTGCATCGACCTTTATTGCCATGAATTTTCGATTTTTTATTTTAGCAAAGTTTCCATAGTGCAAGGAAAACCTTTGTTCTTTGATAAAGTCAGAAAATTCAGGGTTTTCCGAAAAAATCTCATGTGTTGACTGTTTTAATTTATAAATACGTGGGGAGATTTGATTTTGTGGGCATGGATAGTTTTTGTTATAAAACCTCATTTCGTGAAAAAAAAATTGCATATTTAATGCGCGTACTGGAAGGAAGTTCCAGTATTTGATGTATATTTCAGTTCATGTGAAGCATCATGTTGCAATAATTTTCTAGTGGCTATTGGCGATTGTAGCTATCACTAGCGGCGTTAGTGTCGTGTGATAATGTAACCGGTACTCCCTACATATGTTTAATGATAACAAGTCTTGTGTTTTTTAAAAGTGTTTTTCGTGGTCAACGTCCGTAACATAATGGGAAAAAAGTAGTCAGTTTGCCTAAAGTGACGAGAACAGAAGAACATGGTCTCTGATACACTTATACTCGAACGTCAAGCAAGCCCCCAAGCCTTTCGGTGGTCCACTTTCTCCCAACACTGGGCTAATTGATTGCTGACACCGTTGAACCCTCAATTTTTGCGAAACAATGAAATGACAATGTTGTGTCTCGGATTCGGTGGGAAGAGAAACCACAGCACACAGTTTTCTCTGAATTCACCCTTGAGAGACATCCCACGAGCGCCCTATCATTTCTTCATTGGTACTCGCCAGTTCACCGTTTCGTTTTAGTGCTCAGAGAACGGTACAGGTTCAGCAAAATGGTCGAAAACGTTTTTGAATCGGATACGATTATATCATATTTTTCCCCGTTTCTCTTGAATATATTTTTTCTTTCCACTGCAGTATCCAGTAGCCATTTTGTTCCTTTCGGTTTTTATTTTGAAGAAGTGTTTTGAGTAGGTACTCGTAAGATTAAAAAAAAAAAACCCCAAAGGCAAAAATGTTATGTAAAAAAAAAAAAAAAAGATTGGAATCCTGTGCATTTGTAATGGGGGCGTCCGAAGACTGATAGACCAAGTACGTCACACGCTTTGCCCGCTTCGTGCGTTGCGTGTTGCCTAACCAAAGTGATCACACCTCTGTATATTCACCTTGGGTTCCCCCAAGAGAGGTTTCAGCTTATGTGCTTTGTTCACCGGATTCGTGTATCGTGTTCCTGTTCGAGATTTCGAGTTGTAGTAGTTGCAGGGGAAAGATTATGGAAATTTACGAAGCGGGCCCGTCGAAATCATCGACAAACCCGCCTCTCATTTTATATATGGCTTATCATAATTATTAATCAATTGGCGCGGTCTCAAACCCAAGGACACCATGTGCATGTCTAAATCATATGCCTGGGCTACGAAAGTGTCTGGGATTGGATCTCCTAGTGTTCTAGTCCTACCCACCGAGTTAAAAACACGAGTACACGAATCTCTCATCCCTGGGGGACAATGCAACCGCTGCACGGGGTAAAATGTCTAAATCCAAACCGATTGTTGTTCATGAGCTGCGTCTTGGTTGCTGTTTCCTAGGATTTCATAGCGAATTCCAGCTTGCTCTCTTCAGAATAGGCCACCTGTTGGCCTTCGAATACGCCATGCCCTGTATCCAAGAAGACATACTGGGAGCTTTGTCTCTCTAGTTTTATCAAGAAAATGTTGCACGACCGTGCCGGTCAGGTCACCCATCTAGGAATTGATGCAAAATTATCGCTTGAAAGGATGAGGGGGGATATGTGTAGGGTGTGTATGAGGATCTCATTAAAATCGTCGTGAGTCTGACCTTCCTGCTCCAGTAGGCCTTCAAATATTATATTTTTCTGTTTTGAAAAGAGTTTTATGCTTGGAAAAAAAAGTATTTTGTATTTTAAAATTCAAAAAACAAGTACGTATAATTGTATTTGTATTTTAAAATACAATTGGGATTGTATTTTGTATTTTCTATTTCAATTAAATTTTCAAAAGTATTTTGTATTTGAAATACTTTTTTCGAAGCATTTTGCCCAACCCTGAAAAAGTCGGGGGGATCAAAAGGTACATCTAACTGCAAATAAAACACAAGAAAAACTCGGAATTGAGTTTATTGGTGAGATCTGGATCTAGTTTGCTCTAAAATTCGGAAATTTACTTCCTGTTGCTGAAAAATCTAGCTGTAAGTTTGTGCTCAAGGACTTTTAACCTTTTCAATTGTATATAATAACTTTATAATCCTGTAAATGAGAGTTCGTCTCGTCATCAGATATCCGGGACTGCTCTATGCGGAAATGAAAGTCTGAATTATCCGCCCAGGATGTTCTTATGTGATTTTACGCTACATACATGATAATTAATAGTTTCACGTCATTTAACGTAAATATTTACTACCTTTCGATCTTGTTGTAACTTTATGAGCAATGATGAAGAGTGAAAAACTGGAATCAAAGCACTTGCCTTTCATACGATCGTGGAAAAAGCCCCCTCACAACAAACTTCGTTGGTTCGTTAAGGGCCTCAAACGATTTAATTAGTTTCGAGACGAGATGAAGGGAATGAAAGTGTTAATTAGAAGAATTTGTCAGAACAGACCGCACTAATTAAAGCCCTGTTTACAGAATTTATATATTTTTAAAAGCACGTGTATCATTTGTATAGACTATGAAGACTTTGATGGTGATGATTGTCAAGTGGGAGGGGAGGGGGGCCTCTTCAAGAGAGAAAAACGAGGGTATAATATACCCTAATATAATATACGTCAGACACTGAATACAAAAAAGAGGAAACATTTGAACTGTCTGGATGTGAACGCGATAATTTAGGTCACGCTTAAAAATGAATAAATACAAAGTTAAAGCGTATTTTTCATTCACCAAGGCGTGCGGACAGGGGAATTATTATGATCGGCAAGTACTTTGAATCATAGGAGCGTCAAGACCACGGGAAGACTATAGGGAAGTTTGAGATAGCTGAATGTCCGGTTTCGAGGATAAACAAACAGCCCCATAAGATTTCCATGATGTATTAAAAGTCTCTTGATCGTCATTTTGTCATCAATCGTTAAGAACAGGTGTCCCAACCTTTTATTTTTTCATCGAGAGAAAGAGATTCTTCATATACCATCCCACTCATGGGAGTGATAATTAATTTATATTACCTATTCCCAGTTTTATTATTTCACTCCCTTTTTCTCAGGTTGTATTTTTACAATAAAAAAAATATTGCCATTGTTCTTATACCTTCTATAGCATTATTATTATTATTATTATTATAATGCGCTGCTCACCTATAGGACTTCTAGGCCGCGGTACCGTTTTAATTAAAACATAACCCCTGAGTTTAATTGCATTTCTGAAGAGGATAGTTTCTTCTTTTTTTTTTTTTTTTTTTTTTTTTATATCGCAATTTGTTTTACGAAGCATGCTCTCTATCTATTTTCTCTCGCTCGCCTGAAGTTCTAAACAATTTTTTTTTTTTTTTTTTGTCGTTCTTTTTTAGTATCTACTCCCCACCAAAACACTAGAGTAGTAAGTAATTAAATATTCATGCCTATGTCGAAGGCTTTATTATAATCAAAAAAATATCACGTTCCTGCTTTGAGCTGGTCGTCTAAAAAACACGATAAAATTTAGTAATGCGTTTTTTTTTTTTTTTTTTTTTTTTTAATCTCTCAATTCTGTAGGTGCTCTACTTGAGTGTGCCGCATTTGGTAGCTGTAGCGACGAAACAAATTATGAATAGAAAAAATAAATAAAATAGAGTGTAACGTTTTTAGTGGCGTGCCCATGGGGAGGGTTTTGGGGGTCAGAATCCCTCCCAGACCACTTCAGCCCTGCATAGTTGAAAAATAACAAATAACGCGGGAAAATATTAATGAAATAAATGACCACAAAAAATAAAAGAACAAAAACAAAAAACAAGAGAAACGAGAAAACCCGGATTTGTTTGGCCCTGAATACTTTCTGGACCATTCAAAAATGAATGAACACTTTCAGGACAATTCAAAAATGAATGAATACTTTCAGGGCCATTCAAAAATGAATGAATACTTTCAAGGCCATTCAAAGTTACTTAGCGGGGGCCATTCAGTCCCGCTAAGTACAGACCACGCTAAGTTCAGACCACTGACCAGGCGTGGATTTAGGATTTGCTCAAGGAAAGGGCTTGAGAAATTGCGTGCTTGGATCTACTAAAAATGGCTTGACAGCCATTTGGTAATTAAACATAATTATGAATAGCTAGTAACGAATAGGCTGACAATACTTGCGCCAAAATAACGCAAAACTGATTATTCGCGCCTTGGGAATAGATAAACTGACTATTTTTGCCCTGAAATTAGTCAAAATGACTTCACAAACCCTAAAAAATGGCTAAACCAATGATTCGTGCGGCTCTGAAAATTCCTGAAAGATCACGATACCAGCCATGAAAATTACTAAATCGACCAATCACGTGCCAAAAACGACCAAAGTGACAGTGCGCGCCTATAGTGTGCGCGCGGACTACTTTGCGCCCTAAAAACTACTAAAGTAACTATTCACGGTCAGGAAAAGCATAAACAGATGATTCCTGTCATGTGATTTTACAAAATCGACTATTCGGATACCAAGAATGGCAAAAGTGGTCATTCCCGCCTTAAATTGATCACTTTCGACCTAAAAATGGTAAAACTGACGATTCGCACCTTGATAATAGTTACCTATAAACTGTTTATATTGAAGTGCCGATTCCGCAGCTATAAAAAGACCACACTGATTTCAAATGCCCTATAAAAATTGATTAACTGACATGGCCAAACTGGCAATTCGAGCGCGCTTCGATGGTGTAATGGATACAATGCTCGCTTCACAACCCAGAGGGCGTGGGTTCGAATCCAGCCATTGCCCATTACACTATAAGGCTGCGGCGAGCTGTGACACGGCACACCCGGCTTCGTGTGGGCGTTCCCGGCGATGTGCGTTCAACAAACCGCGCCCAGACCGAAACGCCCGCGTAGTACGACTGTGAAGGGCACAGTTAGATCTGGGTATGGCGTAGGAGCCCAAGTGAGGCTTAGGCGCCTGCCGGGTTCAAAGCCCGGCGACCCGACAAAAAAAAAAAAAAAAAAAAAAAACAAAACAAAAACAAAAAAAACTGGCAATTCTCGCTCTAATAAAGCGGAGTAACTGACCGTTCGGACCAAAAAATATCAAAGATGACGATTTGGGCCCTGAAAATAACACACTGACTATTCATGCCCTGAAAATGGCCGTAATGAGAGCACTGTAAAACTGGCCAAACTGGCTATTCACGCCCTGAAATTGACAAACAATGACTCCATCGATGTGCCCTATAAGTAGTTAAACTGATGATTTCGCGCTTCGAAAAGGCCTAAATCGATTATTTCTGTCCTAAAAATAGCAAATTCGACGACTCGAGCGTCAAAAACTACCAAATTGAGCCTTCACGCTTCGAAAATTGACGATTCGTGCCTTAAACAAAAAGAAAAAGAAAAGAAAAAGAAGAAGAAAAAAAAAAGATTGTTCACGCCCTAAAAATGGCATAATTGTACTGGCAATGTAGGCTTCACGCTATAGAAAAATGGCCAGCCTCATCATTTGCTCCCTACAGAGTCTGCAGATGGTGCTTAATGACGTTTCGGTCCTTCAGAAAGGCTATCTCTCGAGAATGGCTATTCTCGCCTTAAAACGATTGACCACTGGAGTTTGCGCACCAAACAGGGGCCGTCCCTACTTGCCAACTGATGCCCCCTCCCATTCATTGGTTACCCGCACCTTAAGGACTGGATAAAATGACTACTCCAAAAATTGCTTGACTGGCTAATCACTTTCAAAAAATGGCCAAACGGACCATTCGTGCTCAGGAAATGACGAAACTTTGCAATTTGTGCTTCTAAAATGGCCCAACTGAGCCTTAGTGCCTGGAAAATGGCTAAGCTACGGACGAATACCAGTTTGGGGGAGGGGGTCTATTACTAACAGATTCTTGAGCTTCGAAATTAACTGTTTCGTTATCGAATGATCGCATGCACAGGCTGTTTATAGCGTCAAATTAACTTCGAGTTTAGGGGATTTAACGATTTCCTGGCCTTTTCCGGAGCCAACGTGAGACCTGGGACTCGAACCCATCTAGCACAGTCAGAAGGAGGGAGCTCAAACCCTCTGAGCCCCTCCCTGGATCCGCGCAACCGCCACTGACGATGGCTTTTCAAGCAGGAAACTGTCATTTCTCACCGCATAAGAGTCAGACGGGTTTTTGCGCGTGGAAGGCGCGGAGAGATAAGCCCGGGGTGTAGTAACGAAAGTCCTGAAGTCCTAGGAAGAGACTCAACGCACGCGAATCTCACTGAGCCGCTCCTGACACAATAGAAATCGGCCGAAACCAACGACATTGACGTTCATTTCGGTCTGATTCATATAACGATGCTGTTGGGTTAGTGGCCTAGCCCGGCTATACATTCCGCATTTTTGACTATTCCCCGAGGGACTCATAAACCGCATTCGGCTTAATACGAAAAATTCAGCCTGAAAACTCGCCCCAATAAAAAGTTCCTGGGCACGCCACTGTATTGGGGACGTCAGCTTTGACGCGAAATCGTCTTTTTTGGTTTAATATCGTCTCATTTGGGAACAAATCGTCAGTATTGTGGTGAAATCATCGGTATATTGTGGAGAAATTGTCAGTATTGTGATGAAATTGTCAATACTGTTTGTCGTCGCAGCCTTTGTTTTGTTTATCAGTTTGTTTGTTTAGCAGCCCTTGTTTTGTTTATCAGAAAACTCTGTGAGTATTCGTCAGTCTTTTGGCGCTATTTGATACCAGCTAGCCTGGGATTCACCGCCATAATATATGCCCCGCAACTGGCATTTGTGCTAAAATTAAGACTCGAAAATCTCCATTTTACCGATATTCAGCCAGGAAACTTCCAATTTCGTAGACATTTGCCTGGCTTTGTTCAGATGAGGCCGGTTAGACAGCATTTTACCGCCACAGAAAAGGCCGCCTGAAACCTGCATTTTTTCGTAAATAAAAATTTAAGACCCTAAACTTGATTTAAAAAGGAATCAAGGCCCGAACGTCGCATTGCCGCGGATATTTGCGGAACTTCCATTTTCCGGGGTATTCTTTCGCCTCCGGGCTTTGTTGAAGCAAAGCTTAAATTGAAGACCACGAAACTTTCAATTTCTCGAATATACAGCCAAGAAACAGTCCGCTCCCACCAAAAAACACCATACTTCCTTATCTAAAGGGAACAGCGAAGTAAAAATGACCGAAACTCGCAATCTCTTTGAAAATAGGACGCCAAACTTGCATTGATCCAAATTTTCATCCACTGTTGGAGCTATATGTTGCAATTTCGTAGTGGGGGGGGGGGAGCGAAAGCGCTGTCCCTCGTGGCTCGAGATCTGAGCCCACAAATAACAGTTTTGCAAACTTTCAATTTCACGGATATTTACTTCTGAAACTTGCATTTTCTACTATGTTATTACCCCTAACTTGTAATTTCGTAGACATACAGCCAGCAAACTTAAAATGTCGTTAATTTAGGACCCACACTTGCAAACTCGATGCTTCGCGCTTAAAGTTGCACGTCTGGTGGGAACTCTCTAACATCTTTCACGTTCATCTTTAAACAGGTCTGTCAGGCTCAGCAGTGCGACGCGATTTCCCCAGTCAACATTTTCACCCACACTGTTAGCTGCACTAGCTCTGGTGAGCCTGGTCGCTTTCCCGACTCGGTTTTGCCTGGTATTAGGTCTAGCGCGAGGGGTGAGTATCGTGGGAAAGCCTTTAAAAAGCCTTTGAAAGACTTTGAGAGCCTATGAACGTCTTAGAGAGTCTTGAAGAGCCTTCTGGCAAATGAACTGAAATCCTACGGAAACTTTTGGAGTCTTAGCAAACCTTCAAAAGCCTTGGAAAGCCGAAGGAATATTCAGAAATGTTTAGCGAGCCTAGTAGAGTGAACATTAACATTAAGTTGATCAACCATTAGCTGTTGTTATTAACTTGTTTTTATGCGTCGAACTGTTGTGTTCTACTTTCCATGGCAAGCGAGTCCCGCTTTTGTCCTTCTCTTTCGTGCCAGACGTCCTCGGAAACTACTTTTACATTTGGTCACCCAACGTGAATTTCAGACAGGGTGCTCCTAATTTCATTGAAATTTGCCTCCAAAATTTTGCAATTTTATTGTTTTTCGTCAGGGCTAGCCCGGAATCCATAATCACTTTGAAGAAAATCCCGAAACTTTCAAATTCCCGTATATTTAGACACGCAACTTGCAATTTCGAGGGCATTTAGACGTGAAACTTAAATTTCGCTCCAACTATAACTAGCTCCAAATGATGTAATTTTGTGGCTATATTCTTCAACGTATCGCACATTTCTTCAGCTGTGAAGAGTATTTTTCCTTAATTTCAGCCGTGAATTAGCGCTTTTTATAAAATTAAGAAAAATCGCTCATTCACGGCTAAAAGGGAGAAAACTGCTACCCAAATGGCGGCTTAAAAAAAGAAGAAACCCAGGTGCTCCGACCATCGTTTATTGAATAGTCGGTTTTGCCATTTTTTGAGCACGAATTGTTCTTGCCAGCCATTTTTCAGGCGGGAATAGTTAGTATGCCCAATATTAGATCGCGAACAGCCGCAGACAAACCATTTTATAGGGCCATATCAGTCTGTGCATCAGAACGGAGAAGCGTTACCAGAAGTTAAATGGGTGGAGAGGGAGGCGGGGTCGATTAGTTGCTAACGTGACGAGGTGACGACGCCGTCGGTGCGGGAACTAATGCTCCGATTATGGGGCGTCAAATAGTGAATTATTCCATTAGGGTGCCAATAGCCAGTTTGGCCATTTTATGGGTGCTGATAGTCCGTTTATACATTTTTCATTACTCTATTTGTAGGGCGCGAATTGAGTCACATTTGTCAATTTTGGGGCGTGACTGAAGAGTTTGACTATTTCTAGGGCACAATTAAATCGGCATTTTCAAGGCACGAACTGTAATTTTGCCCATTTTGAGAGCTAATTGAGTTAGATTCGGAAATTTTATAGCACAAATTGTTGGTTTAGCAATTTTCAAGGAACAAATGGCCCAATTTGTTCATATTTATAGTGCCAAGTGAGTCAGATTTGCCAATTTTATGGCGTGAATAGCCGGTTTGGCTGCTTGAGGGGCACGATCTGTCAGTTTGACCATTTTTGGTGCACGAATGGTTTGGTTTGCAATTTTTAGGACACTATAGCCAATTGAGTCAGACTTGCTAATTCCAGGGCGCGAATAGCCAGCTTAAAATTAGCCTTTACTGACGCAGTCGATTTTATAGAGCATGAATACCCAGTTTGGTCATTTAGCAGCAGTTTGGAGTTCCAAACTCGATCGGTTTCCATTTTCCGGGCACAAATATAATCAATTTACGCACTTTCGTGTCTCAAATATTCAATTTAGCCATTTTTGGTGTGAATTTGAGTCAAATTTGCCAATTTTGTAGCCGTGATTAGAGAGTTTGGCTACTTGTACGGCACACTTTTAAATCGGCAGTTTAGGCACTTTCAAGGCGCGAATCATAAATTTGTCCAATTTTTAGGCCATGTGAGTTAGATTTGCCAATTTTAGGACACGAATTGTCAGTTTAGCCAATTTCGAGGAGCCAAGGGTCAGTTTGGCAATTTCTAGAGCGCAAAATATAGTTCTTTCTGCCATTTCTGGGCATGAATATCGTCTGTTTTAGGCATTCTACTCAGTCAGTTTAATAATTTTAGGGGTGATTTTGAGTCAGATTTACCAAATTTTGGGGCGTGCAGAGCCAGTTGGGATATTTTCAGGGCATGAGTCTTCTCTTTGGGCATTTTAAATGCGCGAATCGACGTAGTACAGCCATTCTAGAGTGATTTCAGGCTTTGAATAGTCAGTGTGATTTTTTCATGGCATAAATAGTCAGTTTAGAGCCAGGTCGACAATATTCGTTTAAGCGTTGTTAATGGGTTGAGCGATTTTGTTTACAAAATGCTAAATTATGGTAAGGTTATATGCTCTTATGCTCAGCTTAGGACTAAATGGAACTTTAAACCCAAGTGGTCGATGCGGGCCTCAACCAATTTTTGGGTGCGAACGTTCAATTCAGCCATTTTTAATAACCACGAATCGTCAGTTTTACAGCCAATGGGTCGGTTTGCAATTATAAGGGCATGCATTTCCATTTTGGCCATTTATAGGCTAGTTAAATGGGCGGGGGGCGTGAATTGCCAGTTTCGTCATTTTTAGAGCGCAAATTGTCAGATTAGCCAATTTCAAGGCGCGAATCGGCACTATTGTTATTTTGGGGTGGTTGATTTGGTGGGATTTGCCAGTTCAACTAGTTTTAGGCCGCGAATAGTCAGTTGAGCCATTTTTAACATCAACCTAGACGCTCTTAAACCTCTCGTTTTCCACAAATCTTCACTCAAGTCATGCTCGCCAATTAAGCGTGGACGGTGGGAGATCGTGTTCGAGATTGTTATTACTTCAAAAATCGGTCTCAGGGAAGAATGGGCTCAATAATCAAAAATTTCGGTCTCCTTCACTACCTTGTGAACCTGGACAGTGGTTTTGTGTTCAAAAGAAGTAAAAAAGAAAGTTCAATTTGAAGACACTCACTCAGAAGAAGCTCCATTCTGGCAATAAATCGCTAGCAATTATTATATCATTTAGGTGATCATGATAATGATGATGACGAAGCTCGGCAATCTAAATGAGTAAACGCAGGCTTCAAATGACACAAGCCGGTAAGCTACTAGTGAAAGTAAAAGGCATCCTGCAGATACACTGTTCCGTCTCTTGTAGTCGTATCTATTCAGAAGAACATTTTCAGTAATGGTTGGGTCCTCTCCAAGAAGGATTAACTTGGAATTTAAGGAAATAATAAATTTGTTCGCATCAAAGTCGTTTTTTCTTGTATTCACATTTTCTTCAAAGCTTAGAACCACTCAACTATCAGGACAACTCAAAAGGTAACAGTAACAATCAACGGTTTCCGGCTCGCGCCAAAAATATAAAAACAGTCACTTGTACAACAGATAACCGCTGGAGTTACTCCAGGTAACGTATGGGGGCCTCGTCTACTCGTCAGACTTCCCCCAGTCTCATTCGGTGTCAGTAATAGAGGCACAATTCGCTGTTGGCACAGCTATTCTCAGTACAACTTGCCAATCAACTCAGAGTGTCCTACAGGCAGATGCTTAGTCGGGTAAACGACTGGTGTGCAGAGTGGAGGATTAAAGTGAACCCAACAAAGTCGAAGGTAGTGCGGTTCACTCTATAAAGCGAAAAATGGAAGACGTGACCATTAGCTTCCGTGGCGAAACCATCCCCCTAACTAAATCGGTTGAATCCCTCGGTTTAGAACTGGATGCGAAACTAGTATGGAACTTCCACATATCCTCACTTCTCAAATGAATTCGCTGCAGAATCTCTCTCGTAGGAACAAAACGTCTATCGTGCCTATCGATGATTAGGCCCATGTAGACATACGCCTGCGAGCTCTGGAGATCTGCATCCAACTCACAAGTGGAACGTGAGAAAGTCCTCCAAAATCGATGTATCCGAATGATAACTCATGCATCGTGAATCATACGAAATTGTACCCTCCACAAGGATTTAAATATTCAAGAAGTCAAAGAGACGACAGCACATTTCCACAAAAGAATTCACCGAGTTGTCATCAGTCACGAAAACGATGATCTCAGGTATGAGGCTGTGAACCTGCACCGTCAATTTCTGGGTGTGAAATTGATATTTTCATTGCCTATATCAATAGACTAGCTATTGTGATTTGGTTGCCGCAGTGTTTTTGAGCAAAACCAATTATTTGATTTTTAACTTTGGAAATAGGAAGGATCGTTCAGTTGGCGCTAAAAATGACACGCTTTAGAAAAGCGTCAAAATATATGGAGAAACTCAAGCGCGCACACACAAAAAAAAGAGTGTTATTCAATTTCATGCGGGTGGCTTTTAAAAGATTTCTATAATGACCTCTCTTTCTCTCATGGCTCTCTGGTGGAATTCACCCTCGGTATGGTTGGACTACCCCGGGGGGGATTAATCGAGACTGCGTTTTTTTTGTTTTTTTTTTAGTCTCTTCCACTCCCCTCCTATCTGTTACTACCGCCAGTCAGTAAACACTGCAGAAACCACGCTGTCACACTGTGTTTAACTTTGTATACTCTGATTAACGATTTAAACTCTCTATAATTTATTCTTATTCCGTCCGCATTAAAGTTTTTCTCGACTGTGGAAAACAAATCACACCAAAACACCCGCACCCACAACCACACGTACAATATTGTGGCGAAGTGGTAAATTTATCGGGGGGGGGGGGGGTTGCTCGTTTACTATGTGCATGCGAGAGCGAGTTTTTGGTTAAATTTTAAAACTTACATTATGTCGCCATTCGACTTTGTACACGAAAGGCTCGGCTTTCACGGTGCAGTCAAAGTATACATCGGTGCCTTCACGAATGGCGTCGGGATTTAGTGATTTGCCGAGATGAATGCTCGCTTCTGGCGTGTCTGAAAATGAGGAAAAAAAGAAACAAAACTATAAAACTTTTACGCTTTTCTTTTCTCGCTAAATCAACGATATTATTTATAAATCAAGGACTTGGAAGTTGACACATCCCCTCACCACACTGCACGTTGACCACTCATCTTTTACCATTCCAGCTACATTTTGTACACACCACACACAGCCTTCCTTTCAATGAAACATAAATCAGAGAGGTCAAAGCCGATTAAAAATCTATCAACGTTCCCTAACATTGCATTTTTTTAAAAGCTTTTTTAAGTTCTTTTCCATCCTTCTTTAGCAGCTGTGGCTCCGTGGTCTCTACCTCTGTTTGGCCGGGAGGAAAAATGAAATCCTCAGTTTTCAGAATAAATTTGAAAACGGATAAAAATTCTAAGAAACGCAACACTCATTAGTGCAAATTAGACATTACACGTATTTTCTTTCACCACTAACGGATATTGTAGACGTTGGTGTAAACATCACGCGCTTGTGTGTCCTTTCAGCTAAAAAAAAAAAATCAAAGGCGACCGAGGGAAGGAATATTTTTTTGTGTTACGAGAAAATAATGAATAATGCATGGATGTAATGCGAGTGTAACTTGCCATGAAGATTTCCAGCGCAGTGAGTTTTGAGTGTTTGACAGTGTGAGACGGATTAATGTAGTGACTGTAGATGCGGTGGGCGGGGGGTTAGCCTGGTGGTGATGTGCGTTAGCAGGAGCCACTTGAACACTTTTTTTTTTGTCTGCGGATGTTGGTAGATGGTTTGGGAGTTAGCGCGTAGTGTGTGCCGGCCGTGGGGGTAAGTTTTTCTAGAAACACGCGAGAGTGACAACGAAGGGACTTTTTTTTATCGAGTTATAACAGCTATTTTTTTTCCATCCAACCTGAATTTTCTTGCGACCCCCAAAATTATTTCATCTTTCAGATCGGCGTGCACGAAGTAGAGACGCCTTTATGCAGAACGGTCCAAGTTTTTCTCTTTGAAAACGCGATGCGCACAGGGCTGGATTTATGCCTATAGGCAGACCGGCAGCTGTCTAGGGCCCCGGCCATTTGGGGGCCCATGGCCTCTTCCTAAATAAATAAAAAATTAACCTAGGTACATGTATAATGAGGTATGAGCTTCGCTCACAACTCTGAACTTGTCTTATCAGTGGTGCCAAAACGATTCAAATTTCGAATGAGATGTAGCAGAATTCTGTAAAAAGGGCCCACATCCTCCATGAAAGTTCATAAAAGAGAAAAAATCGCTAGTTTATTGCAGGGTTGTAGCCAGCCTTTGATCTAGGGGGTGGGCAGCTTCACGTGAGAACATATTAATTCTGATGCACCTGGCGCAAGAAATCGTCAATTCGACCCCATAGAAACTGAATTAGCGCAGATAGTGGACCTTTAACCGTCAAACCATCTCGGCCAGAAAATTCTATTCCAGATTTTCCTACCAATAACTGACAATTTTTTCCCCAAGTAAGTTTTCAAGTAGAATGTTCGCCTCCTGAGGCTGGGACGGCAAGTGCGGTAATATCGCCCGCCAAACTGGACTCGTCCATCAAAATAGGCGCCCCGTCGGGATTTGAACCCGTAACCTCTGGAATGCCAGTCCAGTGCGCTATCAATTGCGCCACGGCGTCACCGTGAGCATGGTGTTGGAATGGGCGGTAGTTAGAGTGTTGAGAATAAATTCGGATTCAGCACACCAGTAACACGGGTAGAAACGGACAGAAACACAGGTATTAAATCTCGCTTGAAAATGAAGAAGTGTACATCCATTGAGAATGTTTTCGATATTCGTACCATAATTATGCTATCCTGATGGGTCTGAGAAACGACATTCGGATTCAGCACACCATAAAATTGATTTAAAACAGAAAATTTAAGTGAGAAATCACGTTAAAAAGTGCTGATATGTGAGATTTTTATGTATCCTTGAATATTTCTTGATACTTGCCGTACGTAGCGTTGGGTGCAGGAAATTTGATGTTCGGCTTCAGATGACCTTAAAACGTGGAAAACTAATGTGAACTACGTCAATTTTGACTTTGGATGCATACCACACTGAAAAAAGTTTGATCCCCCCCCCTCCCCAGATTTCTAGGCTGTAGCGTGTGGCTAATGACTATCGGGGTGTGGAAAAGAACTTTATGTGTCCTAAAAATAGCTAAACTGACTATTCGCGCCATGAAAATGTTTGAAATGACTATTTCTACCATATAATGGCAAAACCATGAATTTGCGATCTAAAAATGGCCATATATTGAAAATTGAAAATTACAAAACTGAAAAGTTCGTGCTCTAAAATAACCAAAGTCCATAAAAATTTCAATCTTCAAAGTGTTTCGCTCTAAAAAATATAACCTATATAAACAGGTATATAAATACCTGTTCATTCGCGCCGTTTTGAAAGCGGTTCGCCCGCAAACTGCGACTGTTTCGAGCCAAAAAATGACCATCATCATCATGATCATTACACAAGCCCTGAGAGTGGCGGCCTACCGCCGAAAATGATCGAACTGACAGATTCGCGCCTTGAAAAGGCTTAAAAACTGACGAACATTTTGTGACCTTGAAATAGCAAAAACGAACCGACCGCGCCAAAAAAAAGTAATAATAATAATAATAATAAACAAAAAATTGACAAAAATCGTGACATGAAAATGGCTAGACTATGATTCGTGCCCTGACCATCACCAAACTGACTATTCACGCTCTAAAAATGGTAAATTTACGATAATTCAGGTTCAGAGCTACGGATTTTCCGGGCCCCTACGGAATTTCGCCCTAAGTTCTGACAGTTTTGACATGGAAATTGCCGATTTCCTCCTTCACAGGGCCTAAAATTAGGCCCCCTCTGTAGGCTGTGGGGGGGGGGCGTTCTTTCTTTCCCACGTGAGGTTCATATGGCTTCAAGTTTATTTTTAAAATGTACCTTGGGTAAAATAAGTAACAGTGATGTTCATTTACAGCCATTTTTTCTCTTTATTGATAAATATCGATGTAAAATTCGATCACTTTTTTTGGCCACTTAGACTGATATTATTCGGACGACGATGGAAGGGCATAGCCCAACACGATCAGTCTAATTAATTTATTAATTAAAATACCGGTGACTGATTTATTCATTACATCCAACTAACAACATCTAGATAAGATAAAATTCGGCGTGGTTTACCGATCAGGAGAAGCGCCTAGAGTTTCGAGAAACAATGGACCTGGGTGGGGTTCGGCTTAGCTTATCCCTCGGAGTACGACTCCCATAGGCGTCTCCGTGGCGCAAATGGCAGCGTACTGGACTAGTAATCCAGAGGTTGCGGGTTCAAATCCCGCCGGGGAGCCATTTTTTCTCGAAACTCGAATCGTGTTGGGCTATGCCCTTCCATCGTCGTCCGGATAATATCAGTCTAATTAATTTATTAATTAGTTTGACCATTTTTGACGAGTGAATGGTCGGTTTGAAAGACAGGAAACATCTGTATAAGTATTTTCAAGGGCCACATTATAAGAGTCATTTTTGCCAATCTTAGAGCGTCAACAGGCGCAGTTTGGCCATTTTTACAGCGCTAACTGTCAATAATTAGTGGCGTGAATAGTCAGTGTGATCTTTTCAGGGCATGAATTGTTAGTTTTGTCATATCAGGATCCGAACGGCCAGTTTTATAGAGTGGAAATTGACACTTTGGCCATTTTTAGAGCCGCAATAATGGTCAATTAATTCAGACGTTTTATTGGTGCGAATAAAGGGCCCCATACACGAACAATATTATTGCACAAACTAGTTAGCGCCATATTTTGTTTCCAGATGTTCACGGATAAAAAATAGGTTGTTCATTATATTGCGCAACCCATCAATACAACCCACTAACGTTCAATTTTATTGTACAAGTGTACAACCCCTTGTATAGTTTGCGCAATATTTATCTGTACGTGTATGGGCCGCTTAACGGTCAGTTGACCATTTGTCTAATTTAGCTTTTTTTTAGGGCACATAGTGCCAGTTTTACCGGTTTTTTGGCTCGATTTCATAGTTTGGGTATTTTCAGGGCGCGTAGAGTCAGGTTTTCCATTTATAATGGAGTAAATAGTACGTAAAACCAAAGCGAAAATGGTTAGTTTGGCCATTTTTGGCATTCGAATGGTCGATTTTACCATTTTTTAGAGCATGAATCACCAGTTCATGCAGGGCACAAATTGTCGGTTAATCCATTTTTAGGGCTCTTACAGTCATTTATTGATCAGATTTTATCAGTTTGACTTTTTTTTAGCGTTCAAATAATCAGTTCAGCAATTTTTAAGGCACTATTTGTTGGTTTTGCCAAAGGGCGCAAATGGCCAAGCGCCCCGGGCAAATGGTTCGTTAGGTTATTCTTGGTGCGTCAGTTTAGCCATTTTTATACCGCAAAGAGCCAGTCAAGCGAATGGTTAGTTTGGTCATTTTTGGCACGCGATTGGTTAATTTAACAATTTTCATGATTGAAATAATTATATTTTCGGAATTTTCAGGGTTTCGTCATTTTTGGGGCACAAATGGTCAGTTCAGCTGTTTTCAAGACGCGAATCATCAGTTTTGTCATTCATGGGCGCGATTATAGTCGGGCTAGTCGTAGGTATTGTCAGGGTAGTAGATGGTAGGAATAGCAGGTTTAGCTATTTTTAGTCAGCGAATGCCCGTCAAGCCATTTTAGTACAGCGAAGCACACAATTTCTGAAGCCCCTTTCCTGACACGGAGCAAACACTGAATCAGCGCCTGGTCAGTGGTATAAATACCGCTCATTGGCGGGGCTAAACAAATCAGGTTTTTTGTTGCTTCTTTTTTTTCTTCTTTGGTTTGTTTGTTTTTGTTGTTGTTGTTGTTGTTGTTATTTGTTGTTATACTTATTTTTCATGTTTTCATTATTTTTGTTTGCTATTTCTCAACTTTGCTGGGCTGAAGTACTCTGGGAGGGTTTCTGACCCCAAAAAACCTCCCCATGGGCACGCCACTGGGTCTGAACGTGTCGCTTTATCCGATCAACCCTAAGCTTCTAAACTTTTTTAAGCCCACCTCTAGTGAATTGGTTCAGTGGTTGGGTAAAAAAAAGGGGGCACTTCTTAATCAGCTGCCTAGGAGCCTTTTGCCCCCTAAATCCGGCCCTGGATGTGCACGCTTCATTTTTCTTGTATGACCGAACCCGTATAGTTGAGACGCAACGTTAACCTCAAAGAAGCTGATAAAGTCGATACACCTGTCTGATAGGATTTGAGGGAGACATAATAAATAAAGAAGCAAATTTTGTGAGGGACTGAAGGGAAACTCATGAATAAAAAACAACAGCAAAAAAACCTGCTGCTGCCAGTCGTTTACTTTTATATAACGTGTCAAAAGCAAAAAAATAACTTGCAAAGGCTACGACAGTGCTAAGATACCTTCATCATCAGCACCAACCCCTCACTCACTCTCAAGGTTCAGCCCACCAGGACCCCGGTAAGGCTAGTTCTTTTCACACCCTCCTCCGCCACTTCTTTAAGTCGATGTCCTTATTAAAACTCCACCCCGCCGACCCAGCTCTAACACCACCGGTGATTAATTATAATATTAATTGTTACCGGCTAAAGGCCCGAAGCGCTAAGTATAATCTCGTGATTAATAGCATTGGCTTTGTATTCAAATGTTATTAATGAGAGAGCAGCTCGGATGGCTGAAAGAAATTAAGAGGTATGGGTGACGACTGAAGGAGGTTCGCCAGCCAAGGAGTAATCACACTCACTCTTCGTGAAATTGACAAAAATCGAAATATGAAGGGAGTTCCTTTATAAAATCTCAGCTTGTTTACACGTTGCTGCCAAGCAACTATGAAACTGCCCACAGATGAATTTTATACAGTTGATAATGTCATTCTCGTTATTACAAAAACTTCCTGGATGCATGATTTCATTCTCTCTCGACTCCTCGAACTTTCATTCTTTTTCCCTTTTCCGCTCAATGCTCTCTCTCGTCTCAAATAATACTACGAGCCATTTCAGAAACGTCATTAACAAAAACGAGTTCTTCAGTGGAGATGAGGTTGAAAACCCTCGTTGGAAAGCCTCTCTACGTGAGGGACTTCTAATTCTGACAATTTAGAGGCTCTCAAGGTGCGTTATTATTTTGAAGAGCCCTTTCATGGGGAAGGAAAATTCGGCAGTGGTAACTGAGTTAGGCGAGGGATTTTCACTTGGGGAGCATCTCTTTGAATTTGTTCTTGCCTTTCTTCTGAAGTGTGCAAATTGTGAAAGATACGATGACTGCTGAGAATGCCCTTAACCTTAATAATGAATAGAATGTTTCCGGTTGTTGTTGGAAACTTGTGGCTTGACCAGCATTTTGGATCCAGACGGGTAGACATTTGGGGAAGGACTTTCCTTGATGATTTGAACACTTAAACTGAATTTTTCATTATCTTGAATTTGAGCTGTAGCACTTGGGACACGTGCCGCCATCAGAAAATATTCTTATAGACCGGCCAAAGACTAAAGAAATCGACGGTATTTTACCCGGCAGAAGGAAGCGAAACAGCCCAAGCCCGCCGGCCGAGGCGACCGGTGTTTTCCAGTCTTCAGTTTTTCGCAACGTGAAGGAAGTCAAACGAACGACCTAGGAGGGCTCGAGTGCGAGCAGGCCGCTTTGCACCCCGCCTAAAGAGGAAGAATATTCCTAATCAAAAACGCGTCAAATTCGCCTCTTTCACTGACAGTGCCATTCGTTTTAAAGTTCGCGAGTTTTTCATTATTGAAAAGCGATGCCCCTCCATTAGACTTTTCCACAAGGTGTTGTGAACTGCGGTAAGGAATACCTTCGGCATCGCTTACATCGCCTCGGTTTTAGGTGAAGAAGTGCCTGTCTAATCGCAAAATACTTATTAAGCAGCCAAAAATTGCAGCCCTTAGGCTATCCTACCTAAAAAAAATAAAAAAGCATTGAGAGCCCAATCCGAACATAGTCTATCTGGATGAAACGTGCGTGCAAGAGCTAGTCCCATACGTTATTATGTATTCTGTTGGCAGTCGGATAAGACGCATTGAGTGCTATATACTCGAGAAGTAGTGTAGTGCAGGGCAGAACACAAACAGCCTTGTTACCTTCTCTGTAACCTAAAGCCCCCTCTCACCATCCCTTCCCTATAACCATCTTTACACCAGCCTGCACCAACCTCCAGCCTGCAGGCTGGTGTAAAGATGGACGTAGGGAACAGGCACGTCTGGGATTTACAGTTGTCTGAGCCGTTAGCTTCATCCCAACTCAGCATCAGCCATCCCGCCATGGGAGACCCTACCAGGAAACTAGTTTCCGACGGTGTTGCCTGATGCATCATTGTTGTGGACTACTGAGCCCCCCCACCACGACAAAGTGGCCCAACGGGGGGGGGGGACCATTATTATTATTATTATTATCATCATTTTTATTATCATTATTGATATTATTTGAAGACTTGTTTCTCTATCTCTCTCCAGAATAACTTGTGCATGAGGGCAATCTCTCATCAATTATTTACCACGGTTATCAACTGAATTTCATGAAACGTACATATAATTTGTCTTGGATAAATTACCCAAATTATAAGACAATTTCAGCAGTTTCGGTTGGCTTTTCGCTTGACTATACAGGTATAAAATGAAGCTTCAAGGGGACAGAGCATTAGAAGTAATCAGTAACTTGGAAATACCATGGCTATGTCTGGAAAAGTGCTGTGTGTTCTGGCTGTTGTCGCCACGCTCCTGGTAATTGTGTTACAGTTATTTTCTTTCAAAAACCTTCTCGACAACTCTTTCTCTGCATGTGTTTAGGCTACGCTAGGACAAGCCACCGCGAGAAGGTTATGGCGAAGTGGATAATATTATGGTTAGCTTGTATTTGGCCGTTTGTAACCGTGAGCCGCACTTGACAGGGAAATTAATGTGATTGAATAATAAAAACTTGGTTTCGGTTGTTTAACAAAAACTGCGTTCATTTCTCTTTTTGGTTCCACTGCCTTATTTTTAAACAGATTATTCCTCCAAGCAGCAAAAAAAGAAACTTGAGGCATGCGCTCGAAAAACCCTTAGGAGTCTGTGGTAAACAAAAGAGTATGTATTGTAGGTCGATAGAATCGCTTCGAAGCCAACGCTCAGGGGTGACCAACTACATGAGCTAAGCGTTAAAAAATTACGCAAATGACGAGTTATGACACTCTATTACAAATAATTAGGGTATTCACGTCAACCATCGTAAGGCTCCATTACTTCCTGCGAGTAATGACAGTCGCCATGTTTTTCCCCACCCCTCAATGCAGATCAAAAATAGAATTGATATCTACCCCCTCCAGCATTTCCATCATGTTTTAAAATTATTTTCAGGGTTGAGGGCGTCTAATTGACCACTAACTTAATACTTTTCTGACCTTCCAATAATGTCTATACGTTTTGTACGGGTTGTATTCCACTTGCGAACGCTTCGATTATTCTGCACTAATTTGACGCTGAAATAAAAATAACGCAAATTCGCGGCTAATAAAAAAAATAACAAAAAAACAAAAACAAAAAACGCTCCGATACGTGGCAAATAATTGGACGATCCGGTAATGTGCGGCTTAAATTTAAAACAAATAACGTTCATTCGAGGCTAAAATTGGGGGAAGGGGGCTGGAATGGCAATTTACCATCACCACTGGAGGTAGTTTTTCCTAATATAGAGGGGGAAAAAATTGCTAACAAATTGCTGAAAAACTGTAATTCGTGGTTTCAGAAGGCAATTTTAACTTGAAAAATATCAAATTAATGAAAGGAGGGGGGGGGCATTCCTAATTCACTGCTAATACAGTGATACGGTAATTTACGTCCAAATTGTTTTAAGAAAAAGCACCACTTGCTGAAATTGATGAATAACGGCGCTATAATTCGAGGCTAAAATTGAAAAGCACCAATTTGCGGTTTATGGAGACAAAATCGAGAAAAGGCGCAAAGTCATGCGCGTGGAAAACTGTTTTTTGTACATCCGGGCGTAAAGACTCGAAATGATCAAATCTGTTTGTCAAACCGTTTTGCGAGCAAATTTTATGGCAGTGACTGAAAAGCGTCAAACGTGATGTCAAACTTTCAAACCTTCAAACATGACCCCACACACGACCAAACCTGCTTGTCAAGCGGGGTTGGCAAACCACGCTTGTCAAGCATGTTTGATCGTGTGTGGCCCGCTTTACACAAGAAACTTATTCACAATTTTTTTTCTTTTCCTTGCCTTTTGGTTGAAACAGAAACAGGAAAGTAAAAGCTGACGGAAAATTGACCGAAGCCTAAAAGCTGGATAAACTGATAAATGTTTGGTGCAATCTCTTTCAGACCCGCCTCCTTCCACCGTGTAAAAAATTCCCGAAGATTTCACGTCGGGTGTTGGCACTGCACGATCTGGAGTTTGGATATCAGGGTTATTTTCGTTCGTTTTGCTAAAATATCCCTGCTACCATCAGTGTTGACTAATTTTTCTATTAGGCTTATTTTGAAGGCCACAGAAAACTCCGCATCAAGCTCTTTGTGGGACGGGACGCGGGACCCCTTAACCGGAAAAACCTTAATTTCCCGAACGGGATGGGACTTTCCCGCGGAAAATTATGTTTTTGTTTTGTTTTTTAAAATGAAAAGTGAGTTGAACGAGGGATACCAAATAATCCGTTATAGCCTACATTGATCACTGTAACATAAAATTAATGTCTTTGACCCAGGTGCGGTTTTAGGCTCCCGTGACGAGGGTGGTAGTGAAATATTCTTACCCTGCCATTCTCACACTGGATTTTGTCTTGCAGTGTCAGGTATCTGCTCAAGAATCTGTGTGAAATTGGTGTTAGCGATTTGATTTAAACAAAAATCTGGGAATACGGTCCCAGAATCCAGAACATTCTACCAAAAAACGTGGCATTTTGTCTCAATATTTGATCCAAAACAAATCCTGCGCATTTGGATCTTCCTAAAACCAAATATCGCGACTGAGTCTATACCAAACCCAAGTTTCGACCAATCAAAACAAAAGTTTAAGCTTTTAGCTCGTTCAAATCAGAACTTTAGGGATTTTGGATCACTCAAAAACATAATTCCGTTGGTTTGTCTCGTTCAAAACCCGATTTATGATGAACCTAATTTCATGGCTTATCTCTTCCTATAATTTTGGTTAATGCGAAAAACTAATTTGGCTCGTTCAAAAACCAAATGTCATGACTGGCCTTTTCAGGCGACAATAGCACCAAGGAAATTCGCTCCTCCACAACCAAATGTTGTGGATTTAGATTCTTCAAAACAGAATTTATGCTACTTCAAACACTAATTTCGCGTCGTCTTTCCTCTTTGAAAAACAAAATATTGTGGCTTTATAAATCTTTCAAAAATAGGTTTCGCAGCTTTGACTAATTCGAAAGCTAATTTTATCATTATTCTTTCCTTTTTATATGTCCACCAATTAATTGAATCATTAATTGAATCAATTAATCATTAATTGAATTATAGACGACCCTTGTCTTAGGTCTTTTTCAAGGGAATACTCCCCCCTCACCGCACCACCATAGTCACGCCTGTGAATTCGAGGGAGTGGGGAGCCTGAAAATAAAGAATTAAACTTTATTGAAGCTAAATACTTACTATTTTTACTTGTTTTGAGTTCCGAGAAAAATTGCTCTCAAGGTGCGATTCGAACCCACGACCTCCTTATAGTTTCGCGCCAGGCGCTATACCGCTGAGCTAGCCTGAGAAGCTCACGCTAAGGCTGGCCGTCCAGTGGACGCGATTTCGCGTGAAGAGGCGAAGAGCGAAAAGGCGCGAATTCGCGCGAACAGTGGCTGGCCTTCCAGTGGACGCGATTTCGCCTCTTCGCCTCTTCGCGCGTTCAAAATCAAACTCGTTTGTTCGCCTTCGCCTTCGCCCTTGTTCGCGCGAAAGTGGCGCTTTCAGTGGACGGGGTCCACTGAAGTAGGAGTAATGAATCTCAAATACAACTCTTATTAGATCACTTTCCACTATACTTAATCGATCTATAAGGGGTCAATTTGTTAATGAGACTAGCATGTACTAATCTCATGAAGTCAGACAGTAGTCTTCAAATCACCCCGCGCTAAATTCATGTCTGGGTTTTTTTTTTCATTCATTTTGAAATGGCCAATGGGAGGACAGGAATCTTCAGCGATTCACCTATTGTTGCTCATATTTTATCATTATTGTTTAAAACCAACATCGCTTTGCCCCGACGGCAATGGAAAACCTCTATCATGCACTGCAAGAATGAAGTCTTTACATTCTCCACAAAGATTACTGATGTTTAGGTACGTTGTTAATTCGTACTGAACTGTTAATTGCAAACGTACATTATATATATGCTAAAGGAACATCCCAGCTGCTTCCGGTGTGAACATTGAGTAATGAATCTCAAATACAACTCTTATTAGATCACTTTCCACTATACTTAATCGATCTATAAGGGGTCAATTTGTTAATGAGACTAGCATGTACTAATCTCATGAAGTCAGACAGTAGCCAGTTCTCTCTAAGAGTTTGTGAAGTTCGTGAAAAACTGGGAATAAAGTTTTTCAACTACTGTTATCATAGGATTTTTCGCTTAGCTATATTTTTCGTATTATTGATTGATTTTCGGTCCTAGCCCATAACGCATTCAATTCTATCCTATCGGCAGGCAAGGCGGAAATAATTGTCTTCTCGTAGTTATCTAACTGGAATTCTATTTTTAGTGGCAAAGATAAATGTCACTAGTTTGGATATCCACACAGATTAAAGCTTTACAGGAACTGCGAGTTCCCTCACTCCTTCTCTCCTCACCTCTTCATTAAACCTAGAAATTCCGCGTGTGCCCATTCTGTAGTCTCACTATTTGTCTATATACACACAAATCGTACTGAACGAAACTCTCCTCTTCCTCATCCAACCTCACATTCCCCTATTGAGAATAGGGCTGGCCTTGTGAAAAGAGTTGCTTTGAGGGAGACTCAACTGCTACTCCAGATACGATGCAGCATGATGGGTGTGTGGTGGAGAGAACGGCTGGTAAAAGGAGGAGGAGGAGGATTTTTATTCTCGGGCGTGACAGAAGGCAAATATTTGTGAGCCGTTAGCCCAAGCGGACGGAGATATCGGTTGAAGTATGCCAAGGCACGGTCGACTATCTCAGTGTTGTTGAAGAGTAGCAGGGTTTTTGTTTGTTGTGCTCACGGCTCTCGCCCGCCCCTATATATATATTTCCCTTCAATCTCAACCGACCCCTCACTCTTCATCATCAACACGAACCCCTCATGCTTCCTTCACCGGAGCTCCTTCCTCAAACCACTGCCTAGTCCTTTCAGCCTTCAGCTCCCTAGTGCCAAAGAGCGTTACAAATACTCGTTTACTCCATTGAAGTGGAAGAGTTCAAACAGAGTGACGGAAGCGCTGGTGGTTTGAAGTTCCTCAAACACTGACTATATGTTTTCTTTTTTCGACTGACCCTTTTTCCCCTACATCAAATCACATAATCGATTTATTTAATCTCGTTTATAATTCATTTAATTTTAATGCCTGTTGCGGTAATCGCCTTTTCCTGTAACCCCGCAAAACCCCTTTTCCCCTGGAGACAAACGATGAGCTCTTCATCTGAATCTGACAGTAATGCTTTATACCTTCAGCTCAGATTCCCTTTAATGTTTTCTTCTTCCATTCTACAGTCTACACCACTTCTTCTCATCTCTACATTCCACAAAGATAAGCCTTTTCCTTCAAACCACCCTCTTCTATATCTACATAATGATTCCCTGTCGGATTCTTTAGGAAACAAGGGTGACATTCAACTGTAATTTAGCGGTTGAAATAAAGAGAATAGAAAGAAAGGAAACAAGGTTTACTGAAGAAAGGGCTGAAAGAATGAAGTTATGACGTCTATCCTGAGAATTAGTTTTGGGGCTGGGGAGGGTATTATTTTACTCTGATTTCCTTGTTAGTCTCAAGTTTATTTAAATTCTAACGCGATCACCAAAGATCTGAAGCGCATCATCCCTTTTTATAATGGTTTTAAAACATGATTGTCGTTAGGCTGTTTCACGTATATGGGGAAATTCAATTTCGAAAGCCCTCCATAAGCCATACCCGTACGTCGATGTCCAGCTCCAGTGGCATTACTCCCGCAATGACATACATTGCGTCGCGTGCGCCGTCGTAGTGTATAGGCCCGCAGGGCACTAGAGAGGATAAAGCCCGGTGCACACGCTGAAAGTTTGTCAGCATGATCTCTTGCGCGCAAGTTTTATCTCCAGGAGTCGTGCTAGCTGGCTTTCGATAAGTGTTCATACGACGCATTTGCGAATGCATGGGACTCTGCCCGGCTATAGCCTTCATGACACCTCCATTACAGGTAATACTCTTCCCCTCCCAATCAATCAATACGCGTGCGTTGCCGTGTTGTGATTACTGTCATTTTATTTCGTTGAGTTCCACGGTTTCGTACCTATTTACACCATGGACGAGAAAATTGTGTCTAATTCGTCGGGACATAATTTATTGAACTCACAAAAAACAACCAAGAAACGCGAGAAATGAAATACACTATACAATTTGAGGTAGTACAACCATGTGGGGTGGGAACCTAAAAAGCATACAAAAAGCCTTACTTTCTCCTCAATTCAACTTCCCCTCCTAAAACCACGTGACCAATGGGGCACTCTGATTGGCTGTTTGACCAATCTTGCAGCCGAACTGGAATGAAAATAGCACCGTTCCTATAACGAAAAACTTGCCCAGCTCCATGCACCGACGGTGTTGGTAATGTAATGAGTTACCTTCGTGGCATGGTGTTTAACCCCCCCCCCCCTAGACACGGGAATTTTAGCTAAAACGACGAGATACGACGAACAGAAAATCATTCAAAATTCATTCCTCATCAGTACCCCTTGGAACACAAAGTAAAAGATTTCTAATAAACGCCGAGTATTTGCCGTTTGGCCCTTTCTGAGCGTCTGAGGATGTTTTATTTCCGTTGAGAGACCAGTTACAGTATCCAGACAAGTTTCCTGGATTACCTGTCGATCAACACGATTGTTGGATGTGAGGGTTTTTGACATGTGACATTTGTTTTTTACATGTGATTTGTGGTTAGATACAACATGTGGTTTGTGACATGTGATTTGTTTTTTTTTTTTTAGACCTACGGATGCCTTGAAAATGGGGTGCATTTAACCCCGAAACTAGTCGGCATGTTTGAATATTATTAAATAATGTTTTACTCAATTAATTAAACAATTACCAGTTACAGTATTTCTGCGTCACAGCTAAAAACTCATCTAAATTCAGTTTTGTGGAGGCAGCACCAAATCTTGGTTGGTGTCGGTCCTCTCATGAGGTGGAACATTTGGTTGTAGATGAAGGGTCGAGCTTTTCACAATTTCACGGCACTTCGTACTATAAGGCGATTCCTCATTCTTCGTTTTTCGAATTATTATTAATATTATCTGTTAAATTCTTGTAATTATAGTAATTTATTAGCTCGCATTGTCCTGACCGCGTTGATCTCGATCACAAGATAGTGGCCCTGCTTCCCCCCTGACCCCGGTAGCGTACGACCAGAGGGCTACGCCGCCAGAGCCGGCCTCGCATGAGAACCAACTGAGTCTTCGACACCACGAGAGTCAGTCTGATCGCCTGCACCACTCGTCCACGTCCCGCAACAGCCGATCAATCTCCCGGTTTGCCTCCTCCCGGGAGCGCGCCGTGACGACGACCGCAAGGTCATCCACGTGCGCAACCCCCTCGAAACCCTCTCCCTGCAGCAGCCTCAAAAGGGCAGCAAAGAGAAGGTTCCACAAGGCAGCCGAAAGAACTGATCCCTGCGGGCAACCCCGAGTGAGAGGTGCCTATACCTCCACTCTATCACAACAGAGTCTGACCTCTCTTGACTCGAAGTACGAGGTGATCACTCGAAAGATGTCGTTTAGGACACCGGCATCACGCAGCGCCATCATAACCCACGGCTACCAAATAGGAGTCGAAGGCACCCTCACGCAGGAGGCCTCGACGAGAGTCTGTACCCCGTCCACACCCGCCTCCGTCGAGCCCCCTTTCACTGCCCCAAAACTGTCAAAGATGGAGGTCCTCTCCGATAAAAGGCTCCATGTGGCCAATGAGGAATCACTCCAGAACCTTGCTCTCTCAAGGCAGGAGCCTAATCGGCCCACAGCTACGTGGAGACGTCGGGTCGTGGTCAGGTTACTTCAGGAGAAGTACTACGATAGAAATCCGTCATCTCACCGGGAAGTACCCCGTCAGCAGACACCGGTTGTAGAGGTCCAAGTAGGACTCGACAACCGCGTCGGAGAGACGCTTGAGCATCTCAGGGCACAGCCCAGTGAACCCCGGCGCCTTACATGATGCCATCTCACCGAAGCAACCCCGAACTTCCTCTTTCGAGAATGCCTCGCTCCCCACAGTGCGCGGGAGCTGCCTCTGCTCTGAAGTCGCGGTCCGTGGCAGAATCCTCCTCGGGTTCGTCCCGCGGAAAGATACGCTTGAGAAAATTTCTCAGCGTATCCTCTACAGTTCCCCCACTAGGTGACTCTTACAGAAACGGCAGAACGCTCGGAGACCCGATCTTCTCACTGCGACCCTCCCTGTAGGGAGTCCCTCAAGGGTTCGGAGTGAGGCCCTCCTCGAGCAACGTCTTCCACGCTGCCCAATTTGTCCGCCGAATTGCTTTTTTAAGGTCCTCCTTCGCGGGTGCATAGCGCCACTCCACGGTCTCCCGACCCGGGCCCCGAGTTTGTTGAAGAGCCCGGCGCAACCTACGAGCCCGAGAAGAGTGCTCTGTGACCTCCGCGGACCACCAAGCAACCGCCGCATCACACGAGCGTGGTATTCGTGGAACGGAGTCGCCTGCGGAGCCCATCAGTATAGCGTCCAAGGTCTCCAATCTCGTCTATGAGCTTTACGTCTGACGACCCTGGGGCAGGAACCACGAGTTTAAGCTTCGAAGAGGAGCCACTCCACGTTGGGACCTATACGCTCCCCATCGGGCACACTTGAAATCGAAGCGGCCCGACACCGAGCCGCCACCATCCGGCCACTGACACCAGTAACGAATCGAATGACACGAGGCAGTGATCGGCCTCTCACTGCTGGCCACTCAATGGGGTAAGGTCGATGTTACAATTCCCCCGAAGGTCCGCGGAAAGTGGGCCCGCACTCGGACCGATTAGCAAGTACGAGACCCCATGTGAACAGGAGATCCCGCACCTGCGTGCCCCTCCTCGAGCCCCACGCGTTGAAGTCCCCCCACCACTATGACCACTGGGATGCCTCTCAGGCACTCCAAGGCATTTTCCAGGGGTCTTAGTACTAAGCTGTGTTCGAATGCCACGAGATGTGATTGCTATGGCGGGATAATGTTATTTTATTATCTGACGTCCTTAGATCCCGCTTGCGGCATTTTTTCCCGAACGTTCGTACTAAGACCCCAGGGCGGTCAGGAATTCCGCCCCGTCCACCGACGAGGGAGGCCAGTAGGAGGATATGAGTTCCAGCTGCGGGCCTCCCACCACCAGCACAACCGCCGCTACCCTGAGCGTCGATCAAGGGAGAGCCGCCCATCCTCAATTTAGACTGTGAATCAGCGCTTTTCTTGAATTTCATTGGAGAATAATTAGCAATTTTCACAATTTTTTCTGCGAATTGGCTATTTTTTATTACTCGTCTTAATCTAGTGCCTTATTATAATTTTAGCCGCAAATGAGGGTTTTTTTCCATTTAAGCCACGAATTTATAAGCGTTTTTCTCATTTAAATGAATACGCGAAAAATAACCATTTTTTATTTGAATAATCTGTTTTTCGGGTGGAATTTCACGATTGTTTGGATATGTAGGGGCAAAATGTTCAGTTTTAACGCTAATCAACAATTTGTTGATTTTGAGTTCAATTAACAACATTTCCAGGCATCGGCAAACTTTAGGCCTCTCTTTTAACCCCTGTAGATGTTCTGTCATCATGGAAAGAATCCCCTCTTCAGGGTGTCAGCATGCTCTCTTTGATGACAACCATTTTTTTGTGTATTTAGAAAAACGAAAATTATAAGAGAGTGAGGTGTGCTATTGGTTTCAAAGATAACTGAGCGTGCTATACAGCCTTTCTACACAGACTCACTGTTTAGGCCGAATTGGGTTAAAAAAAAAATCGTTTCGTCAAAAGATCCCACCAGAAAATCACCTAGATCAAGATCTGAAATGAAGGAAGCCCTTTCAGTATGAGCTGGAGGACGCGAAAAAACATCACCGTTTTTTTTTCCTTATCTCTCACGATCAGTTGCGTTCCCCTTTTCACCGCATCACACATCATGCACATCCACCACCTCATTTTCCCGGTATTGAACGTCACACGTGGAAAGTGGTTTTATGAAAACGTTAACTTTTCCCGCCGATAGAAAGAGATAATCGCTTTAATCTTTGCACCGGCAAAAAGCCATGTCTTCTCATTAGCGTCCACATGAACAAAAGAGTCACTAGACAGATGGAAAAGTACAAATTAGGTTTCCTGGTTTTAGGGAAGGTAGTAAGTTAAGTTCCTGGAATGGTAGCGATAAGTAAAAATACTTCCAGCCTACGTACTCTACTTCATACAATTTTAAAACCTGTGAACGTTGCGCGCAGAGTAGGCTGCAGAACGCGTGATCTTTCAGTTATCCAGGCTCAAGCCTAATGTGTCAACACGGTCCTCACTTCCTGTGTCCACGGTCCTCAGTGTGCTATTCGCGGAATAATTATTTTTGCTACCACACATTTTTCAAGACCATAAAGAATTGGTTTGCACAATAAATAGCACATTTTTTTTTTTAGCGTCTTTGAAAACATGGAACATTTATCATCTCTCGAAGCCAACCACCACAATCCCTGTAATGAATGCGCCGACGGCTTTGTAAATTTTCAATCTGCCACGGAATACCAAGCTCTTCCCACCATAAAATAAACTGAGAGTGCTTAGAAATTTAAAAGAACTCTCTCCCCTCCCCAAGGCATACTCACTCACACGCCGCTAACTAAGTTTTCAAACTACTGAATTGTGTTGCGTTCATCGTGTTTAAACAGTATTTGCTTTTCAGAGTATTCATGCGTTATGCATGCTCCAACATAGTAGCTCTGTCCTAGTTTTTCTTGCTTAGAATTTTTAAGAGGAGCGTGTTGTGGCTTATAAAAAAAAATGAGTCGAGTGTTAAGCCACAGTTCCGTAAAAAGTGACTTGGTTATAAAAGATAAATGAAACCGTTATTATAACGTGCGATTCAGGGATTGATTTTATGTTCTAAAAGTCCTTTACAGCAAAATGGTAATGGGTATAGTTCTAAGAATTTAGGCGTCGGTGAACTAACAATTGCGAGTGTATCAACGTACGGGCGTTGAGCCCAAAGAAATGCCTTTTGAAAGTTTCTAGATTGGAATCTTTAAAGCTTCCCCTCATCCACCCTTCCACCGACTCATTTTCCCTACAGCAAACCCCTCCAACAAATAACGAGGAAAGTGGCTTAATTTCCCTGGGAATGCATTCAAGCACAAGTTTAAACGATGGAAACCCAGGAAAGGAGGACGGAAACCCGTGATATTCCAAAAATTAATGAGTTACAAAGGGAGCTAAAAATACTGTGCCAAACGAATGCAACAGGTGTAGATTTTTCCTTTTGAAATTGAACATTTTTATTGGAGTTGAATAATGTTCTATAATAGATAATAACTACATAGATTGATTCTTAATAAACTAAACTCACTAAGCACTTTATTTAGCCGTTATTGTTAAGCCTTCAAACCGATAAAAATCTAGAAAGTTAATTGTTTTTCTCATGAAAAGTTCGTAATACGTCTTAAAACGTCATAATTTTTCCTTTCTCCTCGTTTCATCGTCCAAACGATGGTCTCATGGGAATTTTATTACCTGTAATTTTCTTCAATGCGGCTTTCATTTTAATTTATTACTTGGCTCAACCCTCTTATATTGCATGAAAATAACTTTCCCACTTTTATTTGACCACTTTTGTCAGTTGAGAAACTAGAAGATATGATAAGAAACTAACGAGCCAAATCGGTAAATTGCTTTTTATAATAAGCCACCAAATAAAAAATAGGTCAACAGCGCGAAGTTGTGTTCGGGTGAGCAGGTGCAGGTGCGATACACTCGTAAACCGACAATTCGGCCCTTCAAAACAGGTTGATTAGCGTTAAAACTGAAAATTTTGCCCCTAAATACCCAAACAATCATGAAATTCCCCCCCGAAAAACAGATCTTGCGAAACGGTCTTGCGCGAACCTTTGTACAGGTAACATCGTTCGAAGCTCTCGAGAAAACAATAAAACAATAACAAATATTGCATAGTATTACGGCATGGTGCAGTGATTGGTGACCTACACTGTGCGGTGATGGGTGATGAAGGGGGGGGGGTCGTTCCTCCGTGGAAACGTTCGCGGTAATTATTGAAAAGACAGAACTCGCTGTTGTGCAACACCACTCAACTACTGCAGCGTACAGAATGCAAGATGAGAACATCAATGTCGCTATCTGTGAGCTCTACATATAACATTATTTTATCCCTATGTGAATATATGGGTCAGGCAGATCAAAAATCCAATTCTGAAAAGATGAAATCGACCAATTTTGATGAAACAAATTTAAATAACGACGATATAAGCCACGTCGTAAACTATAATGGCGCACCAAAGAAAAACTAGGTATGTACGTAGTTGACTTCGAAGCCAGGGGGGTGATTCTGTAACTTGCAAAACTTACGTGTCGTAAAAAGGAAGAAGGGCGAGGGGAGGTACCTCATTACCATGGTTTTTACGATACCTAGTGAATTAAACTGTGAAATTTTCACGCTAGAATGTGTGGTCTCGAAGAAAAAATAATAAATTCTTGACAAACACGTGGAAAAACCAAGGCAACGGGGTACATCCTCTCCCCCTCCTTCCCAATATTACGACACGTAAATTTTGCGAGTTACAGAATCACCCTCCAGCAACTTGGAATAAGGCCCCAGGGCAGATGTCAAACAAGTACACGGAATCACTAATCTTTACCATTGTAAAGTGAAGGTTATTGAAAATATTTAGCCGAACAAAATCGTGCCCCAATGTAAACACAGTCAGGAATTCGGGCACACTAAGAACTACTGCAACAAAAAAGAGCGTTGCGTAAAGTGTAGTGCATATCACCCAACTAATGAGTGCAGGAAAACAAAAGACATCCCCCCCCAGTTTGCGACAACTGCGGCGACGCTCATACGGCTAACTACCGCAAGTGTCCAGTTGCAGTACAAGCTGAACAACGTTACCAGAATGTACCAGTTTATAGGAAACAGCTCGCTTCCTTGCGGCAGGAAAAGCAAGCGGAGCAAGGCCAATTTGCACGTGAAAACAGACTGGGTAAAATCCAGAACACTGGCAATAAAAAAGCATCCATCAGAAGTCAAAACAGGCACTTTGGACAAGTTCTGTCTTCGTATGCGCAGGTCACCGAGAGTGAGCTCGCAACATGCCCTTAACAGTTGAAGGTATGCTTCAGCCTCTGGTCAGCGAATTCAGCCAAATGAGAGCGCAGATGCTAACAATAAGTTAGAAAATTGAGGCCTTGGAAACCAAACCCAAGGTAGGCAGGTCTTCCAAGAAATCACAATGAACAGTCTCAATTCAGTCTCAACAGTCTCAATCATGACGTTGAATTCCAATGGGCTCAATCAGAGTAGGCTTGAGCTTGAGGTGGTCTTTAATTTCAACAATACCGACGTATGTCTAATATCAGAAACGCATTTCACTAATGAATCGTATTTCAAAATTAAAGGAAACAAGTGCTATCATTCTCTACATCCCATAACAAACGTGGAGGCAGCACAGTGCTAATTCGGGATAACTTGGAACATCACGAGAGTACTAACACAGAAATGTTTCAAATCTGCGCTACGAGCGTGAAAACCAAAACATGTATTCAAGTTTTTCGAGGGCCCTGTCTGACAGTGGGCCGGGGGAAGTCCGCCTCCACAACACAACCTCGGTACGCTACTGAACGGCTCAATTGTATAGCTGATGCTTTTCTAAATTATAGCTCCGTGACGAGACTCCCGCAATTCAAGACTGCTTGAGGCACTCTTGTTCGTCCCATTCAGTACCTTTACCCCACTACACCTGATGAATATCTCATGCTAAAGCAAAATATTCAGTTTCTGACGGTGAGGATGAGGAGGGGATTGAATTGGCATTACACTGCCCATTATTCGATTTCTGGGCGTTGCTGCAAAGTTTTCCGGCGAATTCCTTCCATTGCCCGTCTATTTTGAAGTGAATGATGACGTAGGATTCACAAAATAATCAATAAACTTTAATTAATAGCGTAAATGTTCCGTGAATTCCTGTTTTATAACAACCACGTCACTTCGTGCAATTCGTTGCTTAAAAAGTGTTTACTTTTTCTAGTATTTTACCCATCAAAGTGAAACTCTTCACGCCCTACGCTATAAATTGTTTATCAACGATATTTCGTTCATCGATTTCATTTCCACGTCAGTTTGTCTAATTTACCGCACACCTCTACGACTTCCTCCTCACTCCTCCATTACTACTATCATTCCTGCCCACTCTACTGTCGTGTTTATTTATTTTATCGGTCAGCGAGCATACAATATGGAATACTCACAGTGAATATGAAGCGTCCAATAGTCCTGAAGAACCTCGCCAGAAGTCACTGGGTTTTCCGCTTGACATGATAAATTTTTGCCGTCATCATCTTTGCTCGCAATGAATGAGAGCGTGCTAGTTGTCGTGTTGCCGTCGTTGGAAGTCTGAAAAAAAAAAAAAAAAAAAAAAATTGTGTGTATCGAATCGCATAAATAAAATGCAATCAAAAGCACATTCAAGAAGAATGGTGAATGAAGGGGGGGGGGTTGAAATTAAGATTTGCAGGCTGTTTGAATTTGGTTGGTGAGTCATGTGGTAAATTCGATGTAAAGGGGTTTTCGGGTGAAGAGGAGACTGGTGGGACTAATGAACGGAAAGCCGAACAGTAGGAATTGTGAGTAACGAGGTGTACCGGCGCGGCATATATCACTGTCGCCAGGTTGTTTACCAACGAACTAGTGGAGAGATACAAATCGTATTCAATTTGTCGCGGCAGAAAAGGGCGTAGGTTTTTGAAAAGGGAAAGGTGGGAGCAGGGTGGGTTTTGGGTAAAAGGGCTCTCGAGGGGGTTGGTTTGTTGAAACAGAAATGCGTGGATGGGATGAGGTTCCATAGTTCCTGATTGTAGGCTTCTCTTTTCTACTTTTTTTTTTTTTTATTATTATTCGAAGCCTTTGCCATTCTCTTTACAACCAGGCCCATTCTCAGCACCAAACTGCTTAAAAAATATAAAAAATGACAAGGAAGAAGTTACGGAAAGAGTGGGATTCATTGAACTGGATGCAAATTTGAACGATTTTTTTTTTATAAATAGTGTATAACACCGAACGAGTCCGTTCCAACGAGTTAAAAGTGTAAAGTGCTTGAGCTATGAGCAACATCTGTTGCTTAAAACGCAAGCCCTTTTATTCTTCCTCTTGCTCTTGCCGTGTAAAGGGTATAGGAGCTGATCGAGGGGAAAACAAGTTTATCCAGCAAAATTTGCTCGCCTCCATTTCTGCAACAACTTGATTTTCAAACGTTGAAAGTTAAATTGTGTGGAAAAAACTGAGGGAGTGTCTCCGGAGCGTTGGAAAGTGGATGGTTGAGTGGAGAGTAGGGGAGGTCATCAAGAAGACAATGTTTCAGTGTTTGAATGGGTTGCGAGATAAGGTTTTTCTAGCCTCAAGTCCTCTAAGATGTCCCTCTCTCATCGATAAACATTTGGGAGAATTTGCCTTCCTGCGTCCGCTTTCGCACGCATTTACATAGAACTGTCATGATGTGATGAAAACGAACGAACACGCGATTTCTAGGCAAGTTTAATTCACACCAAAAGTGAAAACTGTAGAAAATCATGATAGCCATGTTTTTTTAAATATACAAATGGGATGACTCTCACGCCCTAGTTTTCGTGTGAAGAATTTAGTTGCTGAAGAAATAAAGAGGTGCTCAATTTTCTTTAAGAAAAGGAAGGGGGAACCGAAAGAGGAAGAGTCCAGGGTTCTCCCTGTCAAGATAAGCCCTCTGGGCGTCCGATTGATAGCCCTAACTCTCAGAGAAATAGCGCAAGGGAACGGTCTTAAGAGGCAAGTCTTGGCCAGAAAAAGGATAGTGAAGAGAAAAATAAATCTTTTTTTTTTCTTCTTCTTCTTCTTCCCCCTCACCAATACTTTTAAATCCACTACCCTACTCTCCAACCAATACAATCCCTGTTTCCCTGTTTTAAGTATCCATTGTTAATTTAAAAGCGTCCTCGTTTAAGTGGGAATCAACTTATAGAAAAAAAAAGAAACAGCATAAAAATATTAATGTGACAAAAAAAAAAAAACCTTACAGTATCTTTGGTTCGATCCAAGCGTTGTCCGTTTTTCCACCAGGTCAATTTCGCCGGCGGCCTGGAGCCGGAGCTCTGACAGAGAAGGTCGTAGCGACGCCCCGCTGACAGTGGTTGAGACGATGCGAGTATTCGAACGTCGAGGGGCTTGACTGTGAACATAATTAGGAATGGAAACAATTATTGATCGGCATGCTTGACTGATTCACTATGGGGAAAATAATCGAAGGGCACATGGGCGTAGCAAGAGTGGGAGCAAGGGGGACAGTTGCCCTCCCGCAGACTCAAAATCGCGGATTTGGTGGGGCAGCACATTTTCGCGTGTCGAGTTCAAGAAAAATATAACTTTCGCTTTTTGCTGTTTGTTGCTATCAAACCAATTTTGCGGGGCGGATTAATTCAGAGACCAATTTCACCGATTTTTCTAATTTTTTTTTTTTTTTTTTTCAGGTTTGACTGATCAAAAAAAAATTTTTTTTCTCGGATTCCATTCTCTAAAATTACAAATTTTTCTCGCAAAAGAAAAAAATTTCCTCACTGAAAAATAAATTTCTCAGATTTTGCTCGCTGACGAACAACCACTTTCGGGAATTTTTGTTGCCAGCAAATGAATTTCGGGGATTTTTGTTGCCAGGAAACCAATTTCGAGGATTTTTGTTGCCAGCAAACCTATTTCGGGGATTTTTGTTGCCAGCAAACCAATATCGCCGTGTGGCCCAATTCAGATCGGTCTCTGAATTGATTCACAGTCCACACAAGTGAGCAGAATCCGTGAAATCTATGCGCAAAATGCCATGTACTGGGCAAAATTTACCCAGAAACCCAACTCCAGGAAAGAATTTACACGAAATGCCCCATTGTAGGCAAAACACAACATTCGGTAAAATACTTGGGTGCAAAATTTACGTGAAACCCCTCACCAAGGGCAGTTTTATGGTGAAATTGTCAATTGTCAACTTGCAATATCCTATGAAAAATCAACAAATCATAAATATGAAATAAAAAGATAGGGGTGAGGGAAATGATTTCATAAGAACATTCGGTTTGAGATATGGTGTACCAATTGCTCGGTTTTTGGTCACTGAAAAAACCAATTTCGCCGATTATTCACAGCATACTTAAAACATTTTCATGGGTCGGCTCAAAAAAAAAAAAAAAAAAAGTTTTGCAGGTTTTACTTACTGAACCATTATGGCCGGTGTAAGCATGGAGGTATGAAGAGAGGAGGGAGCGATAGATGTAAAATCAAGTTAACGGGGTGAAGCCAACATATTCCACATTGGTAGTCCCGGAACGCATCAGGATTTGTGCCGAGGACTACTTTATCACGACTGTTCCTCTGTTATCTATATCTTGAATATTAAGGCCGAGGGACCACCAATATGGCGAAAATCGGCGTCATCCTCTTCAACTTATGCTCCCTCCTCTCTTTTCCTTCCTCCATGGGTGTAAGTATACCCACGAAAAAAAAAATCGCGTTTTTTCGTGCCTGAATGCCAGTTTTGTGGTGAAGCCTTATTCAAAAACAATTTTTGGTGAAACTGAGTGCTTTTTCTCAATTCTACCTCGAACTAGCCCATTTTCATCATTTTAGCTGTGAAAAAACGCATTTTTGATTTCTAAATTGTACGAACAATTTATTTTGTCAATTTTAGCCTTGAAAAGAGCTTTATAAACCGTGAATTATCGCATTTTCTTAATTTCGGCCTGGACTTTGCATCGTGAAACCGCAAATTGGTGTGTTTTCTTTTCAACCACGAATGATGAGATTTCTTTTTTAAAGTTTAATATGAATCGGCGATATTTCTCAATTTTAGCCGTGAATGGGTGTTTCCTCTCAGTCTTAGCCGCAAAATGTTCTTTTCTGGATTTCATCCGCGAACGAGCACTTTTTCTCAGGAACCCCCCCCCCCCCCAAGCTCTGGATACTTGCCTGGAACAATATTACGAACGTTCGGGAAAAAATGCTGCAAGCGGGATCCAAGGACGCCGAATAAGAAATAACGTTACCCCGTCATAGAAACCATGTCTTGTGGGATTATCACACGGGTTCATAGTAAGGCCCCGGCTGCCCGCGCCTTGATCACGGGCCGGCTACGCCCCCTCTCAAGGGCTTGAGAGTTTTCAAGGTGTTGGTTTATGGTTGTTAAAGTTCTTTGAAGAGCCAAATCAGCGTTTGGTTTTGTAAGACGCTATAATAGGCCCCGTGAAATTTGTTTTTGGTTCCTCATCCCTTAAAATTGAATTTTAAAGAGATAAGCACGCGAAATTATTTTATTTTTTTCGAATAAAGCCCGTGAAATGTGATAAATTTGTTTTATGAGAACCAAAACTTCAAAATTGGTCAATTCAACGACTAAGGGATTGTTTCAATCAGAGCCGAATCCACCTTGAGCTAATTGTTTGCGATTTGGATTTTGGATGAGTCAATACCACGAAATTTCGGGGTTTTTGGTTGAGACAACGCCATGAAATTCCACCGTCATCCCTGAACTTTCTCTTTACTGGTTCGTCGCTCGATTTCTTCACACCAAATGCGGCTGTCATCACGCAGTATTAAGCCACGTTCGGCTCAAGACCGACTGCACTGAAGAAGCGCATAGTGCGCAGTGTGCGGGACATGGTGGTGCATCTAAGAGGGCGTTAACTGCTGTGATCTGATAGATCCTCGCATATCTTTTTCCCATCTGTTTTCTTTCTCATTCTGCATGATGTAGTTTGTCAGTTGACAGAGTCTCGGTTGGCTACGCTATTTCCGAGAGGATCAACACTTAGGATTCCTCATTTAAGATAAGTTAGAAGCAAAGAAGGGTCAAGGCTCTACTTTCCTACCTCAAATCGCCTTCCAAAAAATTTCGGCTTGTACTTCTCCGATCAATACCATTTTTTTTTTTGCAAAACAATTCTGATGTTCTGTAGATTGTGGCACCATAGAGTTTTTGTTGAATTTATTTATAAATTTTTATATACAGGGTGTAACGGGAAAATGGGGCATAATTGAAATGGGTGATTCTACATCACATATGGGTCAAAAATGACTCTGTGGACCATGGTCCGAATATCAACCGTTTCTGAGAAAATCGCAGTTTTCCTGATTGTCAATGCATCAGGCGTTTTCTTCAAAACTCGGTCGGTATCTTAGCAACCATTGATCCTGGAGAAATTTCAAGGACACCGTTAGAAAGAGCACAAAATTTCCTTCAAGGTGATCGTAAAGTAAGGGTAGTTCGAGAAATTTTGACGCCCTTTACGCTCGGCTGAATAGCAGCTTTCTTGAATTTCTCTATTCTCACTTGTTATTCAGCCAGCTGTAATTTTACTGACAGCTCTCGGAGGAAGAGTAGGACTTCAGGAAAAACTTCTACAACTATTAAGCTTTCAAATGACCTGCTTGGTTCGGGGTTTTGTCCTTCGTTTCTTGGAGCTACAGTTCAAAATGCATGAAGCCCCTGTCTAAATCGTTGGGAAACGCATGGTTGCAATTGCCATAGAATGGGGAAAATTCGTTCAAGAAAATGCTCTTTGTGCCACTCAGGTTGGTGAGGAATTCTAATCGGTTCTAATTTTGTATTTGCTGGTGTGTTTCCCCCTTCCTCACCCCCAAGGGCGGTACGTCTTAGCAGTAGGGAGTAATTTATTTAAGCCCCTGGCATAAGCAGTTGGCTTTGAGTTTGACTATCACTGTCTGTTTCCACCAAGCTCTACGAATTATCTGCCAGAGGAGAGGGCAGGAACGATAGTGACAGTTGGCAGTCATCCTTGAATTTTACCGATCAGAACCCCCAGGTTCTGAGCAGTGACCTGCAGTTCCAAGCACTTAGTACGGCTTTTTTTGGAGTTGGTCCAGCAAGGTAACTGGACGCAGCAGTCTCAACGGAGAGAACAATTCACCGAAAAGATTCGAAAAGAGCATTCGGAAGCAAAATGTTTCCCTCTCGAGAGCAATCGTAAACGTACGTTTCCAAACATTTTAGACGAGTTTTCAAGTATTTCGAACTGTATCTCAGAAGGAATAAATACAAAACCCCGAACCAAGCAGATCATTTAAAAGCTTAATAATTGTAGAAGTTTTTCCTGAAGTCCTACTCTTCCTTCGAGAGCTGTCAGTAAAATTACAGCTGACTGAATAACAAGTAAGAATAGAGAAATTCAAGGAAGTGGCTTTTCAGCCGAGCATTAAGGGTGCCCAAATCTCCCGAACTACCCGACATTTACGATCATCTTAAAGGAAATTTTGTGCTATTTCCAACGGTTTCCTTAAAATTTCTCCAGGATCAATGGTTGCTAAGATACCGACCGAGTTACGCAAAAAACGCCTGATGCATTGACAATCAGGAAAACTGCTATTTTCTCGGAAACGGTTAATATTCGGACCATGGTCCACATAGTCATTTTTGACCCACATGTGATGTAGAATTACCCATTTCAGTTATGCCCCATTTTCCCGTTACACCCTGTATATGTATAACTTACATTGTAAGAAAAGAATGCTTTCAACTGCATTTTCCCCAAAAAATTGCATAGTGCCACATTCTTTTGGGTCTTCTTCGAATTTTAGGTGAAACAAATTGCAAGAACTCCGGACCAATTTCGAGATTTATTGGAATTACGGTAATTAAAATTGTCGGGTAGGGAAGAGGCGTGCTCGGGAACCGTGCGGCTGCCTTATGAACTTCTTCGTTTTGAACTTGAAGTTGGGTTGATTGAGTGTGTGTGGCATTTAAGGGGGCCGGGGGGTTCAGTGCGGGTGGTTCTTTGCTTTCGTGCGTTCCCATGCCTTTTCTTCTCACTGCCTGCACAATCCTCTAATTTGACTCACGATGACTACCAAAAATGACAATCAGGAAGTAAAATTATTTTTTTCTGAAAGCTTGGTAAACCTTAAACACGATGAGATGCATTTATTATAATTTATTTATTAATAAGACCACTAAAAAAAATGTTTGAAAGCAGTTGATTCGAAATTTTCCGTTTTTTCCTCGAATCCATTTAGTACTCTTCCCCTCCTGCGTCCTGCCTGTGTCGTCCGAAGGTCATACATTAATTATATACTGAAGCAAATGTGAAGTTATTAGTTGTTTTGATAGAAATTGGCTATGCCTTCAATGAGCAAAAAAGCTATCCTCCACTGGCTCAAAGGTAGTCATGGTTGAGGCTGACGGGGAGGCCTTCAATAATGATGAGGCACTTTAGGCTAGACATTTTGCTTCAAGGGCGGACACGGCCTGGTGCAGCGCACAGCAAACTTTATGTGATGACTTGCGGAAAGCAAATATTACGCAAATGTGCTTGTGATTTTGAGATAAAATAACTGAACATTGCCCCTAGGAATATTGCGGTGACAGGTGGAAGAGATGGGATGGACAATGAAAAAATTGCTCCCCTGGGAGCCTATTCAGAGTTGTCGGGAAGAAAACGCCGCAAGAGGGATCCAAGGACGCCGTATAAGAAATTACGTTATCCCGCTTTGGCAACCGCACTTGCGGCATTTTTTCCCGACACCTCTGAATAGGGCCCCAGGTGGGATTCCTTTAAATGGATGGGATTCCAGGTCGGTTCCTGTAATGATGAGGAAAATTGATGATTCAAACATTAAAAGTTATGCCAACACCCGCACGATCAGTAGGTGTGTCTTCTAATTTCTGTGCTGAAATGTTGAAATTGAACTGAAAATATTTTAAAGAAATTTAGGAATAATCGGACGAAATCCAACCCTTAAACGCTACCGTGACAATCAAATGTTGAGTAACTGATTAATGAACTTTCGAAAGTAACCTGTTTAAAAGTGTGAAAATGAATAATGGTTGTCAAACCGCATTTACCGCCCTTTTCATCGAGTGTTGCGGCACCAAAGATTAATGGTTAGTTGTGCGGGGATTGCGCCCTTGCGGTATTTTCAAGTTTTCTATCCGTTATTGGTGACGAATTGTTTAATTGTACACTGCAGAATATTTTAAATACGTAAATTATAATGATTTGCGGACTAAATCATGCACCGGAATAATCTAACGTCAGTTTGAAGCAAGATTACATCCTTTTACCAAAATCCATCTGTCGATTAAGAGAGATTTGTAGTTTCTGTGTGTGTGTGATTTGGGTATTGTACCGAGTTGACCTACCTTCTCACTCTATTCTAAACTTTCTGGACCAACAGCAGCTTAGGCAAGTTTATTTTTAGTATAGTTTACTTAAGTGCAACCACTACAGAGGTTAGAGGTTGTGCCAAGTAATGTTGTCAAGGTAATACGAGACAGGTCTGTGCTTTGGATGAACGGCATGGCAATCATGACACTAACATTGGAAAACGGGTGTACAAACTAGGGTTGGTTATGCTTTACGTGATTACAGAGAAGGAGGGGTCACGAACGCGGCCGAGAGCTATAGTTTCGTTCTCCTTGAGAGAGCCAATTATATTACTTTCCTTTCACGGAAGTTTGTCTAATGAATTTAATTAACTCTTCGATCGCTTGGCGTTGTTCAAAGTCTCCCCTCCGGTCGGAAGGTACTAAGAAAAATCTGCATTATGAAATGGGAAGAAATAGCATCTTCTATTTACTTATTTGATCTCCAGAGGGTGAAAAAGAAACCTGTGCAGTGATCCCCCCCCCCCCATGTGACAAAGACTTTGATTCCAAGTCTCTTTTCACCCACATTTCCAATCATGTAGGTTTCTCGCCCCCTTTTATCTCGTCCCTCTACACAGAATCCTTATAAAACATCATCACAACGTCTCTTTTTCTGTATCCGTCCACCCCCTATAATCCACGAAAGGGTCGTGAGGAACCCCTTCCTAGAACAAATAACCTTCTTTCATATACTCACACTGTCTCCCGACCTTTCTCTTAGGTTATGAGATTGACCAATCGCAAAGTTTTTGAACTTCCCCCATCCCCACTGCCCAGAGGTCACATTCTAGGCATTCAGTCGACTTGACTCCGCAAATCCCTTGATTCCAGGGCACCGAAAGGGGAGGTGATGGTGGTGGTCTGCTGGAGAAATTCCGATGTAATAATAGGGCGAAGGCGTTATAAAAGGAAGGGAAAAGAGATATGAGGATAGGTGACGAGGGGTTGGTGGAAGAGGGGGGGGGGAGTTAGAAAGAAAATAAGGTCGTTTTCTTTCTGTCTTTCCCACAAGTTGCAAAATGAGAGCCAGGACTGTGGAAGTGGGAGGGTGATAGTTGATGGCGGGACGCCTGACAGCGCTTCTTCTCTTCACAATGGCAACTCTCTCTTCAATTCAATAGGAGATTGAGTCTGAAAAGAATCTTTTTCTTTTCGATATAGATAAAGTCATAACTATGCGAATGAAATCATAAATTCCATTTCTATCATTACATAATTTGTCTTCTGATTCTTTTTTAACTTAAGATAATTTGCATTCACGTTTTTTTTCTGTATATTTGTTTTTCATGCAACCCCTAATGTATTCTAATGCGTTTCCCAAAGCAAATTGATTACCAAAAGTTACATCCTCTCCATGTCCACCCTCTCATAGCTCACCCAAGCCCAATGTGTTCAAATTTACCAAGAGACCCAAAAGTTTAATGCTTCAAGAGTTTGTGAAAAAGAGAACCAGATAAATCTCCCAAGTAAAGTATTCAGGCACCGGACTCAAACTAAACGGCACCGTCCCTTCAACCCTCAATCGCTTCACCTCTTCACCAATCCTTTCTCCAACCCCCCCCCCACCACCTTCACCACTATCGAACTCAACTCACTCGGTTTGAATTATTGAAACAGGAGGGAGGATCAGTCTTATCTGTGACCTGGATAAAAAACGTTATACATTATATCCAAACGTTCAACATTTCACTTTTAACTCTCGGCTTCAGCAAGAAAACTTGGATGAGGGGAATGGCGACACGCGTTGAAATTTGTATAAATCGATAAGATCGATCGAGGTGCATCTCACTTTTCCCGTGGCAGCCTTTTAAACACGTCGCCCCCCCCCCCCCACACCAGAACTCCTAGTAAAGTAAACAGCCCTGGGAAACGGTTTATAATGAAAGTGCTTGTTCCTTTCTGAAGAGGGAATATTTCTTTCGTTTAACTCAATGCTCGCCATGCCTTTTCCCTTATTTTCAGTTTTATAATAGGCAAACTTGCGGCATAAACTGTTAAATTTAAAAAACTTGTATTGAAACAATAGGATTGGCTTATAGTCAGTCAACCGAAACTTTTAGGTAAACATAGAATAGGCAATCGAACGCATTTCACATTGATTGTGCGGGTGTTAGCATAACTTTCAGTGTTTGACTCATTTACATCAGCGCCTTGGTGTAAGGGCGCCAGCGCTTGGTGTAAGGGTGGGCAGAAGATGTCAGATGCACCAAAGGCAACAAGAGATAGGGTAGTTCATCAACTCAGGTATAGGCGCTTTAAATCGTCAAATTGGTCTCCAGAAAGTACATTTCACAAAAAAGAGTTAGAGTCCGTCAAAAACTAACATTTTTTTGGATAAACTATCGACATAGCCATCTATTAAGGATTTTCGGCCCAAACTGACAGCGATTTCTCCAAAAATATTGATGCTTGAAGGAAAGGCTTAGCCCTCCAATACAGGGAGTCGGACTTTTGAACGTCTCGCCTGAGTGACGTTTTGTTTTTTAACTCAAGACTGAAGATTTTACTCCGAAACTGAACAATTGTATTCCAAAACTGACAGTTTCACTTCAAAACTGAATTATTTTACCACCAATATGATGATTTTCCCCCAAAACTGGGCATTTTACTTCAAAACTATCAGTTTCACTCCATAACTGACGTTTTCCCCAATACGGAGGGTTGTACGACAAAACTGACGATTGTACCACAATGCTGACGAGTTTCATACGATATTTCACCAAAACGGAGAATTTCACTGCAAATGCTGACGTTTTACACAATTTTTTTTTTGCGGTTTTACCTAATAAATACATATTTTACTCCGAAACTTGATACTTTACCACAAAACCGATTTTTTAAAACAGAAAGTTGGATATTTAACTCGAAAACTGACGATTTTACTCCAATTCCAGAAGTGTTTTTCGTAGGATTTCACTTCAAAAACTGGCAATAATACCTAAAAACTGTCGATTTTGCTCCTTTAACCATAAAAAAACGAGGTTCAACTTCAAAGCTGGATAATTTACTCCAAAACCGAAAATGTCACACCATAACTGACGTTTTCCACAAAACTGAGGATTTTACACCGTTGCGACGACTGTGCCATGAAAACTCTGAAGGAATATCGAGTTTTGAGTTAAAACCATTGGCGCATTGAAGGGGGCTATAGGGACTTACCCTCCCCCCCCCCCTAGTTGGTCGTATTAGCCCCCCTCAATATGTTTATTCTCAATCTCCTTTTCCAAAAACTGTCAAATTGACACGCCGAAAGTGACAGTGTCTATAGGCCGACATTGGCACTGTTTCGAGGATGAAATTGACAGTTTTGAACGACGATAGTTTCTAGTACTCTGATGCAAAACCTCAATGTTTCAATGTAATCAAGGCTTGGATATTTGTTATGTTTGTCAGTTCCTGAGGCAAAATTGACAGTATTGTAAGTCGATATTGACAGTTTGAAGTACGACAATCACAGTTTGGAATATTGAAATTGACTGTAATCCAACGGGGTTTTTACGTCAAGGTGTCGTGGACGAGGGCGAGAGCACACACTTTACCTTTACACACGTGATTTATCATTTTTACTGAAATCGACAGTACCTAGGATGAAATTGGCAAATTCGAGGACGAAATTGACAGTTTATAGGATGAAGTTAGGAGTTTTAGGACGACATTGATAGTTTTGACAACGAAATTTACAATTTCCTGAACAAAATGGACAGTTTCAGAAAGGAATTGGCTGTTTCCCGAACTAATGCAAGTTGATAGTTTCCAGGACGACATTTTTGAATCATTCTTGAACGAAACTGACAGTTTTTAGGATAAAATTGGCAGTTTTAGGACGGCACTGATAGGTTTGGCGACGAAAGTGACTGTTTCGGGTACGAAATTTACAATACTAGGAAAAAATAGACAGTTTAAAAGACGAAATTAACAGTTTCCAGGATGAAATTCACGTTTTGAAGAACAAAATTGACAGTTTCCGATTGTCAAATCGTTAGATTTGAACATTTACTTGACAGTTTATAGGGTGAAATTGACAGTTTTGAACGACGAAATTAACAGTTTTTAATACTGCTTCCGGTAAAGCCTTGAAAACCGTCAGTTTTCGAAATCCCTTGACACAGTTTCTAGGAAGATGTTGGCATTTTTAGAATGATGTCGGTATAGTTTTGACGGAGAAATTGACACTTCTGAATGACGAAATTATCAGTTTTAAGGACGAAATTGACAGCTAGACTGAAACTACTGACATTTGCCGAGGGAGGAATTAAGAAAATCCATGCAGTCTGACACCCAAATTCTCGTCAGTGACTGAGTTTGTAATTTTTAGTGCCTGACTAGTCGTTTCGGTGATAGTTAGGATACGAATCGTCAGTTCAGGAATTTTTAAAGTCCGATTGGTCAATTTTCCCATTACTGGAACGCGAGTGGTCGTTTTTCGAGGCGCAAATCTGTCGCTAAAGCCATTGTTGTGGGGGGGGGGGCATGAATTGTCAATACGATCAGCAGCCCGTTTTAGGGCTTGTCCAGTCTGTTCTACCACTTTCAAGGAACGAATTGTCGTTGTCCCTGACGCTTTCCAAAGAGTGCGAATGACCAGTGCGCCATTTTTAGAGCGAAACCTTGAAGATTGAATTTTTTTAGGCGTTTGGTTATTTCAGAGCACTAATCGTCAGTTCAGCCATTTTCAATGGCCCGGAATGACTTTTTTGGCCATTTTCAAGGTGCAAGTTGTCATTTTAGGCATTTCAAAGGCGCGAATAGTCATTTTAGCCACTTTGGGGCGTGAATAGTCCGTTTGACTATTTCCAGGGGACGAATCGTCCGTAAAGTCAATTTTAGGTTGCAAACGGTAAGTTTAGCAATTTTTAAGGCATGAATCGCTAGATTCATCATTTTTCGAAAGGTTCGAAGGAGCAAACATTTGTTTTAGGCGCAGTGAAATCCGTGAAACTGATTTTTTAGGTCCAACCAGCAGCAAGTCAAATTAGGCATTTTAATGGCATGAATCATCAGTTAAGGCATTTCCAAGACTCGAACTATCAGTTCTGCTATTTTTAGGGCACCAATCGTCTGCATTATTAGCCATTTTCTAGGCGTGGTGGCTCAGTTATTCCATTTTTGCACTACGAATGGTAAGTTTCGCCATTTCACTGGCACGAATTAGCACATTTAGCTATGTTTAGGGGGCGTGATTTGCCAATCAAGGAATTGTATAACAATTCATAGTTTCAAATCAAATCAAAAACTTTATCCAGTCCATGAGGTGCATGTAGGTAATACTGGTTGGAGTGGGAGAAGGGGTTCGGTGAGGACGGCCCATGCTTGGTGCGCAATCGCAAGTGTTCAGTTCATCGCTTGAAGGGCGCAACTAGCCCAGTTTGGCAATTTTTTGGGTGCAGGTAGCCACTTTGAAGGCGCGAATCGTCTGTTTAGCGCATAAACGGTCAGTTAGGCCATTTTTAGACCGTGATATGCTGGTATTAGTTGAGTATGCCATTTACAGGGCGTAAATAGCCAGTTTTTATGGCCAGGATCGTCAGTTTAGACATTTTGAAGGCCTGAAGGCTCAGTATGGCTATTTCCGACGCGCGAATGGCAAATTTTGCCATTTTCAGGACATGAATCATCTGATTAGGGATTTTAAAAGTGTGAATTGTCAGTTTAACCATTCAGCGTAGGCCGCATAGAGTCAGTTTTACCAATTTTATAGGGCGCGAATAGCCAGTTTGGTAATTTTAACGCTGCCAGTATGGCCATTTCTAGGGCATGAATTCGTCATTTTAGACACTTGTACGTTACGAACTCAGTTTTGACATTTTCATTGCGTGAATTATTAGTTTAACCATTTCAGAGAACGCAAAGAGTCAGTTCTGCATTTTTCAAGATGCGAATAGTCCGTCACGCCATTTATGGGGTGCGAATGGTCAGTTTGTCATTTCTAGGGCGCATTGTCAGCATAGTCATTTATAGAGAGTGAATAGCCAGTGTGATATTTTCGGAGCATGAATCTTCTTTTCCATTTTCAAGATTCGTAAAGTATGTTGGGCCATTTATAATAAGCGCGAATCGGCAGTTTTGCTTTTTTAAAGGCACGTTAGTCCAGTCAAGCCAACACCCGAATGGTCAGTTTGGGCATTCTTGGCGCGCAAATGGTTGATTTTTAAATATTTAGGGCAGGAATCGTCTGTTTAGGGATTTTCGGAGCGTGAATTGTTAGTTTACCCATTTCTAGAGCGCGTTACATCAGCTTGGCCACATTTAGAGCGGGAGTCGCTAGTTATAGCTCGTGAATGGAAGATTTAGCCAGTTTCATAGCGGGATTCATGCATTTTCAGGGCTGCACGAGCCGTTAGTCTAGCGACTTTTAGACCGCGTGAAGTCCGTTGGGTTTTTTTTTAGATCGGTAATTGCCAGTTTGGCAATTTTTAAGGCTTTTTAAGATAATAGGCAGTGAATTGATAGCAAGCCATTTTTATTAGAGCGAAGGACACAATTATATAAGCCTCTCCCTTGACTAAGGCCCCTGTGTCAAGTCGTTCCTCGAATTTTCCTCAACCTCAAAGCTCCCTTCCAAACTGGAAAAATGATAAAATAACATGTGAGTCTACAGTTTGCGAGGAAGGTCGAAGAAATTTCAAGGAACCACTTAGCATAAGGGCCTAAATCTTGAATCCACGCCTGGACCCTGCGATATTTTGTTTTTAAAAACTGCCAGAGTCATAAAAATTCTCTTTAAAATGAGCCAGTACGCTTATTTATCCTTTAAAAATGTGTAAAATCCTGTTAAATTGGCTTGTCTTAAGGGAGCCAGCCCCATCGAAATTGGTTTCTGACCTACGAAATCCGACAAATTTGGTCTAATAAAGTACCAAACCGGCAAATTTTGTTATTGAAGTAGCCAAAACCACGAAATTTGGTTTTGCGGTGTGTTCAATCCATGATATTTGGACATCGAAAGTGTCTAAAGAGCGTAATTGCATTCATGAAGAGTCAACCCGGTGCACATTGGCTTTTTAGGGAGGCAATTCTGTGACAATGGCGTTTTGAGCGAGGAAAACCTTTGAAATTCGTTCTGGGAGCAAAAATCCACAACATTTGGAATTTGACTCGAACTCGGAGAGGGAGGAGGGGATCATGAATTCGGGGCTAAGCCCCTCTAAACATTTTACCTTAAATCCGCCCCAGGGTAAAACCACTAAATTTAAAACTTCATTTTTCTGATAATTATTTGATAGTAGATTCTTGAATTTTGGGTTGAAAAACTTATTTTTGTGGTGAAACCAGCATTTTTGGGGTAAAATTTTCATTTTGAGGAAAAAATGTCAAAAGTTCAAATGTGAAATCACTATTATGGCTGTAAAATCTTCAGGTTTGACTAAATTGTCAGTTTTGGCGTGGTATTGGACTATAGTCGTCTCTACTCGGTATGAAATTCCCCAAAACTAAAGATTTCACGCTAATGCTGACGTATTACAAAAAAAACAAAAAAAAAACTGAAAATTGCAAGGCAATATTGGTTATTTTTACCCGTGAACTTAATTTAACAGGTTTCCCTCAAAATGAAACGTTCACACTCAGACTGGTGGTTTTGCCATGAAACTGAGGTTTTTAGGATCGAAAATGGCTATTTTAGCGCAAAAATGACGATTTTAGCTCACAAAATGGCAATTTTAGCACAAGAATGGCGATGCTGGCACGAAAATGGTGATTTCGGCAAGTACCTACTGAAAATATTGATTTTTGCATAAAACTGCTAAATTGGTTTTTCAGTGAGTTAGAACCGCGGAAATGGTTTATTTGGTACGATGAGGAATCCGCAAAATTGGTTGTTGAATCAGGCGTCCCCACAAAATTGATTTACAGCCACAGAAACTCACGGTCTTCCAGAAACAAATCCGCCTAATAGCAAAATTTGAGCAAATGGTTTTATTAAAATGGATTTTGAGGCCAAAATGACTGAAATCGAGTTTCGTAGTGCCAATTCCGAGAAATTAATTTTCAGCGAACCGCGCAAAAAAATTTTGTTTTGCGCGAAAAAGTAGCAAAAATGGATATTTACAAAGCTGAATCTGAGAAATTTGCTTTATATTTGGGACAGGTCTGCGAAAATGTATTTTTATGGCGCGAAAATCCCCAAAATTATTTTGTTTTCTTGTTTTTTTTTTTTAGTGTGCGAAATCCGAGAAATGATTTTTTTTAGTGAGCGTCAACGAAACAAATACGGTGACCCTGAAGGATTTCTACGTTCCGATGGCATCTAGGGGTGTTCAGCTGCCCCACTAACCCGCCCCGTCAGCCTACGCCTATGCCTCAAAACTGCGTATTTCACTTCAAAATCTGGATGTTCACTTCAAAACCCAGTAGTGTAAACTCTAAAACCCATTGCGTTGTTGACCTGGCGAACTGGTAGAGTCAATATTTGAGAGAATCTAGAGTTATTTTGATTAAGAACTGGTAAATTTGCATAAAAAATTCTGATGAAGACCTGATAGCCCATTATAGGGGCCCAAAGGCAAGTTTTGCTCTTTAAAACATTCAGATTTAGGTCAGGAATGGCCAGTTTTGGGCTTATAATAATCATAATTCTGCACGCACATGCAATGATGCAACAGTGCTTCGGACAATATCCCTGAATTAATCTGAATTTATCACGAAAACTATGAATTATCAAACTACACACCTAGTCAAGACACCGCACCTATATCTTAACAGATAATTAATCATCAAAATCTCACAATATGCGTCTTCAATTTCATTCAGAAAGAAATCATCATGTTTGCTATTTTACTATTGGGGAATCCACGCTATTCTCTTTTTTATGTTGAACTGCTTTATGACCCCATTTCAAATTACTTATTGCACACTTTTTTGTTTACATTAGCAATGTCATCAAAGAAAATGAGCCTATATTTTTATTTTGTTTTACTACCACCCTTCGCTCTTCGACACTTTCACGGCACAATTTTCGCCCTATTTGCATCGAGTTAATTTCCTTTTTACGACTGGAAAATGATAAAAAAGAATAATTTCCTGTATAAAGTAAAAAAAAAATAGGAGAAAAATCCAGATGAAAAGTATACGCTTTATTGGGAGAAGAAATAACTATGCCCTTTCTCATTCCTCCTCACCATAACAATCCTTATTCGGGTGTAATAAATTCGAAAAGATGGATGTTAATGGAGGAAACAGCGTTGGGTGTTTCAGCCTATTTTTTCTTCTACTTCTGCCATCGCCAAAAAAGAACTGCTTGTCATGGCATCGTTTATCTTTTAACTTTTCAAAAAGGGTGTGAGGCGCATCATCAAGCTTTAAATGAAGTTTGCTTTGGGCTCGTATTTTTGTGGACCAGTCTCTTTTCCCGTGTGATTGATTTTGTAGTATATTTCCCTTGTGTGGGCTAATTATAGTAATTAATTCATTGTTGTTGGAACGTAAAGGGTGAGAGGATGTCATTGACCGAACGATATAAAAGGGAAGTTTCCAGACTATACGAATAAAAGCGATAATTATATCCTTTGATGTTGAATTTAACGTTTTCATTAATTTTTCACTGTTTCCTGGTATAGAAATTGGTCTTTTTTTAAAGGAAGCCCTTAAAAAAAAGTGCTCAAAAAACCGGGGAAAAAATAAGCACCTATATTGAAAAGGAAGGTAAAAACCTCAAGCCATGTGGGTTTTGTTTTTCACGCATATACGTGATATCGTAACCCGTCGTTAATGAGGTGTCGCGGAGAAGAAGCAGGAGGAGAAGCGGTCAATGTAACCTTCAATCCCGGATAATTTAGGATAAAAACTGGTTGTGCATCCCTTTGGATGTAAACTGGTTGTGAAAACGACACTAAATTAAATAAATAACCGCGAACTTGCAAGTTTCATGGCCTTATTTATTCTCACTAAATCGCAAGTTTCATGCCTTTTATTTATAGTTTTCACGGGCCCCAGGGGCTAGGTTGTCACCCCGACAGCGCCTGGCAAATAGCCGTGACTTTGCGACTTATAAAGCTAAATTTGAAGTGTCGTCGCTCATAATTCGCAAAAATGGGCATTTTCTTGGCTGAATTTCCAGGAAATTGAAAGTTCGTGTCTTCATTTCTCGCGAAAATGGAAGTTTTCTAGCTCCCAATTGTGCCTAGGAGATTTTGGAAGAGTCGAAGGGCGAAATATGTGAGAAAAGGCAAGTTTTAGGGGTTGATTCCAAGGAAATCACAAGTTATCGATCTTAATTACTATAAAATCGCAAGCTTCGGAGCGTCTTTGTTGTGGGTCCGAGCAAGTTGGACCCAACAGCGCCCCAAGCCGAACAAATAGTCGCGATATTGCTATAAATATCAACGAAATCGAAGTATGCTAGCTGAATATTCACGCATTAGCCGGTTTTGGGTCTCAAGTTCAGCGAATCGGGAGTTTTGAGGACATTTTCAGTGCATTTCATTCTGAAAATGCACTATTGGTCTCGTCGTGATGGTGCGGCAAACATGGGTCATGTCATGTTTTTTTCATGTTTCAGAACCTCTAGAACACGAATTCAGTGGTCTCCGGAATTAATATATGTATATGGCCGTTTTCTTGTTAGCACGATAAGAGTTATTGTTAGCACGAGAGTCGTAGAAGTTAATTTAGCGGAACGCGCTTTGGCACAAAAATCAGTAGTCATAACACCCCGGTCGGTATTGCATTTGGGCCAAATCGGTCAAGGTGGAGGGGGGAATAGGGCTTGAAATGGTGAAACCCTGATTGAAATGTGCATTTCGTTCTTGTATTAAGGGCCTCCCTCGGCCGGTACGTGGTTTCTTGAACGCCCACACAAGGCCGAGAACCCTGTGCCACAGCTTTCAGCAGCCTTACAGCTAATTGGACATAGCCGGATCAGTGGGTTTTTCGACCAGGGGAATCCGACAATCGAAAAGAGTCGTTCAGAAGAACCGTTTGAAGTATCGGGGTACACAAGGGACGGGATAGGGAAATGAAAAATCTCGTCCCGCATTTTTTGGCCCCTCGTCCCGTCTCGCGCCCCGATCCGCGCGAGATTTCCCGCAAGCACCGCGAGACAAAAAATTACATGACCAAATACTGGGCAATATTTTAAATACTGCCCCCCTCCCCCACCATAACATATTTTTGAAGTCATTTTCGGGCGGTCTGATCAACCAGGATCATCCGGGGGGGGGGGGCACCCCTCGTCAAATGGCGAATGCAGAAAATTCATTAGGTGGAGGAGAATTTCGACAAATTGACAATATGGTTTCCTTCTCAACACCTTGACGGGGGGGACCGCGAGATTTTCTTCGTGTTTTTGTTTTTTTGGTTTTGTTCGTATTTTGGGAATATACTTCTTAGCAGCGTTGAGGTACATATTTTTCTCAACTTTAGCCACGAAATTACCTCCTAAAACTGCATTATGTGCGTTTTCTCAATTTTATCCGCGAATTAGCTCATTTTCTAATTTTTAGCTGCGAATCGGCGCTTTTTATAAGCTCTTAGCCGTGAAGTTGCATAAAGAATCAGCAAGTTAGGTATCGTTTGAGTATTCTTTCCCAATTTTATCCGCAAATTAGCAATTTCACTAAATTTAGGCTGTGAATTGGCGCTTTTCTCCAATTTAAACACCAATTCGTGTTTTTCTCTATTTATTAACCGCGAATTAGCGCTTTTTCTCAATTTTATTCCCAAAGTTACCCAAAGAATCACTTAGTTCACCACTTCATCGCACTTAGCGCTTATCAATATAAGCGTTTTTCTCCAAATTTTAGCAGCGAATCAGCAAATTTTCTCATTTTTAGCTACGAATTGGTGCTTATTGTAAACTCCTAGCCGTGAATTAGCCATGCATTTGCCTCAAGAATCCGCAAAGTAGAGATAACGTTTAAGTGCTCAGTCCAAATTGTATTCTCAAATTAGCGTTTTTCTCTATTTTAAACGCCAATTCGTGTTTTTCTAAATTTTACCCGTAAATTGGAACTTTTTTACAGTTTTAGCCGCTTGAATCAGCGCTTTTTCTTAATTTTATTCCCGAAGTTCCTCAAGTATCTGCAAGTTGGTGTTTTCTCAATTGAAGCTGTGAATTATAGCCTTTTTGCCCTCAATGTAAGCTGTGAATGAGCACATTTCTTATTTTTAGCATCGAATTATAGCACGTTTTCTGATTTTATCCGTGAAATTGAAATCTTTCTTTTTGAGTTTTTGAATTAAAGTTTTCCTCCACTTTAAGAATCGAATTCGCGTTTTTTTCTATTTCACGCCGTGAATCAGCGCTTTTTCTCAATTTTAGTCCCAGGCTCGAGAATCAGTGAGTTGGTGTTTTCTGTGAATTCGCGCTTTTTCTCAATTTTTAAAACTGCCAAATTGTAACACTTTATCATAATAGCGTGTTTCTTTATTTTTAGACTCGAATTCGCGTTGTTCTCTTTTTTATCCGTGAATTAGCGTTTTTCTCAGTTTTAGCCGCGTGAATTAGCGCTTTTTCTCAATTTCAGCCCCGAAGTTGCCCCCAAGAATCGGCGAGTTGTCGTTTTCTCATTTTTATCCGTGAATTAGCGTTTTTTCTCTCTATTTTAGCAGTAAATTAGCTCATGTTCTTAACCCAAGTATGCATGCGCTGGGTCAAATTGATCCAGTGACTGATATTTTTCAATTCTTTCGGTCTTATACTATACTTTATCACCGTGAGCCTCTAGGACATCTTCAAGTTGATTATTTTCAACCCATTTATAAAAAGTTGGAGCGATTTTTTTCGATTTTCGAGATTCCAGCGATATTTTTCCGGCAACCTACCTAGAATGCTGGGTCTGACAGACCCAGTGCTTAAGAATAATGATTTACACTGATTTGATGTCATTATCAGGTGATAAGTCCATCAGAGCGTGATTTTGACTGATTCAACAGATCAAAGTACAGTGAGTGGGAAAATGTTTGGAAGGAAAGTTTTTCTCATTCGTGTACAATACGAAAATGCTCGCTCGGCGCTGTAGCTTTGGTTGGCGTTTTCCATGAGAAGCTGTTTTTGTAATCGTAAAATATTATTCGTGACTCATCATTTTTATTTTTTTTACATCTATAGGCGAGTCAAAATAAGAAAATTAGCTAATTTTTGTATTTCTATACTCTCCCCCCTTCTCTTAGTTTTCGTTAGATATGAATCGTCAGGGGGGATTCCGCTCCCGAAAAGATTGCAGTGAGCATACCTTTGCTTTGTGCAAAATTCGCAAGCGACCGTTTTGATCGTCAGTAATGTATTCATTTTTTTAACAGTATTTTTCAAGTTTTAGTTTTTCAATTACACATTTTTCACCTTCTTGATCACGCTACTATTACTGAACGGACGACTTGGCTTGATCAACCCACGCGAGCTCGATCTCCGAATCAGTAGAAAAAAAATCATTAGCGTTGTTGGAATGACTGAAATTGAGCTTGAGCCTCTAAAAAAATAATTTACACTCTCAAAATGTCAATTTATAGGACAACTAACACTAAAAATCAAGTAAAAATATAACCGGGTCAACCAGACCCAGCGCATGCATTAGTGGTGGTTTCATACGTCATGCATACTAGGGTTAATTTTAGCTGTGATTTTTATTTTTTTTTCTCGATTTTTTCCGTAAAATCGTAATTTTTCATATAATATCTTAGCTGAACTTTCCTCCACTTTTATCTAGACGCGAATTCGCGTTTTTGTCTATTTCCCACGTTAATTAGCGCTTTTTCTAAATTTTACTCCCAATGTTGCCCCGAGAATCCATGAGTTGGAGTTTCTCTCTTTGTCTGTGAATTTGTACTTTTTCTCAAATTTCAAGGAGCTAAATTGTAGCACTTTATCACAATTTTAGCTGTGAATTAGCGTGTTTCTTGCATTTTAAGACGTGAATTCGCGTTTTTCTCTTTTTCATTGTTGAATTAGCGCTTTTCTCAGTTTTAGCGGCCTGTATTAGTTCTTTTTCCTAATATCAGTCCTGATTTCGCCCCAACACTTCGTGGTTTTGCGTTGTCTCAATGTCAGCTGTGAATTAGTGCTTTTTCTCAATAACAGCCATATATTTCAGCAATTTTCCTCAATTCCAGCAGCGAATTAGCGTTTTTCTCGAATTTGAAAGCGAGTGTAGCCATTCATTCCCATCTTATTCACTTAAAAATCTTGATTTTTTCATCTTTAAGCTGTTCAGGGTCCCCATCCGAACAGGAGGCCCGGGGTGGTCCGCCCTCCTCACTCTGCCACGGTACACAGACAAATAGTCATGTAGAATGTTAAAGAACGTTAAATTTAAGGAAATTTAACGCTCAATAATAGCTCATCTGTTTATCCTCCATTATTTTATTATTGGAAAGCTCTATAGACCAGTCAATATAGACACAAAAATCGGGGTAAATGGCAAACATGCATGTAATTGATTTTTTTGTTGCGTGTTGTTAGGACCAATGAGAGCAGTTATTACTCAAGTTTGCGACCCTCAAAACCTTGTGCTTAACTCATGGCACTCGAAAAACTAAGAAATGTCATCACTTTTTCTGGTTTTTTAAACAAAAATACCAGAAGAAAGAGTTTTTCGAGCATGACCACAGTATACATTGTTAAAGCCAACAAAATTTGCTACAATTTAAGCCATGCCCTAGCATCCTGGGTCTGTTAGTTCAGGAAATATAGTCAATCAACAAAATACCTAATCTCGCCAAAAAGCGAGATTTTATTGGTAGGGTAATTTTTCAAGACCCGCAGCACTCAAACACACGGTGATTGGCACTTGGGTGAACAAAATGACAGAGGTAATTGTACACCAAAAATGCAACAACAAATTTCCTATGACCTAAGGTCAGATTTCCATTCCTAGTTCGGATAATCAATTTGTTGTTTTTAGCACATCACGGGTTTTAGCAACAAAAACATCTGTAACATGGGAAGTAAGCGTCCTAGGTTAAATCCAACGACACCACAGAAAAGAGCACTCTTTTTTTTGTGTGTGTGTGAGTAAAGACATTTCGTCTAATGATAGCGAAAGATTCTTTGAATAAATTGGGAAAATATCAGGAAGTTTTTTAAAATGTCAGTTTTTGACAACTGTTCAAAGCTAGACTACATAAGCCAATTTGGTGCTCACAGCACCTGGCAAGTTCCTCTAAAACTGTATGAAGTAACTCAGTTTAATTCTTCATGCTTATGTTACTCCTGTCCTTTGCAATTTCTTGATAAAAATCCATTGTTATAACAAAAAATGAGGCAATTAGGCCCATTTTGAGTGCCTACAAGAAAATCAAGAGCCATTCCCAAAACATTTTTTTCAGCTTAATTCACTTTTCCTACGCTAATCTATGAGGACGGACAAATAAAAGTGGAATAAGCTGAAAAAAATTTCTTGAAATAGCTTTCGTATCTTCTTTTAGGCACTCAAAATGGGCCTGATTGCCTCATTTTTTGGTTTAACAATGGATTTTTGATTTAACAATGGACTCAAAACATTGCGAAGGTCAGGAGTAAAATAAGCATGAATTATTAAACCAATTTACTTCATACAGTTTTAGAGGAATTTGCCGGGTGCTGGGAGCACCATGGCTAATGTAGTCTAGCTTTGAACAGTTGTCAAAAACTGACATTTTTAAAAATATCCTGATATTTTCCCGGTTTACTCCAAGAATCTTTCGCTAACTTTGGACAAAATGTCCTTACTCACACAGAAAAAAGTGTGCTCTTTTCATTGGTGTCGTTGGATTTAACCTAGGATGCATGCTTCCTAAGTTACAGCTGTTTTTGTTGCGAAAACCAGTGATGTGCTGAAAAACGTGAAAAAATCTATTATCTCGACTAGGAAAGGAAATCGGACCCTAGGTCATGAGACAATTTTTGTTGCATTTTGGATGTTTAATCACCACTATTATTTTGCTCAACCAAGTACCAGTCACCCTGTCCTATAGAATATACACGCGAAAATAAATTTTAGTCAATAGCGTCAGATTGAAATTGAGTTACTGCCTAAGATTTATTCTCGCGTGGATATTCTGTAGGACCATTATGTTTGAGTGCTACGGGTCTTGAAAAATGACCCTATCAATAAAGGCTCGCTTTTTGGCGATATTACATATTTCTTGATTGGCTGTATCTCCGAAAATTACAAACGTAGGACGCTCGGACTGGGCTTAAATTGTAGCAAATTTAGTTGGCTTCAACAATGTATACTGTGGTCATGCTCGAAAAACGCTTTCTTCTGGTATTTTTGTTTAATAACCTAAAAAATTGATGGAATTTCGTGGTTTTTCGAGTGCCACGAGTTGTGCACAAGGTTTTGAAGGTTGCAAACTTGAGTATAAACTGCTCTCATTGGCCCTAACAATGTTCAAAAGAAAAAACAAATGCATGCATATTCGCGATGTTTTATATTGACTGGCCTACTAGTAGAAAATGAGACAAAGAAACACAACAAACCGCTCTCCGACAGCAACGTTAAAGGCGATTTTTGTCGGAAAGCGCATATGACACAAACATGCTAGCAAGCGTGTTTGAAATTACTTAGAACTTCAAAAATCGAGAATTTCTTAACTGTTGGGTTATTTTACGAACGCATCACGATTAAGGCCGGTCGTCCACTGGAAGCGTTTTCGAGCGGCGCTACAACGTGCTACGACGAGCAACATCGAGCGTGTATACAAAAAGACATAAATTGAATTCACTGTTGCTAAGCCTGCAGTGGACGATGTCACATTCAATTTGAGGCTTTGAGATGTACGCTCGTTGTCACGCGTTGTAGCGCCGCTCGAAAACGCTTCCAGTGGACGTCCGACCTTATGCTCTATTTGAGCATAAATAAACCTTAAACTCATGACTGACGAAACTTCCTCATAGGCCAGTTTTTTCATATTGATCGGAGAACTGGCATTTTTCACCATTTTGCTGAGAATGAGTATATTTTGTCAACTTTAGCAGCAAATTACGCATTTCCTCCATTTGTGCTGTGAGTGAATTCTTTAACTAAATTTTAGCCAGGAATCAGCGGGTTTTCTCAGTTTCAGCAGGTTTCACCGATAGATCCACGAAGGTAATTGTTTGTTTGTTTTTTGTTTTTTTTTTAAATTTAGCTGCGAATCAGAGCTTTTCTGTCAACCATTGTCACTAATTTACGCCTTTTCTCCATTTTAGCTGTGAATTACCGGGTTTTCTCAAATATAATATAAGCGAATTAGGTATCATATTTTCTTATAGCGATTTCCATTCAACATACTACACAAGTGTAGTGCAGCGTCCTCTCTATGAACATAATATGTTTCAAATCAGAGAGGATGGGTGGAAAAACTTACACCACACTAGTGTATTGCGTTGATTGGAAGACGCCATTAATTTCAGCCGTGAATTAGCGCTTTTTCTAAATTGTCTTAGCGATTTGAGCTCATTTAAAGACTTTCCTCCCATTTATCGCATGCGAATAACGTTTTTCCCCAGTTTTGGTCACAAAGTTTCCTTGAGAAACCACAAATTGGCGTTTTTCCATATTGGTTGAGGCTGCTGAGCGATTCATTGCTGATTTTTCATCAACTTTATATAGCAAAGAATTAGCGCTTTTCTTATTTTTATCCGTAATAAGTGATTAGTGCAAATTAGTGATATTTTAGCCTACAATTTTAGCCACGAATACGAGCGGCTTTTTTCAAACTTTTTGCAACGTACTTGCCCCAAGCTTAGAACATATTTGAGTATTTCCTAAATTTCAGCCTAATATTAAGGGTCTAAAGAAACTCGGGTTAACCTCATTTTCTCTTATTTTTGCAGTGAAGTTGCCTTTTGATACGCTGTCGTGCTGGTTGCGTTAAGAATTGATGTATTTTTCTCAATTTTAGCGGCAAATGATCGCTTATTATCATCATTAGCCGCAAATCAACGTTTTAAAACCAAAAATTCTTACTATAGTAGCTCAACTTTGGTCACAAAAACCAACGAAATGGCGATTTTTTCAATACTACTACTACTAGTTTTTCAATGCTTTCCTCAGTTTTAACGCTGCGAATTAATAATTTGTCTCACATTTCCTCTACTCGAGATTCAGAATTTTTTTCCCCCCCAATTCGGGTCATGAACTAAGCCGCCTTTACATGCAACCTTTAAAAGCTGAGTTGTGAGCTTCACCCATTCAGAGTGCTCCAAGTCCGCTGCGCGGAGTGCTCTGATTGGTTAAAGTCCACAGCTCACCCTTTTAAAGCTTGCATTTGAAGGCTGATTTAGCTATTTTTCTCAATTTTAGGCACCAAGTTGCCTTCGGAAACCATCAATTGGTGTTATCTATGTTACCGTCGAAGTTGCCTTCAGAAGTTTGAATTGGTGCTTTCTACACTTGGGTTGTGAATTCCCGTTTTTCTCAAGTTTAGCCGTTAATTTGTGTTTTATTTTTGAAATTATAGCCGTTCAATTGCGTTTTTCTGCACTTTATCCGTGAATCGCTATTTCTTAAGCGGCCCATACACGTACAATAAATATTGCGCAAACTAGGGGTTGTACAAAAAAATTGAACGTTTGTAGGTTGTGTTGAATATTGATGGGTTGCGAATTATAATGTATAACTCATTTTTATTCTGTAAACATCTGGAAACAAAATATTGCGCTAACTAGTTTGTCTATGGACCCCTTTAACTCATCCGCTAATCAGCGATTTTAGCCATGAACACATAGCGTTTTGCTATGTGTTAGCACCATCCCTACTCCCTAGCAGCGATTGGGGTTTTCTCAAAGGTATTGGTGATTAGTGGTATTAGGTGGTGGTGGAGGTGGGGGTGTGATTTGGTATTAGGAATTAGTGATTTTTGTCAATTTTGTCCTTTTTTAGCGTGTTTCCACGCTTTATGCGTAAATTTGTGCATATTGGTAATTTAACTGATAATGAGGGATTTTTCCTCAATTTTAGCGATGAATTATCGTATTTCTCTGTTTTATTCGCCGACTAGCACTTTTTCACAATTTTAGCTGCGAATTTTACATATTTCCCAATTTTAGCCGCGAATTGGCGTTTTTTTTCAACTTCAGCTGTGTATTAGCTCTTTTCCACTCTTTAACAGCAAATCAGAGCTTTTTCTTAATTATTCGCTTGTTAACGATTTTTATTGATCACAGCCATGAATTAATGTTTTTCTCAATTGAAGCCTCGAATTTGCGTTGTTCTCTTTTTTTTTAGCCGTGAATTATAGTGATTTTATTATACTCTTTATTCGTGAATCAGCGCCTTTTCTTAATTTAAACGCTAATTATTAGTGTTTTTCCTCAATTTTAGCCATGAATTGGCGTTTCTCGCTATATCACATCTCGCTAGCTGGCGGCCGCGGATGGAATTGCGGTGTGCTGAGATGGCGCCTTTCCCCTCGCCATAGGGCAGCTCTCATAGGTGGGGGTCGGGCTTTTTCAAGAGTTCTACTACACCTTATTTAAACCGTTTCAACGCCGCTTTCCACAAGTCTTGGAGGCAGACGGCGCACCGTCTACTGGTCAGCAATATACGACGTCTCTCATGGATTGTATAAAATGTCGATAATAAGCTGAAACTTACAGTTCATGTCAACGTGAACAGTAGCTGAAAGCGGAATTGTTCGATTGTTGTTCTTGGCCAGACAGGTCAACTCGGAACGAAGGTCCGATCGTCCCAGGCTGTGAATGATGAGCAGGCTTTGTGCCTGGCCGAGGCCACCGTTGCTGCTTCCAGGACTTGTGTAATTCGTGAGAAGTTCGTCCCCTCGATACCAGGCGACTGTCGGCCTGGGCTTGCCTGGAACAATGGAAGAAATAAAGCGATAAATAGGGTGTGATATGCGATTCGATATAGAGGGGAATTGGAAACGATATAAATTGAAAGTCAACCACTGTCAATGGGAAAAGAGCGAAATCGCTTAATATTCTCTTTTATAACCTTCTGCGACGCGCGTTTAGTGTAAAACGAAGATATCTGACACTCAATTCATTTTTCTTGGTTCGACAACGAAAAAAGAAATAAGAGGCGTGTATAGAACTGAAAATGAACACTACGACAGTTTTCGCTTGTAAAGTGCAGTGCCCCTTTCCAAAGCACTTTTACGAGACAATATAGGCTGCACCATTTTCAACTCCTATAATATGGCCGCAACTCGTTCTTTCCCCTCAATCCTCAGCACTATAGGACAGTCCTCAACATTAACAGGCTTCCCAGAATGGGAACTTAAACTCAAGGGCTTGTCTCTTTTTCCATTTATAGCCCTTTTCCACCCTCCCTCACCCCTCACCGCTGTATTTTCCCGTTGAGGAGACGACTACACTAACAGCTCAGAGTGTGTCGTTATCCTCGCTGGAATCGCGATGACAGACACAACTGCCCAGTTTTTTTTTTTTTTTTTTTTTTTTTTTTTTTTTTCCGTCCTCTTAGCAAGGATCTTGTAGTTCAACTCAACTTTTTTTTTCTCTTGATTTTGTATTTCCTTTCGATGGCGCAGTTAAAATCGCCAATCATAATGCCTACAATCACTCTTTTTTTCTCTCTCTTTCTCTCTTGCTCCCTCACTCCTTTCTTCTTCATCATCATAAATAGCTGATCAAAGAATTAAGATTAAAGCCGTCTAGAACGGCCCTCGCCTTTTTTTTTCTTCGAGTAAACTGTAAAAAAAAAAAAAAAATTCTAAAGGAAGGGGAGAACTTGAGTTCATTGGCGAATGGAATAAACGATTCTCCAATTAATAAAATGACAGAATCTTACCCACTCTTTTAGTTGATTACTTCTTGATTGGAAATACCCCACCCCCACCACTCTTCATAATAATCAACCGGTTTTTTCTGTCGTTATCGTTTGTCAATAACTCTTTAGACAGTTTCGTTTTTTCTTTTTTTTCTTCTTTCTTCAAAATCTTGTTTTTCTTCATTTTCTTATAAAAGACAGTTTCAGTTTTTCCTCAAGTGATATAAGACTCAGCCTTTCACACCCCTCAGGGCAAGAATTAATCAGAAAAAAATCTACAAGAGAGTAGAAAAACCCAGTACTTCATTGGTCTGGGTGAGAGGGGGAGGTTAAGGAGTGAAACTTTATCGTGATTCAAAGGAGTTTAAAGTAATCCCATGTAAGTAGTACGAAGGCTTGTAACTTTTTGCAAAGCCCGCATGCATAAACTTACAATTTTCAGGAAACAAAAGACTTTGTTTCACACTCCTACTTTTGTTTCAGCGATTAAAATACAGTTGTTCGGATTTAAAAGTTATCGCGTTTTTGGGGGTAAAAAACAAATCCACTTCTGTACCCCCCCACCTGCTTATAAGACCACCACGCGGCTTTAACAGCATAGATTCCTTTTGTCCTTTAATTATGTGCTCCTTTTTCTCCATTGTGGTGAGTCCCTATTCATTCTACGCTGTTTTTCGTCGGGCAAAATTTAAGGAAAGTTGTGCAAAATTAAAAGACTGAATGAGAAGCGAATGAGATTTTCCCTCCTTTTGTCAAGTTCTTACGATTTTTTAAAATTGTTTCAGGACGTTCGAGTTGATTTCTCAACTGGGGAGTCACAATAAAAGGATGGGGAGGAGAAGGGATTGAATTCTGGCGATCAATTGGTAGAAACTTCCCATCCACCGCCGCTGTTGTACGCTATTGTCCCATAATTATGTTTCCATCGCACAATAACGTAAACGTATACAACCCGGGGGAGACGTTTCCTCCTCCCGCACAACCATTTTGTTGGTTAAACGTCCAAATATAGACTTCGAGAGCACGACGGATAAACGCTGGAAATCAGGGGACGGCAGTTGGTGATGTGGAGGGGTGTGCACATTGCCACCTTCAAACCAAACAAAACTGTACTACCCCCCCCCCCCTTCTCCTCGTGCCACCAACCACTGCACAACAGCTAAACCTCTGTGTTATGCAAGTGGATTTAGAACTGAATGCAAGCTTCGGCTTCAACCTTACACATACGCTTTTCATCAATTGATCTCCCTCCTTCCCACTCTAAACTCAGTGAACAATTTCAATTGGTATCTTTAAGCACCATTGTGGGTGCTATCCGAACAATGTGGTCGTGGTCTAATGAAGCGTACGAGAGGCGATTTTGTGTGCTTAACAAACAAATTGGAATTAAGGAGCCAGGAAATGATGAAACTCAATCTTTTCAAAGTAGTGATGAGTTTCATCTTCAAAAGTACTGAATAAAGACAATTCTAGTTAACTGAAATACTTCACATCAGGTTTTTGATAAACAGGATTCTGCAGTCAAACCAGCAGTTGCCTGATATCGTTGCCACCTTGAGCGTACCAATACACTCAGGCCCGGATTTATGCCTAGGGGCCCCGGCCACCACTCGCGCTCCAACAGTAGCCAAAATTGACCATTCGTGCCATGAAAATGGATGAACTGATGATTCGTGCCCTAACGATCACCAAACTGGCTATTCACGCTCTAAAACTTTTAAACTTAATTATTTACGATGATTCGGTATCAGAACTGTGGATTTTCCAAGCCCCTCCCTCGTACACTGTCAATTTCGTCCTTTAAACTGTCAATGTCGTCCTACTAAACTATCAATTTCGCCTCAGGAACTGACAGTTTTGACTTAGAAACTGTTAATTTCCTTCTACATAACAAAATATCCCAAACCGAGGGAGTAGAATGATACAATTCGGGCTTAACCATAGGATGGGGGGGGGGGGTTGGACCATCACAGGAAACCATAGAGTACTAGAAACTGTCCATTTCGTCCTAGAAACTGACAATTTTGTCCCATAAACTTTCAATGTTGTCCTACACACTGTGAATTTCGTCCTTACTGTCAATTTCACCCTCGCAAGTGCAACTGCCAATTTCGTCCTTGATACTGGCAATTTTGTCACATAAACTGAATTCCGTTCTGGCAACAGTCAATTTCGCCCTCGCAATGCTGTCAATTTCGGAACTGAAACTGTCAACTACACCCTAGAAATTTCATTTTTCTTAATTTGAAACTGTAAATTTTTTCGTTCGAAACTGTCAATTTGGTCCTGGAAACTATCAGTGGGTTATTGCCCCAGGAACTGTCTATTTCGTTCGAGAAACTGTCAATTTGGCCTTATAAATGCCAATTTTTTCATTCCGAACTATCAATCCCGTCTAGAAACTGTCAATTTCGTCCTATAAACTATCAATTTTGTTCGTCCTGTTAATTGAAAATGTAATTCTGGAAACTACCGATTTCGCCCTAGAAACTGTCAATTTCGTCCTAAAAACTATCAATTCCCTTCAACATTACTGTTCATTTTTTCTCAGAAAGTTCAAAAGTGGCCTGAAAACTGAAAATTCCAGGGTTTAATATAGGATTGAGCCTCCGGAGCATCATTATTAAGGAAAATTGGTGATTTTGCCGGGAGAAGTCGGCAAAAATTTGGAAGCTTTGTCCAGGAATCTTACTTTTCGGCACGAGTGAACTGCTTGGAAACTCAAATCCCTAATAATTAAACTAATAAAGCACATTAACTCACTGTTTAGTTCACCCAGAATCGACTCTCCGTGGCAAGAATTGTCTGCAGTTGAAGATCTACAAAGTTTTGTGAGGCTAAACCACTCTGTTTACGACCATAAATGTATATTTGAGATGAGGAGCTTAGTCGTAAGTTTCAATCCGATAATTTAAGCTGAAGAAATGATTTATTCATAGAAGGGACCAAATTTCCATTACTTTAATCAAAATTGTCGATTTATAGGGCTATTTTTGAAAAAACGTCTGTAAATGAGGTGATACGCGGTTTGTACGATTGGAAAGGAGCATTTCATTGGCTGAGGAACTGGTCTGGCCGTGTCGCTTTCAGCCGATCCCTAAGCTTCTAAGCTTTTTCAAGCCCACCTGCAGTGAATCGGTTTCGTGGTCGGGTATAACAAGTGAGTCCATCTCAATCCGCTGCCTAGGGGCCTCTTGTCCCCTGAATGAACTTGAAAAAACAACAAAACACTTATTCGTGTTCGTGAAAAGGTCCTTTCCAAGTGGCCCGTGCCAGTGGCACCGAAAAGATTTCAATGAAGTGTAGCGGAACTCAAAAAATGTTTTTTTTTTTTTTTTTCAATTTAGCCGCTAGTTAGCACTTTTTCTCCAATTAGATTCGCGAATTAGCATTTTTCGCCAATTTTACCGAGAATTAGTGGGATCAATCAATTAGGGCGATTTCATGGCTATTTTATGGCCCGGAGGTATTCTCGGCCCTGACGGAGACTGGAAATCGGGGCAGTTTAGTTCTTTTAAAAACCCAAATTTTAACGATCTGGCACGTTAGAAACAAATTTCATGGGATTGGTGCTCCTTGAAAAATGTCAACATCACAGATTCAACATCCTTAAAAGTTAAACTTTCACGATGCCGACGGTCTTTTGGGTTTGCGGTGTCGCATCAGTTTTAATCGTGAATTTTGCGCTTATTCTTGATTCGAATTAACAATTTTTCTCGACTTCAACCGTGAAGTAGCGCTTTTCAACGATTTCAGCCACAAATAAGCACTTTTTATCGTTTTTAGCCAAACTTTTTATTGATTTTAGTCATAATTTGGAGCATTCCACCAAGTTTAGCCATAAAAATCAGACAATTTTCTCAATTCATGGCGCGAACGAGCTCTTATTCCTGATTTCTACCGAAAAATTATTATTTCTCTGTTTCATCCATGAATAGGCGATATTATGGTTTTGAAGTCGAGTTTTTTATCGATTCTAGTTGCGAATGTTATCACTTTACATCGATTTCAATCATGATTTGGCACATTTTACTCATTTATACCTGGAATAACAAGAGCTCTTTTTCCAAATTTTAGCTGAGTATTAGTTACTTTTATCAAATTTTAGCCACGAATGAGCGATTAATTTTGATTTCAGACCGAATTAACGATGTTTTGGTTTTGGACGCGAATTGGAGCATTTTATCGTTTCTATCTGCGCGTATTACACCTATTTCTCCGCATTTTAGTTGCAGCCTAGCTTTTTTTTCTCAATTTAAGCTGCGAACGTGCGGTTTCACCCATATAATTCCATTTTTAGCTGCAAATTAGCAATTTTGCTAAATTTTGACTAAGAATGAGCGATTAATCTCAATTTTTTCTGCGAACGAGCTCTTATTCCTATTTATTGTAGAGAAATAGATTTTACCAGTGCGAGGTTGCGGTTTTTATAGATTTTAGCCTCATGCTTTTACTGATTAGTCATTACAGCCACTAATTAGCGCGTTTTACAAATTTTATCGAAGAATTACAACTATTTCACAATTTCAGTTGTAAAAGAGCTTTTACTCTCAATTTTAGCATGGAATCAATTTTTTTTTTTTTTTTTAATTTCAATTACGAATTAGCGATTTTTCATATTTTCTTTCGCTTTTTTCTCTCAAGAAATGTGAATTAGCTTTTTTTTAAAGCTTAGTTCTGATCTATTTTAGCTGCAAATCAGCTCATCATTTTTTGTTTTTAGCTGTGAATTACAGCATTTTCTCAGCTTTTCTTTTTTAGCCGCAAACTGGTCTATTTTAACAATGAATTAGCGCCTTTTTTTGGAGCCATGTGAAATTGCTTCGAGAACCCGTGAATTGGCATTTTAAGAATTTGAGCTCCAAATGATGGACGACTTTAGTCACTTTTAGATGTGAATTAGCGAATTTTCTTTATTTTAGCCCCAGACTTGCCCACCAAGTAGGGCATAAACCTCGAGTTTGTCTCAGGTTTGGTTAGGAGTTTGCATACAGAAATGGAAATTGGCACATCGAGTGAATTTTAGTCACGAATGAGCACATTTTCACTATTTTAGCCACGAATATTAGCGCTTTTTCTGATTTTTGAGCCAAGTTTTTGCCCTCTCAACATCACCAGCGCGCTTTCTTCGTTTTAGCCGCCTGATGGGCTGCAGAAACCAGGGATTTACGAATTCTCTTCATTTGAGTGGTGAATGGGTGCTTTTTAACTAGTTCAGTCCCGACAGTTGCACCAAGGACCGCACATTAGTGTTCTTTTCTTCAAAAACGTAGACATAATCCTTAAACCGCGAAATATAATTTTTCCACAATTTCAGCCTGGAATTCACACCGATAACCAACGAATCAGGGTATTTTATCAATTTTTGTAATGCGATCGCTTTTTCGGAATTTTATAGGCCTGAATATTAGCACTACTTTACTATTTGAATCACGCATGTTATATGAATAGTTTTTTCTCTACTTTTGGGCACGTACTTGCCCCTACAACAGCACATTTGCGCTCTTTCTCAGTATTAGCCGCCTAAGGGCCTAATACTGAATCTGAATCTGGGGATAGACGTTTTTTTATTTCGATTTTGTGCAAGAAGCTACCTTCAGATTCAGCGATGGTCATTGGATGCAAGAACGGCATTTCACAACGGCAAGCAACAGGATCAGAGTTGTCACCTTTGGGACCTTAAATTCGCAAAATAGCCGGTTCTCGGGGCCAAATGCACCCCATGTGCGGAGCTGAAGTTGATACGCTGTTTGTCGAGCAATCACTATTTCAGTCAGAATAGTGGGCGTTTGGTGTTTTGCGTTTTCCCTTTCCCTTCCCCTATGGCATTCCTTATCTGGATATTTAGCTTCAGACACCAAATCTTTTGGGTTCATGACATCAATAAAGGTTAAGAAATAATTCGACCGATGTAGAAGTGCGTGACAGCGACTTTGTTTGTTTGGAATTGTTTTGTTTCAAGTTGTTTCAATTGGAAAAAAAAAAAAAAACAATATCAAACAATTTCCAGGGAAACTTCAAAGAATAATTGGACGGTTCTTGGTGATACAGAGAAAAGTGAAAAGTAAAACACTGACTGTGTTGAAAGTGATTTCGGAACACTTGATTTGATTTCATCAGTGTAAAAGTGCTCGAAAAGAATTGATGGACAGAAGTGTACGACAAGACACGGTGTCTAATATAAAGGTTGAGGGAAAGAGAGGGCATGTTGCAAGATTGAGTAAATAATGGGAGGATATTGGATAAAGTTAGCGTTCAATAAATAAGCTGAAGATTTCGGTGTTTCGGTATGGGTTGGGACTGAAGACAGGGTCAAGGAAATTGGTTGATTGAATGAAAGGTAAAGGTTTTGAAGTGAAGCTCGTGTTCGTACGTAGGTAGCATGGAAGTACGGGACTAGAAAATTACAGTCAGATTGGTTGAGTATTGACCGGGTCAAACAAGTTGACAAAGTAATCAGTGGGCTCAAGAGGGTGAACAAAAAACTTTTCAACCTTACTAAAACTTCTCTGAGTAAGGGGACTAGAAAGCGAGCGTCGGCTTTCTTAATGGTGTTGTAAACAAACAAAAAACTCCAAGCAGTGAGATTGAGTGCGAGCTGGGATCAATATCAAAAATATATTTGTAATTTTCTAAAACTACAACGGAGAAAAGAAAAAAATTACTTGCACTGTTTGTTAAAAAGAGATTAATCGGTTTCAGAAGAGTCCTGTCTCGCTATAACTCGGTTTGGGAAATCCTCTGAGGGGACGGCGATCTAAGTTGACGGGTCATTAGGCGAGTGAAACGTTTCTGGAGAACTAACAGTTGTCAAGGAGAAAACGGTCATTTCCGTGACAATTCTGACGTTGAAGGTTCACTGAGACACGTCCTGGGGGGTGATTCAACAAAAGAAAGAACAAGGTTTAATTTGTAACACAGCCCCTCTGGCTATTTTCGCGTTGAATCTTTGATTACTTCAAATTAGACTTTCCCGTGTAGGAACCCTCAATTATTCCAAATTATCTCGATAAATTTGGCTTTTCATCTAGCAATTCGACCCTCCTCCTCCATTCCTCATCGATAACACACTTCCCTTGCGGCAGCTACACGCTGCCAACGGTCTCATATTCAAGAGCTGCAAACCGCTTTTCGAAAACTGACAAGCTAAACACGCGGGAATATGCAAATCGCTTTTAAAATGGAAAGTGGCATTAGTGATACAATATCCCTCTTTGTCTCTCACTTCCCCCTCCGCCCGTCTATTCGCCGAATACTATCGCCACCGCGAGTTACACTTCCCCCAAGGGTGACTATAGCGTGACAGAATGAGGGGGATTGGAATGATGGAGCGGGGTTAGTGGGGGTGGTGGCGGTGCGGGGGGGGGTTCGTTACAAGCAGTGTAAAAACAAATTATTCATCCTACCCGATTCTGAACCGCCACTACCGTTTCTAAGACTCACCCCGTTGCGTTCGCTCATTCGCTGGCTCAGCACAACATGGGTGAGAGGCTGTGCAGAAGAAGAGGGTGAGTGTTGGGAAGGCTTCTAACGTGTCTTTGACAGTTCACTCCAGGGAAAATGAAGGTTGATGAAGGAGAGTTAGGGGCGAATGGGAGGAGTGTTTTTCGTAGTTCAGGATCAGGAATGGTGGGGAGGTCGCTTTCGCGTTAATAATGATTAATAGTCGTGACATAACGAACTTCGGGAGCTATATCCGAACTATAACCCTCGCACCCCACCAGTGAGTTCACGACAGGTCCTAGGGAAATCCTTCATTTGTGTATGTGCAGGAGGGGAGAGAGGCTGTGTACCGTCATTTTACGCTCTCCGCTTGTTGGGAAACAGCATCGACCGTCTATGATTTTCCATTAAAACTTAACTCGCATAACAACCCGTTCAAATTTGTCTCCCTCAATTTATTGTCTCTACAGAGAAGCACATGGGAAGAAATAAAAAAAAACCACCGAGCCATGGTCACGAACACGATAGAATTCCTTATGAAACTGACATCCCAAAAGGCCCGCAAAAGGTGCTAGTGCTCAATGGAAAAACTAGCCATGTTCCACCGTAATTGGACAAACAATATTATAGTCATCAATCGAAACTGGGGCAATGTGGTGGAAAAACGACGCGGTTCCTTAATAACCAAAAAATCTAACTCAAAAAACGCCGATCCCCAAATTAAGTAAGACCATCGGCGGCTACTATTGAGAATTATATTGAGAAGCGCGAAAATGTGCTGTTCCAGGGGCAAGAACCTAGCAAAAAGTAGAGAAAAAACGCAAACAAGCGCGCCTTAAATAGTGAAAAGTGGTAATATTCGATCCAAAAATTTCGAAAAAGCGATCACGTTACAATAAAATCTATGAAATGCGCTGATTAGTTGGTCCTCTATGTGAATTCCAGGCTGATATATTTCGCGGCTTATGAAAGGCGTCTATAATTTTTAAAAAACCCTAGAAAAGTGCTTACGTGATGTGTGGGTAAAAAGTATCTAAAAAAGTGCTAATACTCGTGGCTAAAATGGCGAAAATGTGATAACTTGTGACTAAACTTTATTCAATGTGCTCATTTTCGTTTCTCCATGGAGGAAGTCCCAAATTTAGAAGAAAAAAACACTATAATGTGTTGTCCTTGGTGTGAGTGGTGGGTACTACTGGCGGATCTACACCTATCGGGGCCCGGAGCGGAAACCTCCTAGAGCCCCAAAGTCTCTACTATACATTATACACAAGAAATATAATTTTTACATAGCGTTAAAACTATAAGACCTTTTCCTTATTTGAACAGCGAATTACCGCTGTTTCCACACCCTAAACCGTCATTTAGCAATTATATGCTTCAAGCCGCGAATTTCTTAATTTTAGCCGCGAATGAGCGCTTTTTGTGAACTTTACCAACAAATTGGCGCTTTTAACAATTTTGGCTGAACGTAAGTATTTCTCAAGAGCGCGCCTTGATGGTGTAATGGATACAATGCTCGCTTCGCAACCCAGCGGGCCTGGGTTTGAATCCAGCCATTGCCCATTACACTATAAGGCTGCGGCGAGCTGTGACACGGCACACTCGGCTTCGTGTGGGCGTTCCCGGCGGTGTGCGTTCAACAAACCCCGCACCGACCGAAACGCCCGTGTAGTACGGGTGTGAAGTGCACAGTTGGATCAGGGTACGGCGTATGAGCCCAAAGGAGGCTTTGCCGCCCGCCGGGTTCGAAACCCGGTGCCCACTAATTATTCTTATTATTATGTCTATCTCAATATCAGGCGCGGGCTAGCGGCCAACCCCCCCCTCAATAGCTATAAATTTGCACTTTTTCTCAACTTTACCAGCAAAGTAGCGTTTTTATCCCATGAGATTGCGATATTAAGATTCTTCTTAATTTTCCAGAAGTAGGCGTTTTCCTCAATTTTAGCTGTAAGTTAGCGATTTTTTTACAATCTGGTTAGAAGAGAATTACCGCACTCTTCTCAGTTTGGGCTAAAAAATCAGCGTTTTTCTCAAGTTTTTTCTCCCTTTTAGACACAAAATAGCGGGTTGTTCTTAATTTTTGCCACGAATTAGGATTTTTTGTTCACTGTACGCTATGGATTGGCGATTCTCAGTGATTGGGTTTTTTCACCTATAGCCATAAATTTGCGTTTTTTCTCAATTTTCGCCTTCAGAAAATTTCGCCTTTGCATGTTCTCAAAATTGACGAAAGTTAAAATGTGATTTATTTCATTTTTAGCAGCGAATTACCACTTTTTCTCCATTTAGGCCAAAACTAAGCGTTATCTTGATTTTAGGTAGGCTAATTATAGATTTTATCAATATTAAGTACAAATTAGAGTTGTTTTTTTTCCCCAAATTTCAGCGCCGCAATTTTGCTTTACTTTTAGCTATAGATAGCGCTTCTTCTTATTTCGTCAGAATCAGCAGTTTTTCATATTTATAGCCATGAGTTAGCCGTTTAATTTCATGTTAGCCCCAAATTTGCCATCAGAAGGCGCGCATTTAAATTGAAAATTTAACCACACTTTTTCCGCGAATTAGTGATTGTCTCAATTTTAGCCGCAAATTAGTGCTTTACTTCAGCAGCGTAGTAGCGTTTCTGACCTTTGAATTACCAAATGTTCTAAATTTTGCCACGGATTGGAATTTTCCTCAATCGAATTAGCCGTTTTTTTTTATTATTTACTCATGCTGCGCTAATTAATGACTTTTTCAATTTTAGCATAGTTTTTCTTACATTTTAGTCCCATTAGGATTAGCGGATAATTAATAATTGTTTTCTTAATTTTGAGCGGATAATTCGCGTTTTTCTTAATTTTAGCCGCGCTAATTGGTTTTTCAATTTTAGCCGTGTTGTTTTTTAGATTTTAGCCCCGCGTAAGCAGTTTACTTTCTGCTATGGATTAGCGCTGTTTTTCAGTTTGAGTGAGGATAAAGTACGGATTTGCGTTTCCCCATTTTAAATCGTGTATTAGTGATTTCCTTCATTTTATCAGCGAGTTAGCGATTTGCTGAGTGAAATAGCGTTTTCTGCCAATTTTGCAGTGAATTAGCTTCTATGATTTTTCGCAATTTCAGTTGTAAAACCAGTATTGCGTAATTTAACCCGAATCTTAATTTGGTCAATATTTGCCACTATTTTTGTTTACTTACAGCCTTGAATTAGTCGCGTGTTTTCTCAATTTCAATCTCGGGCTTGGTCTGAAAAGAACATTTTTGCGTTTATTTCTACATTTTAGCCTTAGAATGGCCTTCATACACAGTGAATCAGCGTTTTTCTTGATTTTAGTCCGGAAGTTGCATCGTGAGACCTCGAATCAGCGCTTTTCCTTAGATATACTCACGTTTTTTCCAAAGTTTTGTCATTTGCCAGTTAATTTCAAATTGCACATCAGCACATTAGTGGGCATAAAAGGATCTAATAAAACTGGGGACGGTTCATTTTCTCCATTTTAGTCGCGAATATTTTAAATTTTTGCCCTCCAGAATAGCGCTCTCAGGGGCTCAATCGAATATTCAGCTCACAATCTTTGATGACATCACTTGCACCGTTATATTCTCCAGGTCGGATATAGACATAAATTCGTAGATAAAGGAGCCAAATCGTTGTAAAACCTTTTCACATATACCTAAGTCCATGAATATAGAACATAAAAATCCTCATTTTCCTGTTTTTGTAAGCTTTTCGGGAGACCCCGTCTGATAGGGGGCCCGGGGTGGTCTGCGCCTCGGTACGCTAATGGTGGTGTGACTATAAAATAGTGAAAAACACTCATTCACCCTAAAATAAGAGAATTCAGAAATTATCCGGTTTCTGTAAGTCTTTAGACGGCTATAATTAAGAAGGCGCGCTTACATGATGCTGTGAGAGCAAAAACGTGGCTCAAAAATCAGAAAAAGCGCTCATATTCTTGGCTAAAATGGTGAAAATGTGCTCATCCGTGCTAAAATTCATTAAATGCGCGAAATTTCATATCTCCATGCAAACTCCAGGCCAAACTTGGGAAAAATTCGAGAATTATGGAGGTAATTTTACGCTGCATGAAAAAAACTAAATAAAAACGCTGATGCACTATATTTGGTTGGCTAGTCTGGTTAGTCGCCGCTAGTATTGGACAAAGTCATCGATCACATGCAGCTCGAATTCTGGAAATGCCAATTCACGGTTTCTAAAGGCAACTTTGCGTTACAAAATCAAGATTGCGGTATAGTTCAATGTAAATTTTTAAGAGAAACACTAATTTGCGGCTAAAATTCAGAAGAAAAGCTAAGAAAATGCTGTAATTCACAGCTGAAAACGAGAAAACGCGCTAATTAACAGCTGAAATAGATAAAAAGAGCTATTTCAATGCTAAAATTGAGAAGAAGGGCTCTTTTACAGCTAAAATTGTGAAAAGTTATAAAATTATTTGCTAAAATCCGCTAATTAGCGGCTGTAACCAATAAAAGTATCGGAGTTAAAATCGATAAAAACCGCAAATTCACAGCCAACATCGCTAATTTGGTGCTGGAATTCGGGGAAAAAATATTACTCGTTAAAAATTGGGAATGAGAGCTCATTCTCGCGGAAAATTGAGAAAAATTATTAATATCATGTCAAAATTAAGCAAAATTACCAACTCGCAGCTGAAAATGGAATTATTTGAATGAAACCACACGTTTGCACCTCAACTTGAAAAAAAAAAAAAACGTAAATTTATGGCTAAAAATAAGGAAAAAGCTAGAAAAAGCCGTAATTCACAGATATAAACAAGAAAGTTCGCCAAATCATAGAAAAAAAAAAAAAAAAAAAATCGTTCATTTGGTCCAAAGTCGAAAATAATCGCTAATTCGTGGTTTACATTTCAGACAAATCTCAGCTAAAATTCAGAAAAGAGCACCTCACATGGATGTAAAGTGACCAAATTCGCGACTAAAACTGATAGAAACCTCAACTTTGCAGTTAAAATCGCTAATTCGTGGATGAAATAGAGAAAGAATAATATTTGGCAGAAATGAAGGAAAAAGAGCTCGTTTGCGGCAAAAATCGAGAAAAAATTGCTGATTATTACAACTAAAATTGGTATTACGCCCTAACTAACCACTAAAATCTATACATTGAGCAAATTTGTGGCTAAAATTGATAAAACAAAGCTACTTCACTGTTGAAAAAGAGAAAAGTTGCTAAATTGAGGCTGAAAATGGAGAAAAAAAGCTAATTCACGTTTAAAACTGATGCCAACATCGCAACCCAAAAGCCCACCATCAGCATCGAGGAAGTTTTAATTTTAAGGGCGTGCAATCTGTGATGTTGGCTTTTTTATGAGCCTTACGTTAGTTTTTCTCTTTTACCCATGAATTAGCGCTCTTTCTCACTTGTATAGAGCTCACGAAGCCGCGAATTGTTGTTTTCGTGATTTTAGTTGCGAATCAGCGCTCTTTTCTCATTTTACCGATGATAAGCGTTTACTTTTTCATTTTTACCCCTTAATTTGCCTTGAGAAGCCACGAATTATTGTTGTTTTCACCATTTTAACCGTGATTTACACGTTTATGTTTTTGTTTTTTCATTACACTTCAGACTTCAGCGCTTCTTCTCAATTTTTCATCATTGATTTGCGGGTTTTCTCCATTTACGCCACGAATTACCCTAGTTTCTTTATTTAGCCACGGATTAGTGATTTTTCTTACTTTTGGCATTAAATTAGCGCATTTTATCAATTGAGCTTATGAAGCTCGGTGAATTATCGCATTTTATCAATTGAGCTTATGAAGCTCGGTGAATTAGCGCTTCTCTGAAACTTTATCGCGCGAAGCGCTTTGTCACAATTTCATTATTTTTCGTACCTCATTTTAGCCGCGAATATTTAAGCCTTTTCTAAACGTTGTTCGCGAATTGAGCTATTTTCCTCAATTGTTGCCTTGAAGTGTCGTTTAACCCCGTGAGGTGAATTAGCTTTTTTTTCAATTCTATCCCGTGAATTAGCGATTCTTTCTTAATTTCAGACGTGAATCAGCCATTTCTTTCAATTTTAGTCCTAAATTGGCGTTTTTCCTAATTTGGGTTCTGAAAGTTGCGTCTGAAAATTTCGAATTATCGCTTTTTCATAATTTTGGCCATGAATATTAGCACTTTCTGCATAACAGCACATAATAGTGTACTTTCTCAGGTTTAGCCCTTCCAAGGACCACCAGATAATGAGGAACAGCTTATTTTATCTATTTTAACTGGGAAATTGCCGGTAAAGGGCCGGTATTTTCTATGGGATATTCCACTTCCACCTTCACCGTCACGGAGCTACAACTTTTTTCAATGCACTCTACCTACGCCTCGTATTGGCATCATCTTGAAAAAATGGCGAATGCCGAGGAGTGACAGGGAAGTCATGCCCCTTTTGGAGTCGAGGTGACTTCCGCAAAAACATCATCAATCATCTCCCGATAGCGGACACCACTTGTTGGGGGGGGGGGGGTGATCGCAGCTTCTCAAATTTTAGGGTCATTCTCTCAAATGAATAATGGTTTTGAGCAAGACGTGATTTATTAATCATTATTCCCTCGGACCACATGATAAACAGAGAAATACAGCCGGTTGAAATCCAAAATGCTACAGAGTGCCAGCTCCAACGAAGTGTCCAAGTTTAAGTGTCAAATCCATTCTGACGTATTTCAACCTCCGAAGACGTTCAACACTGTGCTTGCAGTCTCAAAACCAAAATTTACGGTTTTACCGCTCATTTAAGATGGTCTTGGCTCAGTCAAAAACCCTGATTTTGCCGGTTAAGTGCCCACAAAAACCAACTTTAGCGGTTTGTTTTTCTTCTTAAAAAGCTAAGTTTCACGGATTCGTCTGTTGAAACACAAATAGGCTAATTTCGATCCTGCGTGCCCCGCTGCTTGAGAACCAAATTAAATTCTCTCCAGTTTCCATCTGGGTTGGACGCTGGCTTCTTCAATAGATTTTGGTGAATTGGCCAGAATTTACTTTGGTTGGGTCATTTTTCACATAGATATTTAATTTGGAGAAATTTCTAGGGTAAATAAATTCGTTTCATTTTTTGTAAGGGAGAAACCAAACTCGATTCTGCTCAATTGTGCTGATAAAAATTCAGCGTAACGGTGAATGTAAGGACAAAAGACAGCGAGGAACTGCGTTGGTTTTTGATGGGTTATTGTGAATGAGGGAAGGGAGTAGCACATGACCCGTCCATATCCTCGTATTCAGCCATTGAACGTACATAATTTAGAGAACCAATGCACCGAGAAAAAAGAAGAAGAAAAAAAAAGAAAAAAAAAAGAGTAAAGACGGGAACATGGTTTTCTTTCAAATTATCGTCCTCTGTCTCGCTCTTCTCAAGAATTCGGTCATCCATAAAACCCCTTATCCCACTCTCTTTGTCACCCCTTTTCTAGATATATCTCTCACCTCAATGACTCTCACTTCCCGCAATAAGTTTTTCTCTCGTCTTTCCGTCGCCTGAAGAAGAAAACTCTTCACGGTGATCAGGCTTCGTTGTTGAGAGAAAAGCAGCTGCGGGGGCTAAGAAAAAGGGGAAATATGAGAGGTCCAAGGACTTTTCATGAGCTGCCACTCCTCCAATATCCGATGGATTACGTCGAACAAAAGACTTCCCGGCGCTTTTTCCCCAAGATCCCTCGATCCTTTCCATCACTTATGTCCCTTCACAATTCTCAATGTATTTTCTGAAGGAACGAAAAAAAAATTGACTCACAATAAGGAAAATTGTAAATAAGGATTGAAAATAACGAACGGAATATGAATGGAATATGGAAAATGAGGGTTTATTCACTTTGTGAAGGTGTGATCATTACATGCAACCAAATTATCCCTTTCGTGACAAACCAACTCTCATTTCAGAAGGTCAAAGGACTCCATCTCGTGATTTTGAGGGCCCAGATTTTCTATACAGAGCTGAGCGCAAGCTTCTTTTTTTTTTTTTTTTTTTTTTTTTTTTTCTCCTCGCATTTTATCTTTCAGGATGACACTGCTCTACACTGTGCACTGTGCATTACGATTTTCTAGGCTTTAATATCTCGGAAAATATTGCTTTTCATTTCGAAGCGTGCGATACTGTGGTGATTTGTTTTTCAATACGAACAGGCAATATAAAAGGACATTCGAGAAAAATTTGAAAAATTATTATATAAGTTGGGTAGCAGGGATGACCAGACTGTCCAGAGAAAGGGTGCTAATTTGATGTATACGAGTAATAGTCAAGTGTACTGTGACCTCGATCCTCCTCCCTACTTTTATCCCCGTGAAAATCTGCTCAAAGTACTTTATCACCCTCGTGTTTCACTTACTCGAATTCTTGGCTTTTTACATGTCAGCCAAGGATATCACTCATTCTCCCCTCCCTCCTTTTTCTTCGTTCATTCGCTGACTATAAATCGAAAGATATATTTCAATATTCGCATTATTGGCAAAAGCGTTTCTTTTTACTTTGTCCCCCCCCCCTTTTTTTTCAGACATCATTCGACCAGTTTTTAGAAACTTTTTTGTTTCCTCTAGAATAACAGCTACGTCAAAAAAGATAAATAAAGAAATGATAAAGTATAAAAATAATGCATTGGAAGAATTGAAACTGATAAATGTCAGATCTGTGTATATAGGGGATTTAGTACAAAAAAAAAAATAAATAAAAAAAGTTTTATCTGTTTGAAAGAATATTTGTGGAAAGCTTTCACCCATTAATATTATAGTGAAGCTCGAAAATTGACCCAGAAATGCGTATTCTGTCTCATCTTACCACCACCTCTCACTCTCAGTTTTTTTTTTTTTTTTTTCCTCGCACAATTTTTTGACCTTCTCACACCAATCTCTAGTGTCAAATGGCTGGCAGACAGCCATCTTACATAGAGAATGAACCACAAAAGAACGGGAGAGTACAAAAACTGATAAAAGGGGTTGGACATAGCGGCTAGTGAAGAACTATGATGGTTGAATTGTGGTACTGTAGGGGGGTGGGGGGTTGTGACTCGAAGGAAGCCCTTATGCTCGTAATGTATTGGTTTGTTATTGCAGTCCTTATAGGTTTGTATTTGGCCTGTTAGGGAAGAATAGAGATGGCATTGGGTTTAAAAATGGTGAAAAGTGGGTGGTGTTGAATGGGAAGGGGGTGGATTTAGCCGCTATCCAATAATTTTGCTGGTTCGAAGGAGAAAAAAAACAACAAAAAAACGCTTCTATATATATATTATTTTCGTCAGATAATCGTTTCGTTTATTTTAACGGGACTATTTGAGAAGGTGCACATGATGCGTACACGAACGCTGACTTTCAATAAGTTGGAGCATTGCCATGGGTATGTGTGGAGTGCCAGTGAGGCAAGGGGTAGTTCACCAGAAACTGGCAATTTGGCCTGGACTCAAAGGGCATGGCTCTTTGAAAAAACAAATTTTGATGGTTTGGTTCATTTAAACAACTTTCGGTGTTCTATTCGTGACCTTCACGGGATTGGCTCTTATAGAAAATTTATTTTCACGGGCACGACTCATTCGCAAGTTTGGCTAATCAGTGGCGCGGAATTCAGACGGCATTGGGTGAGGCAAGAATCTGAGCACTCCATATTTTGCCTCCCGTCCCCATTCAGAAAATATTTTGTTTCGAGTACAAAATTACAATTTATAAGGCCAAAAATCCGAATTCATCTCCAAATTTACAATATCTTCATGAAATTCCCTACTTTCTATAGGCTGATTTCCCTAGCGTCATATAAGTAGCCTCTAGCACACTTTTATTAGATAAACTGTGAGTTGGTCTATATCTTTATAAAGCCAAATTTGAAACTCACTTCAACAACAAACAACTTCAAATTTGAAAATTTGAAACAAATTTGAAAACTAAAAGCGGAATTTCCTGAAGATTATAACGAGTCCTTAAAAACCAGGATTGGTGCAGAAACAAGGCCAAAAAATGTATGCCGAGTAGTAGACGAGGAGTGATTGGAGGGGGGTCGAAGAATCATCACTGCATGTTCCCCCTTAACAGTAATTTTGATCTCGGGCAAGGCTATGATGGGGCCAGTAGGATGTCCGGTAGATTCGAGAGTGTGCTGGCTGGGTGGAGTGACTACTAAAATGTAAAATTACCCCGTATTGAACGAGAGTTCAATGTGATCCCCCCCCCCCTAGGACAAATTTCTACCTACGCCACTGTTGGAAAGAGAAAAAGTATATACCCTAAAATGGTCTGTCTCAATCTCTCTCTGTCTGCCCTGAATCCAACTTTTGCCCTTATGGCACTTTAAAAATCATTTCCGCGGGCTTGGCTCTCTAAAACCCAAATTTCTTGATTATGATTGGACAGATTCCAATTTCGCCGGTTTTGCACACTCAAAAAGCCATCCGGGTATATAGACGATCCAGAGATGATTCCCGAATCACATTCTTCTTATCTTTATGGTCTTTGTTACATCGATTAGTAGAATTTGCGGTTTTCGCCCCCTTTAGGCCAAAAAACAATTCATTTGTGTGTTTAGCCCTTTCTACGACAACAATTTTGCGAATTTGGATCCAACAAAATCCAATCTCCAGGCTTTTAATCTCTCCAAAAGCCAATTTTGCAGGACGATGACGTTCCTAAAGCTAACTTCGAGGGTACTCACTAAACTCGATTTTGCTTATTTCGAGAATCGTTCTCTCCTTTGGCTTTTAAAAATATGATTGTAGTGGTTTGGCTCGTTTGAAGCCAACATTTCTGGGATTTGGCACGTTTTAAACCATAATTTCGTGTGGTTGGCTCTTTACAAAAAGCCAAGCTCACTGATATCACACCTTCAGAATTAACACTTTCGCAGTGTTTGCTCACTTTGATGAGCAATGTCACGGGTCCACATCATTTCATATACAAATTTTCTCACAGTTGGCCCACTTAATGACCGGTTTGGCGGGATTGACTCGAATTAAAAAAGAGAAACTTTGCTGGTTAGTCCTACAGAAAGAGCCAATTTTTGAGTGAGGCTTTTAAAAATGAAATTTCGTGGAGCTGGCTTATTCAAAACAAATTCCGTGGCTCGGGATTCTAGAAAGATCCAAATTTCGCAGTGTCGTCTTATTAGAAAATCAATATCACGTGTCTGGACATCCGAAAAAGATCAATTTTGGCAGGTTTCTTTGCACCCCCTAGGCCACAAGACAAATTTCATGACTTCCACTGATACAAAAAAAAAAAACAGCATTTAGCGCTGTTGACGCGTTCAAAAAATAATTACGCGGGGCTGGCTCATTAAAAACCGAATTTCACGCTGCCAAATTCATTAAAAACCCCTGAGGTGATGGTTGGTAGTTGAAAAAACAATTTCGTGACGTTGCCCCCCCCCCCCCAAAAAAACGAGACTGTGGCTCCCTGAAAAAAACAAAATTTCATGAAATTGGCTCATTAAAAACCAGTTTTGAGAATCAAAAAACAACAAATTTCTCTGCTTTAAAGACAAAATTTCGTAATTTGAACCGTTCACATTAAAAAAGATGTTTTGTGGAACGTAGCGTGATGAACAAAAATCGTGGTTTCGCTCTTTCAAACCTCAAATTTCACAGATTTGTGGCACTGAACAAATTCGGTGCTCATAATACCCATAACAGAGAAGATTTTCTGGAGTTCGGGATGGAAAAATTTGAGTGTACGGGGAAATTATTGCTTGCAATTTCTTGACCATCGCTGCAGTTCATTTTTCCGCAATAATTGCCTTAATTGCGCAATATATTGCTCGTGAGAACGGGTATTAAACCAAGGACGTGACCAGTACATGATTTAGCTGGCGGGACGAGGAAATTGTGTGGAGTCATCAATAAAATAGAAATACAAGTAGAGAAATTGGTCTCGGGAAAATATCAAATTAAGGACGAAACGAAAAATACGAAAATACTCTGCAACAAATACGCAGGTTTTCCCTCTATTTCCCTTATTTTGAAGTGAAAAGAAAGAAACGTGGTTGGTGAGAAATAATGAGGGTGGGAGAAAAGACGGCGGAAAATGGTTTCAGGAGTGGCCAAGTTAAAAATAAACTTTTCTCGTAAGTTTTCCTTCTCACCCTCCACCTCATAACAGCCACCGTAGTAAGTTGGACTGAGTCCAACCACCCTTCTATTATTTTGGAAACATGGAAGACGGTGTGAGTGCAAAAGTGTAAGGAGAGTTGGACCTCTGTGGTGTATTGATGGGGTGAGGAGGGGTGACGGAGGTTGGAGCTAAATCACTTTGTTTTATCCTAGTTCTTACGACCCTGGCAAAGAAAATAAACAGCTCTCATTTTGATCGTTTTGCGTTTTAAGTGAATTTTTTCCCTCTGTGAAGGAGGAGGGAATTAAAAAAAAAACTATCTTTCCCAAGAAGTTGTTTTTGAAACCTTTACCCCCTCCCGCACACCAACACCATCAGGCAGGTTTTTGGCAGCATAGATAAACAGAGCACTTAATCCTAGCGTAAAGCTGTCCTCCTCACCCGTACCGACGAATTTATCAATTAAGAAAAGGGAGGGTCTGAAAACTTTTTAGTTGTAAAGCTTCTCTCACTCCCACTCTTGCACTCAAATCATAACAACAACCAAACTTCTCACCAAGTACACGCCAAACACTAGCACTTGGTTCATGTTCTAGTCTTAAACTGGCTTAAAGTATTAAAGTGTTTTAAGATTAAGTGGTTATGATTCACCGTCACTCTCTCTCTCTCTCACACCGTAGCGAAGTGGTTGTCACTTTGTGCGGCGTTACTGCAGCAAAACGTGGGGGTTTATGAAGCTCATTTACAATTAATAATAAATAAGAAAGTGTCGGCGCCAAAGGTATGGGTTTGATAACTTTACCGTCGTTTCAGGCGAACTGACTAAGTGATCGAAACAAGACTCAAAAACGACAGAAGTCGCAGTGAACAATTAAAGGTGTACCTAGTAAACATTGATCAAGACTTCATAAGCATTCTGGCTATTAATTTACAGTTATCGCGAAAACATTCAGATTTTTCCCACCCCTCCAACCATTACCTTTTCGACCCCCACCCTACCCCGCCAACAACCACCCATACCAAAATGTCTTACTTATTCCTTTTGCCTCTCTTTTTCATCTTTTAATGGAGTTTCCTTAAGTCTTCAAGATGACAGGCGGGACAGAAAAAGGAATTGGACTTTATTGTGATTTAATAGGCATGAAATGGAGCAGTTGAGGACGCCGAGAGTATGGTGCACAGTAGGTGGGAGGAGGTGTAGGATTCTTTAGCAATGGCTGTCTCACAAACAAACTCTTCGAAAATCTTTTTTTCCTCTTCTTTTTACCCATGAAGTTCGTCTTTTTTCTCTTCTTCTTCATCCTTATAAAGGGAACCGATTCATTTCTCACTTCACTCCACTCATTCATTTGAAAAAAAAAAAAAAATGCGCTGATTTAAACGGAAGAAAAGCTTGGGAGACTCTTTTTATTACCAGAACATCAGATACGACTAACTCATTCTCTGTCTTCATTGCCCCTAAACTCTGTATTTTTTTTTTTTTACACTCCCCGACCCTCAATACTTACGCTCTCACATATCACACTCCCCTCACACTTAGTCTTTCTCTTGCCCTTTCGGGCTATCCTGAAAAATCTGAGAGCCGATTTATGGGTGCCTCTGAATGAATTTATATATTTTTTAGAGGTTTCCCTCTTTTCTTTACGACGCAATATTTTCCTGTTATCCCTTTACATTATATATTTTCTTTCGAATCAAAAAATTCAGGAAACTCGCTTAGTTTTTCCTTCTTTTTGTTCGGTATGAAATCTGAGGTTCGTGCAATAAATAATTTAACGGAGGTTTACAACTTTGAAGAAGCCTTGTGTTGTCAGGTGAGGGGGAAAAGGCCTAACTTCTTTTGCTTCGATGTGGGTGGATGGGTGTAGCGAATGAGAGATGTGTGCGATGTAGTAATTGAGTGAAAAAAAAAAAGTTTCACGCAGCATCTAGCTCAACATCCTTTTATTCTTCTTGTTGATGATGAAGCAGTATGGACGATGATTAGTGAAAAACGGAAATCAATGAAAATAATCCAACCATACTTGCAGTGACACATTCAACGAAAAACTGAGTTTTCGCGTGAGAAGTATCGCTGCATGGCTCACAAATGGGTAGATTAGTTTGCAGAACCGGTAGGGGCAGGGGTAGCAGGCCATAGAGGTCGAGCGAATACCTGTACGAAATTGGAAGTTTCCTGGCTGAATACCCGCTGCATTGCCACTTTAGGGTTTTAAATTCTGCGGAAACAAAATTTTTGAGTTTTACCATCAGCAAAATTCCAAATTTCGGAATTTTTTCTTGTGGTCGCGGTATCTCGTTCCAGCTAGCCTCAGAGCTCGATGGAAAGCCACAAAATTACAAGTTTGAACTAAACATCAGTGATTTCGGAAGTTCGGGCTACATACATATAAATCCGTGAAATTGCAAGTGGTCATGGATAGTTTTAACATCCTTAGAAATTTATTGCCAGTTTTTTGTGCATATTTTTATACTGGAGGACCCCTTAGTCCCCTAATGGCCATCTCAAAACCATTGGGCCCTTCTTTTCAAGTGATAAAATCTACAGTCATCTTTCGCATTATGGCTCACTGACTATCTCCTCCTGGAAATGAAGTGATTTTAGACAGAGAACTACGCGTCATCAAAGGGGTTTTCTCTCTCCACTGAAAAAGAACATTTTATAGGACAATTTACTTCAAATTATTTGGCTGTTAGCCCAGTAATCGTGTGCTGATACTAGTAGGCCAAATCGCCTTGTACTATTGGTGATTGTAGCTATCACTAGCGGCGCTAGAGAACCTATAGTTACACACAGGTACTGACATTACAGCCATATTTGTTCCCTCGGTGGTGGGGCTTGTGATAGCTGATAGCGAGTCGGCTGTCAGTTCCATTTTTTATTGTTCTCTGAGTGCCCTTGTCATTTTTTTACTTTTGTGTGAAGATTTAATAATTTTAATTAATTTCCACATCACAACTATTTTGACTTCGCCGCAGAAGGTCCGCGGAAGGGATTGAAAATTATAGTAAAATATAATTATATTTCCATTACTTGGCTGTGAAGTATTTTCTTCTCGTTTGTTGGAACACTGAAGTTCATGAATTGTCTTTCGCAGTTCACGGCAGAGGTGGAAAACAAAATAGGTATTACATCCGTATTTTGTCGAAATCAGAGATTTAATTTTCCTCTAATCTTGAATCCCCAGAATCGGTATTCCAACAAAGAGGAAACTTCAGGCCTCATTTTTGTCATCCCTCTAGAGCCCCGTCCACAACTCAAACTTTTCATCAAACAAACGGGAACATCACAGACTTGCTAGTTCAAACTCGTTTTGCACAAGTAAGTTTGAGCGTGTACCCCGCCCCAATCTAGGATTGCCGGACGACCGGTTTTCGACCTCCGGTTTTGCAGGTCCGTAGCGTGGTGCAGGTCGGGCCGCGGTAATGTAACCAGTATTCGGCTTTGCTCACGTATTATTTAGTTGTTAATTACTTTTTTTCGGGAACGTTACGAAACGATTATATATTTCACCAAAATGTCGGGAAAATTGCGAAAGCTTCGTAGTATGAATTGGCAGGGAGTGAGGGTGGTTTCTAAATTTTGCAAAACAAAGGAAAATAGGGTGTCATGACACACAAAGTAGGGGCGGATTTAGGGTAAAATGTTTAGATGGGCTTAGCCGGGAACTCATGATCCCCCCTCTCGCAAATTACATCAAATTCTAAATTTTGTGTATTATTGCTCCGTTGCGCGCAGAACAGCAGATTTTCCTCACTAGAAAAACCGATCATACCGGGTTGACTCATTCAATAATGCAATTCCGTTGGTTAGACACTTTCAATGTCAAAATATCACGGATTTGACGCTCACAGAACCCAATTGCGCGGTTTCGGCTAATTCAGTAACCACATTTTGCGTTTGAGGTGTCTTTAAAAAAGGAATTCGCCGGTTTGGTTCTTTCTGAGACGGAATTTCGTGAATTTGTCGTCCCAGAAACCAATTTTGCAGAACTGCATCCATTAAAACGAGTAAATTTCACGGGAATACACCTTTTTCTCCAATTGTTAAATTTTCAGAGTAAGTACCTACTGGCTCATTTTAAAGATAGATTTGGATCTTTATAAAAATATAAAATAAAAAAAAACAGACTGGCCCTTTCAAAATGCAATTTCGCAGAGTTGGCCCTTTCAAAAATTCGTGGGGCTCGTTCGACTCAAAAGAGCAATTTGATGACTTTCGATGAAAAAAAAATCGCGCTGTTACCTTCAAAAAACAATTTCACAAGATTGGAAGATGTGCTTCAATCTTCAGTAGATTCCAATCCTTTCAGTTCTGGCGGGTTGGGAGGGGTTGCTCCTTCAGCCTTGGGAGAGATGAGCTCCAGCCCTAGGACGGACATTTTCATGTTATTGTGGGAGTTCGTGATGACAGTGGGCGAAACCATGAGTATTCATCAAATTTTCGACAGGAGGCTTGAGAATGATCATGGAGATGGGGGGGGGGGCGAGTCAACACCAGTACCTCTAAGTGGTGTTGGCTGAGTCCGTATAGCTCCCCCCCCTTTTTTTTTGTTAAACGGGGAGGGAAGCCCAGAAGAAACTATCTCCTACCAGACTCTACCGATGAGATCTATTGTGGTGTCCCCTCAGGTTGCCCTGCCAAGAAAGACGCTAGCTTTCAAGCGTCCTTCACCACCACTCCTTAACGAAGTTGAGGGTGTTCCCCGTAGCCATCCTGGAGATGTCTTCCGGTTGAAGCACATCATTTCCAAGATGGTGAAAGCGTAACCGCCCTAGAGCCTTGCACTCACACAGTACGTCCTCTGCTGTTTCCACGGCCAAGTCGCAAAATTCGCAAATGTCCGTGTCTGACTTCTCCATTAGTCTGAGTGTATATCGAAGGGCACAATGTCCCGTTAGCAGTCCCACCATGACCCTAAGGTCTCCTCGGCTCAGAGAGATCAGGCCCTTCTCCGATCGTCCCTTTGGAGTGACAAAGAGCTTGGCCTGCCTGAGACCTGGTTGTCTATCCTAGTGTTCACGATGCCTCTCGTCCAACCACGCCTGCACCTGCCTCTTCGTGAAGGACTTCGTGACCCCGAGACTTGGCTCCGGGCCCACGTAAGGCATCTCTGGTCCTCTCTTCGCGAGTTGATCAGCCATTTCATTCCCCTCAAACCCCTTGTGACCCGGCTCCCACATCAAAGAAAGACTGTTTGCCGTTGCCACAGGCCTGAGGGCTTCAAGACATCCCCAAACTAGCTTCGAATTCACGACACTTGAGCCTAGGGCTTTAAGAGCAGCCTGGCTGTCGCTGTCAGAGCCCCCCCCCCTTAAATCCGCCGATGCCTATACGTAGGATTTCAGATTTTTTTTCTAATTTTTGGCTTATGTTTCAACTTTTAGACCACAAATGAACAATACAGCCGTGGTGTTTTTTAATTAATACATTTTGGGCCCTTTCCCGGTGTACTCATCAGCATTATCGCTTTACCTCTAAGGCCATGGTGTTTGACCTTGGAGGTCTCTTTTTAAGTTCGGGAAAATTAAAAACGAGGGCCTTTTGCTACGGGTTCCTTGAGCTTTTGAGTAATGAGATCGTTAGGGAGACCCCGTTATTCCTTGATTCTTTGGATTGGCATCCATACCACACAGTCCTGGTACGTCTTTCATCACTTTTGTCATCCCCCCCCCCACACACGGGCTGGGGGGGGGGTGTGGCGTGTGTGGGCACGCCACATCGTGTCTTTCGAGATCCCGCTTTCTGAAGGGCTCGAAGAAAAATCTCATTTTCATTAATCTATAACTGTGTTGTTTCCAGATGCAAACGCCAGACAACTATGGTTTGCTGCTCTGCACTTAACTGTTCCAATCGAACCAAGAACGGGGTTCGCTGCTTCAAATTACCTAGTGACAAAGATAGTCGGAACAAATGGAAGGTGAACTGCCGAAGAATGTTCAAGAATATGTGAAGTTAGTACTTTTATGCTGTCCGATTTGTCCAGTTCCTAAATAAATATTGATGTGAGATGGATAAGTTACCTACATAATTATATTTTTTTTGTGTTAGGTCCATTTCGAGCAAAGCCAGTGGGAGGAAAAACGTTCCGATGTATGGCGAAAACTTAAGCCAAATGCAGTTCCAACCTTGTTCAAGGTACAGAACCTTCCCCAAAAATCAATTCAAGCTCTAGGGGTGCATTCAGAAACCAACCTAGGTGACACCTAAGCTTAAGTTCTTTAAAAAGCATCTATCGTGGATATCGCCAGTGCTATCCACCAGTGGCTTCGAAACGTATTAATAATGCTTAAATTTAAAGTACGTATCTGAATGCGACCTCTGTAAAATCAAAAAGTATACATATAGTCCGTTTAACGGAATTTTATCCTCATTGTTCCGATTTCTTGATTCACTCCAGATCATAGCTACCGAATCTGAAGCTGTTGCGAAAAGTGGCGAACCAAATTCTCTAGGCTATAGTAAAATGAGCCCATCTGCCCAGCTTTACGATGTTTTCTTGTTTGGAAATTTCCCCACAAAACACAATAATTTTTCTGTATTTCAGTTGGACGGCTCGACATCTGAATTGGATTAACTCAGACGAGAGAATGAGCTGCTGAGATCGTAATTAGAGGTACTTCTGCTTCCTTCTCTTCTCAAATGCTTTTTATACGTCCACATTTAATTTTCATCTCAAGGTACTAATAATTTTGTCATATCTCAGAATGTCATGGAAAATTCCCGGCTAAAAACTTCCGAACTGCAGATGGAGTTTAACACCCTCAAAAAAGCCATTGAGGATATGAAAAAAGGACTAAATTCGTTCCTTACGAATTACCAAATTGTGAATCTCGGCGAGAAGAGAGAGAAAGAGTGGGACAAGGAAACCATAATGAGATCCCTCAAACTATGATTCAATCTAGGTTGGTCTCACAATCCGTTAACCCTGGAATGGAAACGCGGAGTAAATTTTACGCCTGACGTATTCAACGTAAAGTAGAAGCCGGAGTGTTGGAGTGGGAGGTTTTTCCCTTCAGCTATGCTATCTTTCAAGTGCTCTTTTGGGGAGGGAACAACCGCCATTTTCGCGAGACAAAGGGCATTCAAGCAACTTGTACTTGAAAAAAAAAAAAAATGACACGTAAAAAAACATAAACGTGTAAATCACGGTTAAAATGGTGAAAACAACAATAATTCGTGCCTTAAGGCAACTTAAGGGGTAAAAATGAAAAAGTAAACGCTTATCATCGGTAAAATGAGAAAAGAGCGCTGATAAGCAGCTAAAATCACGAAAACAACAATTCGCGGCTTCGTGAGCTCTATAGTGAGAAAGAGCGATAATTCATGGGTAAAAGAGAAAAACGCTGCGAATTATCGAACAATGCCTTATTATTTCGACTGTGGGCTTATTATTCATCGATGTAGTCAAATCCGGCTTGAAATTACATGAAAATCGACACCCCACACCCCTATGATCCCAAATCCTTTGAAAATCCCCATTTTGGACCCGCTTTTGGCCCATAAAACCACAGGGAGTTATTTGATCAAACTGATCAGATGTTAGGACCAACTAGACCCCAAATGGAGTCTATGTGCGAAAGAACGAGTTTTTTCGAGCAATCCTAGGGCAAGATATGGCCCGGACGGCGGACGGACATTTTTTTTTTTTGTTGCAGATTTGGATTCTACGCACTTAGAAACGTAAAACTACAAATTTTGAGGGGGGGTCAAAACAATTTTATTGCGATACGATTACAAAGACTTATTATTGAGAAATAATAAGTCAATACGCCGTTTACAATAAAGTGGGTGCGATGGTGTAAATTTTACTCCGCGATTCCATTATACCCCTCTAAGGTATTAGTAAGTCATGAGCTACTTGATGAAGTAGAAACACATTTTAGCTCTGAAATTTATGGTTTCACCTCATAAGTGAACATTTGGCTGTAATCGTGTACTTTGTGTCCATTTAACTATTCCTGCATTTGCTTCCCTGCACGAGTGGAGAATGGCAAGTTTTGGCCCATTATATGGTCAAGTATGGGTGTGGCCAAAAGCACTGCAATTTCGATCTCATGAAAATGTCTGTTTTTCATCGTTTACATTGTTTAAGGGTCAACTTTGCTCTATCAAAATTAAATGCCAAAATTCTTGGTTTAGCGGCGCCCCCCCCCCCCCACAACAAATGCCACCGCAAGTCGCCCCACCCGAACGTCAAAGACGTTTTTTATGCAAAACTGAACTTGAGCGTTAAGTAATAATGCAAACAACTAAAAATCTTGCAAAAACCTGATAGAAAATCGTTCAACATGAGGACTCCTCATCGGCGTAAAATTTACGCCGAGCGTTTTCATTAAGGGCCACCGACTGAGCGTTTCCATTCCAGGGTTAAGGATGTTCATGAGTTAGAAAATAACAGTTATGGACAGTTACAAAAATTACTGTTAGTCCAATCATTTGTTAGTTGGGAATCGAAAACATTTTCGGCAAAGTTTTTATGATGGTTCTGTATGCTTTTGAGCCGCTAAACTTTAAATTCCAGTTATCGACTTAGTTCTAATATAGCTTCACCATGAAAATGGCGAAAAACCATGAAATTTGTGGAAGTATTTGAGCTTTTCGCATATATATCCGTAAGGACGCATTCTAGAGCAAAGTCATCTCTTTTCAAACCACCTCATTGGTGGTTATACAGGGTGTTTCGGAATAACTGCTAAAACATAAAAGGCGAAATACACCATAGGCCGAAACTCAATTGACTCTGAGGTATGATTTTTCAATCGTTTTTTTAGGGAATATCTCGCTTTTATAATAAAAAAAATTTGTCGTTTCCAAAGAAACTTTTGACGACTTTTCTCTAACCAATGACAGTTTTCGAGTGAACGGGTCATTATTTGTTTCCACGACTGCGTTAGCGAAAGTTCTCAGCGGATTGCTTTCAGAAATTCATCTGGTTTATTTTGCTAACGTACGCGTTAAGAGTTACAGAACAAGGGGCAGCAAAATTCGAACAAGCCCTGCGATTTTACCGTGCTAAAACGGTTTATACTCATATAAAGCTATCCTTCGAGTGGGATTCACATGGGTTGTTTGAATTTTGCAGGTCAAAACAAGCGATTCTAAAAAGAAAAATCATAAAAAAAAAATTAAAAAAAAAAGCCAAAGCCATCAAATCCAAAAATAAATATTGTTCAGAATGAATAATAAACCAAAAACAAAATAAAAATCAGGACAGTTCCTCCGGTCGTATTTTAAAAGGGATGATCTTGCTCTAGATCACGCTCTTTCGAGGTTAAAAGCGAAAAACTAGAACAATTACACAAATATCATTGATTTTTTGCATTTAAAAGTTGAAGCCATATTCAAATTCATTCAATTAGGTATGTCTAATTCACCGACTCAAAAAACATAAAGTTTTTGGAATTTTCGTCAAAACTCAGTCAGCAATTTTTTCGTGGATTCACTACTTTCTCTGTTCAAATGAACGGGCTATAATAATTTAGAGTTTTTGGTTATTCCGCTAATTTTTTTCGAGGTATGACACATTTCATGCTTGTTTCATGATTTTTTTTTTTTTTTTCAAATTTACAGGCTCTGCATACGCAAATTGAACGGCGCTAGGCTGTAACTAACAAGAGATGCGGTTTTACGGCTGTGTAAACTCAGATTATGTGTGGGACAGTAGTCGGGGTCTATTGGACCCCAATTCATGTCTCCCAACGAATCATGTTTCTTTTGTCTGCAGGGGCCAAAGAGGGCTTGTATGAAGGATTTTTCCTCGGGTGAAAAAACTGGTAAATCCCCCCCCCCACAACAAATGCCACCGCAAGTCGCCCCACCCGAACGTTAAAGACGTTTTTTATGCAAAACTGAACTTGAGCGTTAAGTAATAATGCAAACAACTAAAAATCTTCCAAAAACCTGATAGAAAATCGTTCAACATGAGGACTCCTCATCGGCGTAAAATTTACGCCGAGCGTTTTCATTAAGGGCCACCGACTGAGCGTTTCCATTCCAGGGTTAAGGATGTTCATGAGTTAGAAAATAACAGTTATGGACAGCTAACAAAAATTACTGTTAGTCCAATCATTTGTTAGTTGGGAATCGAAAACATTTTCGGCAAAGTTTTTATGATGGTTCTGTATGCTTTTGAGCCGCTAAACTTTAAATTCCAGTTATCGACTTAGTTCTAATATAGCTTCACCATGAAAATGGCGAAAAACCATGAAATTTGTGGAAGTATTTGAGCTTTTCGCATATATATCCGTAAGGACGCATTCTAGAGCAAAGTCATCTCTTTTCAAACCACCTCATTGGTGGTTATACAGGGTGTTTCGGAATAACTGCTAAAACATAAAAGGCGAAATACACCATAGGCCGAAACTCAATTGACTCTGAGGTATGATTTTTCAATCGTTTTTTTAGGGAATATCTCGCTTTTATAATAAAAAAAATTTGTCGTTTCCAAAGAAACTTTTGACGACTTTTCTCTAACCAATGATAGTTTTCGAGTGAACGGGTCATTATTTGTTTCCACGACTGCGTTAGCGAAAGTTCTCAGCGGATTGCTTTCAGAAATTCATCTGGTTTATTTTGCTAACGTACGCGTTAAGAGTTACAGAACAAGGGGCAGCAAAATTCGAACAAGCCCTGCGATTTTACCGTGCTAAAACGGTTTATACTCATATAAAGCTATCCTTCGAGTGGGATTCACATGGGTTGTTTGAATTTTGCTGGTCAAAACAAGCGATTCTAAAAAGAAAAATCATAAAAAAAAATTAAAAAAAAAAAGCCAAAGCCATCAAATCCAAAAATAAATATTGTTCAGAATGAATAATAAACCAAAAACAAAATAAAAATCAGGACAGTTCCTCCGGTCGTATTTTAAAAGGGATGATCTTGCTCTAGATCGCGCTCTTTCGAAGTTAAAAGCGAAAAACTAGAACAATTACACAAATATCATTGATTTTTTGCATTTAAAAGTTGAAGCCATATTCAAATTTATTCAATTAGGTATGTCTAATTCACCGACTCAAAAAACATAAAGTTTTTGGAATTTTCGTCAAAACTCAGTCAGCAATTTTTTCGTGGATTCACTACTTTCTCTGTTCAAATGAACGGGCTATAATAATTTAGAGTTTTTGGTTATTCCGCTAATTTTTTTCGAGGTATGACACATTTCATGCTTGTTTCATGATTTTTTTTTTTCAAATTTACAGGCTCTGCATACGCAAATTGAACGGCGCTAGGCTGTAACTAACAAGAGATGCGGTTTTACGGCTGTGTAAACTCAGATTTTGTGTGGGACAGTAGTCGGGGTCTATTGGACCCCAATTCATGTCTCCCAACGAATCATGTTTCTTTTGTCTGCAGGGGCCAAAGAGGGCTTGTATGAAGGATTTTTCCTCGGGTGAAAAAACTGGTAAATTCAAGAAATTACTTCAACAATTTACCACAGCTGCGATATGGGGGGAAAAACTTCTTTTCCAAGCGGGAAAACCACCTCATTTTTCCATGAATCTCAAAATGAACCACAAATTCGGGGTTCTCGCCCAATAAGCAGTAACAATTCTCTAATCAAAACAGGGGAAATTCACCAATCGTGTCATTTTTATGCCTCATAATTATTCATGACACCACTCTCGGAGGGAATCCGTAGTTCTCTTGAAAAGAGATACTAATAATCCTGAGTTTAGTTGCTAATTCATCATCAATGTTACTTTACCTTAAATTATTGAATAAGACAAGAAATATTATTGAATAATTGAAGACAATTGAAATTTTCCTGTGTCTCGAAACGGCCTAAAATACCCCAAGGTCACAGATGGAACCCTACTTATATCTGACGTGGTTTAAAAAAATACTACACTTTTGCTATTCATTTGATTGCAAAGTTTTTTACTTCGATTTTGCTGGACAAGAGGCAATTTTCAAACCTCGCCCTTCTTTGATTGAATGAGCGGAATGAGCTCTTTTTCGAATTACTTGTTTATATTTCCACCTAATGTGAAGCAGCATTGATCAATTATTATAAATTAATTAAACATTTTCTTTTCAAGAGAACAATGGTTTTCCCCCCAGAATGTTATTTCTGCTAATTTTGAGGCTTAAAATGACACGATCTGTGAATTGCCACAGTTTTCACCACAAACATTTTTCAAGTGTTTTTGAGGTGTCGTAAACAAAATTGTTGGTCCAGTTTAGATTTTGAGAGCAAATTAGGTGATTCTCAATGAACACTACTTGGAATTTCGTACCAGTGGTGAATTGTAAAATTTACCACTACCTATTTATTTATTTTTTCCTTAGCAGGGGCCTTATTCACTTATAATAATGTGAGGCACTAAAGGGGGAGCTAATTATCACAAAGCAACCATAATAACATGCTTTCTTTTAAGGAGGCATACACGTACTACCCCTCGCCCATTACCCCCTCACCGTTTTACGCGAAAAGTATTTGGAATATTTCATTTCTTATGGTCTCATATGAAACCGTATAGTCCTGAGACTTGCCCAGCAGAGCCCGAATTTCAATTTTGACTTTCCTCGAATTTTAAATTAAATTCATAACATTACTAGTAATTTTATAAAGCCCCGTCTACATAAGACGCAAGGACGCCGTCACAGGACGCAGCGCAGAACGCAGGAAGCAAGTCCACTTTTCACTGTCTACATAAAACGCAAGGCTCTACATTGTTTCAATGGAATAATTTCTTTGTAAACCCGCATACTCATTCTTACTGAGATGCTTTGTTCTTGTACCTTGATTTCCTTTCCATTTGCAGATAGAACAGCCCCAAAATGACTACATGGTAGCCTTCGCTCTTCAGAGAGCACGCATCAGCGTAAATACCGCTTCGGAAATTGGCCATGACCGCAATTTAAATCCTGATGAAGGTGACTTTTGTGGCGACTTGGAAGACTTGACTGTGAACTCAGAAGCAGACGGCATGTCCTACTTGGCCGGGTTTATGGCTAAAAAACACCACGAAGAATTTCCTTATTCGGCTTTAAAAGAAGGACAAACAGAAAAAAGCCACCACTCATACGCAATGGCACCAAAATGGGTGCAATGTCTATCATTCGGTGGACTTTGTGTCCCATCCCCACAATGGGAGAAGGAGTTCAAAGAAATGGAGGCAGCATTTGGCACCCTTCATGGTGCTGGTTTGAAAAAAATGAGAAAAATAGTGCAAGAAACATGCTCATTCATAGGCAATAATGTTTTGTCAAAAAACATTGATCCGAAATTGATCAAAGCTTTTGCGAGAATCCGTATTTTTATTAGAATTAAATACCTCAACTACGAAAAAGAAACCAATAAGAGAAAATCCGTATCGACGGATAAAAAAAAATATTAAAAAAATGAAAAGAATGATAATTTAATAAATCCTGATTTGTTTTCATTCTAATTGAATTTCAAGATTAAGGCATAGGAAAGAGGTTCAAAAATAATTAGCGATTTCGATCACTTACAAAATTAACGCTTGAACTAATGTTTCTTCTTAGTAAAAAATATTGACGGTGAGATAATGCAATACCTGCCCCATCTGACTTTAAAATAAATCTAACCCCATGACGTCATGGCGCGAATGTTTGTGATATATGCTAAAATGTTAAGAGCATACCTCTGTAGTCTATATACCTTGGCCAAAGTACCCATGGAGGTATGAAGAGAGAGGAGGCAGCGATAGATGTAAAATCAAGTTAACGGGGTGAAGCCAAAATACGCCACATTGGTAGTCCCTGTACGCATCAGGATTTGTGCTGAGGACTACTTTATCACGACTGCTCCTCTGTTATCTATATCTTAAATATTAAGGCCGAGGGACCACCAATATGGCGAAAATCGGCGTCACCTTTTTCAACTTATGCTCCCTCCTCTCTTTTCCTTCCTCCATGAAAGTACCCCTTCAGAACCTTGAATTTACCTCTACATCGTCAGGTTATCAACAAAAATGCTCACCTCCCCCCTGAGATTAATGCAAAATTACAAAAAAAGAGCCCGAGTTAGAATGAACAAGGGGTATTTCGGGGAATTTGTTCGGTAAAAACTAAATCAAACTCGTCAACACTCTCGTTCTTTAAGCGTGGATGACTTGATGTTCATACGATTTCATTGTAAATGTCATCGTTCGTGGCACGTAGCCGTGTTTTCAAGTGTATTTTTGTGTTTATTTTCTAAAATAAGTGGCCCTGATCGCGTTCGATCAACATACTAGGAAAAATATTACATGGGCGAGACAGTCACGAGTTCAGAAAGAGCCACTCCGTCTCTTGAGACTGCGAAACAAGGATTTGAACAAAGTCGCCACACTTTTGCAGTTCGCTGTGCTCGAACCACGGGTCTTCTCATTCGCAGTGCTGGTACATATAATGTTTCTGAATTAGTCTATTTCTAAGTATGACTTAATGATGGTGTGGCCAAATCAATTCGATGCTCCAATCAAATATTGTTCTGAACCACTTTTATCAATTATACAGCGACCGCGGTTTCGGTCCTTTGGACCATTTTCAAGCTGTTGGACAGACAACGACATACCTATAATTTAACGAAGCATTTAACACAAACAAATCAACAGACTAAAAACCAGTAAATAAATTAATACATAAATAAATGAATAAATAATAAATAAAGCATTGTTAGTTGGAGCATCGTTAGTTTGTTTCTTGCTTGCGAGCGATTATTCTGTGAAATGAACGTTTGTGATTTTTTAGGCCCTGTTTTTCTCTTTGCTATCAGAGGATCGACCCCTGAAGAAACATACCCAAAAATACACAACACATCAGTAAAATACAAGTTAGCTTGAACTCAGAAACAAGACGTATTCCGTAAAAAAAAACATGAGTGACGTGAGTGTCGTGATTCCCGGAAGAGGATTGGAGCTACTTGCGCAAGTTGAAATATCCGGAAAAGAAGTCCAACCGTTTAAAATAAAGATTCTCCAGAATATAGTTGTCGGTTATTCACTTTATTAATGTCCTCTGAAACAGTCTAAAAACTCACAGTGACAATTTCTAGACATACTAGAGGAAAAAAGAACAAAACTCGAAATTCAAAGTGGACATGTAAATAAAAAACAACTTGACTTGAGGTTACTTTGTGGTTCGCAAGGGGCACCTCCCACTATAACTACGGCCAACAAATTTCGAGCCCAAGCTTTCTCCATTCATTTTTATCTCTATGCATGGAGTTTCTCTGAAACGCCACCAGATATCGTATCCCTTAGCTACAATCGCCAATAGCTTTATGTAAAATTCAGCCATGAAATTGTGTTTATTAGCCGATCCCAATCGTTGTTATATGACCCAAACCGGTGGAAATTGTTTTTGTGAGAGCCAAACAAGGGCATTTTTTTCAAGGGTACGAACTCAGGTCTACCGAGTCCGCTGGCGTCTAAGCTCTTAAACGGCTGTTACGCCATAACCCTGAGAATCCATCAGCTGTACACTTCGCGGGCGTTTCGTTCGATGCGCGGTTTGTCATACGCGCACCGCTGTGAACGCCCACACGGAGCCGAGTGAGCCGTGTCCTAGCTCGCCGCAGCCTTATAGTGTAATAGGCAATAGCTGGATTCGAACCCAGGCCCTTTGGGTTTCGAAGCGAGTATTATATCCATTACACAATCGAGGAGCGCGCCAAACGATGAATTTTCTGTGGTAGTATTTGATGGTGCTCGGTCACTCAATGGCCATTTATGAGCCTAGCTAAATAATTTTTGGCAATAAAATAAGATCTTGGATAGGATTGCCAACTCGAAATTTGACAAAAAAAGGATATAAAGAAAAAACCGGGCCACACGGCTCGAGGTGCCGTCATGGGGGGCACTTGCAAAGGACGTGCTTGAGCTAGAGGCACAAACCGCTCTAACGAACCCCCAAAAGGCTTCACCCACGAAATGCTCCGAGCACATAACGCTGTAGCCGCAAAATGCTTTAATGAACCCCAAAATGATCTAACCACAAAATGCTCTAACCACATAATGCTCCAATCACAAAATGCTCTAAGCACAAAACGCTCTAACCACAAAACAATGTAATCAAAAAATGCTCTAACCACAAAATGATCTGAATACAAAATTCTTCAACGAACCAAAAGTTGCTCCAACTAAAAAATGCTGTAACGAACCCCAAAATGTTCTAACCACAAAACGCTTGTTCATCATCCAGGTTGCGTGAAGTTGCGACCCGTTATGTACAGTTTTAAGACACCGTTCACAAGATATGTGCTATGCGTCTGTGGGAGTCTATGCAACCATTAAAAATTCTTCATTTTTCGAGGGTAATAAAATTGATTGTTAGCATAGACTCCTCGGAACGCAAACATAGAGCTTGCAAGCGTACTTAAAAAATTATCTGGTAGGCGAAAAAGTAAAAAAAATTGACTGATCAAACGAATAGGACGATTTTCATTAACTATTATTCTCGTTGGAGTGTGGAACAGAATCCGGGACAAATTGCATCCCGGGGTGACCTTGCCAGTGACGTGGGACGAAATTAGCCAAACCGGGACTGTCCTGGGTAGCCTGGGACGGTTGGCAACCCTAATCATGGGGCATAATCTCTGTAAGTGGGCCATTGCGCCAGAGGCATAGTCTCTATATTATTTCAAAGTCAGACCTCCATCCGGTTCAGTCTTTTATCTGGCCGACAATTGAGGAGAGCATGCGGAGCTTCTGGACCATTTTCCCAGGAGCCGAGACGTCGACCACAATATAGAGAGTCCTTCTGTTCATTATGAAAGGTTGAAAACATCTTCATGTAGCCAGTAAAAAAAATGTTTACTTCGTTGAAAAATAGACGCTATTCACATTTCAACCAACGAAATGTTGAGTACCCTAGCAACGCGTACACAAAAATTTTCTAAACCAGGACATTTTCTAAATCTTCAGTTCGTCAAGCGTGACTGGCTTCTTCTTCTTTTTATGAGTAAACTGAAGAACCAGGGGCGGTTTTATGCATGAGTGACAGGGGTGGTGGTCAATTTTCTTCTCACCCCTCGCCACTTACATTTTCGCCTAATTTCTTAATTTCTTTTTAAAAACCAATAGCACAATAATAGCCCGAAAGCCCAACGTGTCTGGTTCCCAAAAACTGGTTCTTATATTGCAGTGTTGAGATCTGCTCAAGACTCTGGGTAAATATATATTGATTGCTAGAATTCAAAATAAAATAAAAACAAAACAAAACCTGGAAATTCGGTCCCACAACCCAGAACATTTGCTGCCGAAGCGAAAACCTCGACCCAATGACTCGCGCTCCGCTGCGTGGACGAGGGTTTGGTTCCATATCTGATCCAAAACGAATCATGCCCGTTTCACTTTTTCAAAAACCAAATTGTACCACAATTTAGGCTAATTTGAACCCAAATTTTGCTTTTTCAAAACCAAATTTTTTGGATTCGGCTCGTTCAACAAATGCGGCTTGTTTGAAAACCAATTATCGTGACGTTGGTCCTTTCAAACCACAATGTCACCGCAAAAACGTTATTCGAGCAACTTGAGGTTAGAACTGTCTATGATCTTAACGTTTTGTAGTTCAAGCATTGTGGATTGAACATTTTGTGGTTCAATAATTTTGTGGACCTGTCCACAAAATGCTCAATCCACCTGCCCTAACAGTGTGGTTTGCTTGTTTTGAGTGATTCAGTCAATTTGTGCCTGGCACGTTTTGAGGTTCAAGCATTGCGTGGTTCCAGTAAGCGTACCGACGCGACGTGGCGGTGAGAGGTGTCGATCTTCCTAGGACACCAAAAGCTCAAATATGAAAAAACAGGGATTTTCAGGTTTTAAAGCGTTGATTTGTGGCTAATATTGTGAGCGTGTGCTCATTTGCCATTAAAATAAACAAAAGTACACACATTAGAGGCATCTGAATCGAAAGGAAACTTCGCGGCTGAATAATTAGAGAAAATAAGCCAAACCTAATAAATTTAAAACGTTCCTTAATAGGCGGCTACTGTGCTAATCTTGGGGTAAGCACGAAGCAAAGAGTTACGGAAACGTTTTAGTGTTAGTCTAGCAAAAAAGCGCTAATTCATGGCAAACGGCGGAAAAAATCGCTTATTGGCTGCTTAAAATTGAGAAAAACTCTAGTTATCGACTATAATTGAGAAAAAAAGCAAGCCGCGGCTATGAAATTGAGCAAAACCAGTGAATAATCACTCAGCACGCCCAGCTAATATTGAGACAACGCCAACTCATGGTTTCTCGGGGGCAACTTCGCGACTAAATTGAGCAGAATCAGTTGTCGTAGAGAAAAATCAGTAATTCCTGTAGCAGAAATTGAAAATTCAAGTGGATCTATTTGAGCAAAGCCACTAATAAGCGGCTAAAATTGAGTAAAAGCGCTCATTTACGTCTAAAATGAAGAAAAACGCCAATTCTATAAAATCCGGGTCACGGCTACAGTTGAGTAGAAACAGTAATTCTTGTTCAAAATTAAGCAATTCGTGCGGCGGAAATTGACATAAGCGCTTGTGCGCGGCAAGAATTGAAGACAAGAACAACATGTGAAAAAGGAGCGCTAATTCACAATTTCGCAAGGCTAAGAAGTAAGAAAAAAACATCGCTAATTTGTGCATGCTAAATTTGAGAAAAGGCGCTGATTCGCGGATACATTTGAAAACCCCGCTGATACGCGGCTAAATTAGTGATAAACTTGCTGCTTAGTGCTAAACTATTGATAAAGTTGACATAAATGCTCATTCGTGAAAAACGCTAATTTGCGGATTATTTTGAGAAAATCCGCGACTAAAATTGAGTAAACGTGTTATTTCTTGGCTAAAACTAAGGAAACAAGCAAATTGACAGTTCCCATAGAGGCAAGTTCGTGAATAAATTAGGTAGTGGATAAGTTAACTTATATTATGCAAAGTAAAAATTAAGATTTTGGTCCACCACTGCGGGGTTCAAGCATTTTGTGATTGGAGCATTTGGTGGATGGAACATTTTTGTGCTTCGAGCATTTTTTGGTTTGAGGATTTAATAGTTTGGAGGATCCCATTCCGTTGGGTTAGGCCCACCGGTAATTGAGCCCACGCGTGGGTCACCCAATCTCAAAAAACAATCGAAAATGGATAGTATTTTAATTGTTTTTCGAGCTTGGGTGACCCACGCGTGGGCTCAATTTGCGGCGGGCCTTAGGCTCATAAAAAAACAACAACAAGTTTCGATGATTTGGATCTTCCCAGCACAAATTTTGGTGGACTTCCCGGTTGAAATACCTGGAATACACAACAAGGTCATTGACTACAGATTTGTCCCACTGAAATCGTTTTTCCCGCAATAGTTGTTGGGAACGGTACTCTTCCGCATTCCGGTTTTCTTATGGATTTAAAATGGAACGTTTAGTTTTTTAAAATGATGGGAAAGGGTCGACAAGGAAAAAAAAATCACTTAGTTTCGTAATAATGTTGATGAGATGGAAAAAGGCCTTGCTCAACCGAGAAACCAGAGGGGGGTATGAGAAATCCCTCGGGGTTGGTAAAGAGCTCTGATGGTGAATTCCAGTGGTGGTTGTTCGGTTTTGATGTTAAGGGAAGTGAGTGGTGATGGTAGAGTGCGGTGGCAAGGGTGGTGGGCCTGGAAGGGATTTCACTGCCTTTTCAAATAAGAAATGAGTTCCTTGCTATCTCCCAAGTTCAGGCTTTAGGTTGAACTTGCTGCTCCTATTGGGAAGAAAAGGCTTGATAGGGAGAGGCATTCGAAGAAGATAGTTAAACCTAAGGGGGACAGTTTTGATCAGCTGGTGGTTGAAAAGACGTCCTTCTCACCTATTGTTTGAAGCATTTGCACTGTTTTCTGAACCCCCATCGACTTCCATGTTTTTTTCTCTCGAGAATTATATTTATCACACCACCACCGATTCACTCATACACCCTTCTCTGCTAAAGAAGAAAAAAATGTAAAACACCCGGGAAGATGAATAATAAACAATTGGTTACATCGTCCGTTATTATGATCGTGTTTTTTCAAGTCTCACATTACAGTTTCAAAACAAGAATCTCGATGTCCCTCTAGCCTCCACCCCCACCAAATATTATCAACGCGTACTCCATTCCATTCGTTAGAGCAATACAATATTAAATTTTGAGTGTAACAAGGCTTGTCTTTTCGTATACTGCAAAGGGGCAAAAGGATCTCTGACCGGGAAATTGCTTGAGGACAAAAGAGCCAAGTGGATCCCCTCAACCTCCCGGCACGTTACCCATGCGAATAACAAATAAAACCCCTAGTATTATAAATTGCTGCGCCTTGAATGGAAATTGCCATCTCTAGGCGAATCACCCTCCTTTTTTCACCTTTTATCTTGCTTCCTTTTTTTTTTTCTTCTACTTGGAAAAAAATATATACGATCTTAAAAGGCTAGAATGCTGGGGAAATAATGCCCTGAACAATTCGGGAACAAAAAAAAAAAAAAAAAAAAAAAGAAGTAAACGAGAGGACTTTTTTTTTGTTAATGGAAGTTGCTGCGTCGGTCTGTTTATCAGACAGCAATTTACGGGCTGTTTTTTCATCCCAAAGTCTACCTTGTAAATGCCGCTGAATAACTGTTATGGACGGTGCAGGGGAGGAGGACCAACAAAAATGTATTTATCAGGGGTTAAAATAACTATGTTTTTCTTTTAAAAGGGGATTTTTTTTTTCTGTGAAGGCGTTAATGAAAAGTCCGGGTTTCTATTATACGAGTTTTCTTCTCTTTCCTTGGTATGATAGAATGGATGGGGGGGGGGGCCTTATAGGGTTGAAATAGCGGTTGTGGTGGCATGGTGGGGTAAGTCAACTTTGAGGTGAGTTTTTCAAGCTTGCTCACTCCTCCCCTTTTGCTTCTTTCATCAACCTTATTTCTCATAAAGTTTTTATTAATGCGGAACGCTTTACGTTGTTTGTTTTTTTTTTGTACTGGCTACGGGAGCAACGATTTTCACGTTTTACCGAGATTAATCGATGCAAAAAGCGTGAGTTTAAGGGCGGAGGTGGGAAAAAAAAATCTACAGAGCGAGAGTGAAAAAAAAAAAAAAAAAAATCCATGTTTGACGCTTCTTTCCCTCGTCACTGGAAAAATTTTCCTCTCCGAACCAATTTGTTTGCAAATGGGTGGAGCCATTAATTCAAAAACATAATTGAATCTCTGAGAGCAAGGCAACTGAAACGAACTGAGAGAGGTAACGAGTGGGTTGGTGGGGAACCGGTTGGGGGAGAAACCGATCGTACTGGTGGTGGCGGGGGGTGATTGGAGCTGCGGACGAACAAAAAAAAAATGAACATTTACCTGTGTATTCATAGTTTCAACTGAATAAGCGAACGACCGATTAAACTTGTCAATTTGCTGTACTTACTTACTGAATATTTCACGGTCTGTCAGAAATAACAATAAATTCGCTGGCGGGAGAAAAGGCTAAAAGCTGAGAGATGCTTATGACCGCAATGTATTTTGCCCCAATAACTACTAGGCTATTTGTATAGAAATTTAATTCCTTTGAGGGTTTATAAACAGCTTGAGCAATGTTTAACTTAGCCCTTTGAATTCGCTGTGATACTGCGTGCATACGCTTTGCTCTTCCCCCTCGTCCAACAACATCAAAGAGGGCAAGTTCTGTCTTTTCATTACACAAATAACGCCATACTTTCTCTAATAAAATGTTCGCAAAACTAAAATGCTACCCTTACCGACCAGAATCAATAGTTCATTTGCAATAATAGCGTTCTGGGCCCTCTATCCTCTATAAGTTTTGCCAGTTCACGATCCTTTATATGTATACGTTTATCTGTACGACAGTTCGATGTTGGTAGTGCTTTTATACCTTGAAGAACGGTCATATTGGGGAGAATCTCAGGGCTTTGGTTATTGCTTTAAACGCCTCCTTTACATTAAGGGAGGAATTACACGTCGGAAGCATTCAGGGTCATAACAATTTAAACAAAGGACGTTTCGAGGTTACATTGCTCTGAAAAAAGAGCCTCCACAGTACTTACAGCCAGTAATGCTCAATTGACTAAATGGGGAACTTGCACGATTGTCCGATTCGGGAGAAAAGTATACCGGTGAATTGGCACATGGACAGAAGAATATCAACGGTAGTTGCAGCCCGATTGGTGCATTTGGTGATTTTTAAATAAATTTCAAAGTTCTTCAAGAGGGGATAGATGGTACGAGGGGAAATGACGTCAATCCCTACTTTTCAAGCATGTGACTAGGGCACTCTAACATTTTTTGTTTACAAATAACAAGAAAAATTGTCCCCCTGAAAATGTGTTGTACCCCCCTCTTCATCACACCATCCGTTTCATTAAATAGGGTTTGACGTTATCAAATCCCCACTCAAAATTTTTAAAAATTCGCTCTAAAAAAAATAATTGATTGATTTCAATGTTTAATGTGAGCAATAGCATTGTGGAAGAGCCCTCTTCAAGAAACACCTATGCTTGAAAAATGTGCAAGTTCCCCATTGGTCCAACCTTAAAAAAAATTGACGACTGGAAGGTTGTAATCCAGATTTTTAAGTTTTTTTTTGCGAGTGAAGAGTCGTTATAGAGCAGATGAGTATGAAATTTGATCGTACAGCCTGTCTTTTACATACTGCACAGGCCCGTCTTTAAAGGCCTGTTCACAAGCTCCATGTTTGTGTTGTGTCGTGTCTATGCAACCTATAAAAATGCTTCATTTTTCGAGGGAATACATTTGTTTGTTGCTGTGACTCCACAGAACGTAAACATAGAGCTTGTGAACGGGCCTTAAATGAACCATCACAGTGCGTCCAGTGGTGCTCCGTGTCCTAAGGGGCGCGTCTAGCAAAATGAGGAGGAGGTGGGAAGGTGGACGACAAAAAATGACCGAAGAAGCAAAGTAGCGTTTTTATCTCATGTTGGCGATTTTTCTCAATGTTTACCATCAATTGAATTTTTCCTCGATATTTGCAACAAATTAGCGTTAGCTTAAGGACCTAAACAAAAAACTGGGCAGCAGCTTATTTTCTCTATTTCAGCCGCGAAGTTACCCCTAGAAGGCAGCGTTTTCTCTCAATTTGAGCATTCAAAATAGCGCTTTTGTGGGCTAAGTCGAATATTCAGCTACACTCTTTACTGATGACCTGCAACGTATACCATTCCGTCCTCGGTCGGATGAACTGAAAATCGTCAAAAGGAGGCAACATCGCTGTCCAAGCGCATGCAAAAAACTCATTTTCACGTAACATACGTGAAAATAGATCCTTAAAATCCATGTTTTTAGGACCACTTGCATATAGGGGGCCAGGGGCGATCCGGCACCCTCGCAACTATCTCCGTTAGAGACTGATCCAACGGTCAGAAGTGAGAACAAATTTTGCTCCGGCGCAGTTGACGGTCGGAAAGAGTGCATTTCATTCCGTATACGGATACCCTAAGCCGTCCCAGAAGTAATAATTTTGATACCATAATTTGTTTCTTTAAGCCGAACTTCTTCCTCTATTTTCACCACGCTCTCTTCAAAAATGTCGAAAAGTTCCGGTAGTTTTCCAAGGGCTTTGTTATATTAAATTTTTGTGCCGTTTTTTATAATAAACGTGTGAATTTAAGCGATATTTTTCCCCCCATCAAAGTTTTCGATGAATCTCAATGGAACCCAGGGCTTTTGCTACATTAAATTATTGAGTCGAATTTTGGAGCGCTAAGATGAACTAGTGAAGCTCAACGCTATTTCTGCACTTCCACACCGGGAGGACCACCCCCACCACCTTGACTTTTTCGAAAAATTAAAATGGGAATCAAAGGCCACTCTAACATGGAGTATTCGTACTGAATATGATGCATCTAGAATCAACTGGTGAATTGTAGTGATTTTTCGACCATTTCAACCTCAATTCCCCCCCTCCACTTTGACCGATTTGGCCCAAATGCAATACCGACTGGGGTCTTATGACTACTGATTTTTGTGCCAAAGCGCGTTCCGCTAAATTAATTTCGTGAAAAAAACATGACATGACCCATGTTTACCACCATCACGACGAGACCAATAGTGCATTTTCGGAATGAAATGCACTAAAAAACGCTAAATGACGGCTAAAATTAAGAAAACCACTTGGCTACTTCGCGGCTAAAGTTTCTTAAAAGCTTCCGCGGATAAAGTACAGAAAAAGCGCTATTCAGAGGCTACAAGTATGGAAACGTTTAATTTTCGGCTTCTGAAGGCAAGTTCGCGGCTCAAACTGCGAAAAAGCGCTCGTTCATAGACGTTAAAAGCGAAAAAAAACTGCTTAATTCGAAGCTAAAATCAAGAAAAAGTCCTAATTCATGGATGAAATAGAGAAAAATGGCTCATTAGCTGTAAATCAGGAAAAGTAAGAATTCACCACAAAAATTCAGAAAAATCGCTAATTCGTCACGGTTTGAATGGAAAAAACGTCAAATTCACGATTTCTGAAAGGTAACTTTGTGCCAGAAAGTGGAAAAAATCTCCAATTCACGGCCATATTCAGGTAATTCACGACGAAAATTGGGGAAAACTCTATTTCATTGCTGAAATGTTGAAAAGTCAATAATTTTAGCGGCTAAAAGAGGAAAATGCTAATGTATGGTTATAATAAAGAAAAACGGCTCATTGGGGGTTAGTTTGAGAAAATTTGATAATTCGCAAAAAGTGAATTGAGCATGTTGCTGATGTTACAAACGCCAATCAGGGCTGACACGTGACGACGAGAAAATTCACTAATTCTTAGCTAAAATCGATATAAACCGCTGAATCTAGCTTAAAATTAATATGAACTGCTCATTAGCAGCTGAAAAATGATACACTTTGCGGCTAAAGTTGGCAGAAAGTGTTTATTTTCAGCCAACTTGGAAAAAGATAAAAAGTCGAAGATCAATTTGAGAAAATTGTATAATGGTAGGAAACAATTTGCGACTAAAATTAAGGGAATAATTCGTGAAATTTAGAAGTAGCGCAAGTCCGCGGCAAAAGTGGAAAAAATAGCTAAAATCCGCATGGTTAAGAAGTGCGTAAGTACGCCAATTAGAGTTTTGAATGGAGAAAAAGCGTCAATGCTGCTGAAAATTAAGAAAAAACGCTCACTTGCAGTAACAATGTATACAACCCGGTAATTCACCACCAAAGCTGAGAAAAACCGCTAATTTCCGGTTAAAATTGAGAAAGAGCCTAATTCGTGGCTAAAATAAACAAAAAGCGCTAATTAGCAGCTGATATAGAGAAAAACGCCCCAGCTAAAATACGTAAGAGGAAACTGGTAAATAATTTCCGGCTGAAATTGAGAAAAAGTGCTATTGCACGTGGCTGAAAAAAATTGAGGAAAAATTGCAATTCGCGGATAAAACCAACTTATTCGCATCAAAAATTGAGGAAATTTGCTTTAACTGGCGTATAAAGTTGACACAAAGTGCATACGATAGTCATTAATGAAAAATTAGATTTGTTTGTGAACGCGCGCACTGAAGATGGCACTAATGAGCTGAAAGCGTTATATGGGAAATAAATGAACAATTCATTTAATTGAGTGGAGAAAGTTTTTTTGAAAGTCAATGCATTACGAGCTCTACGACATCGCTTACGCCAGATAATGTCTGTGCTTAGGTGCAGGGAGCGATATTCTTGTCGATCCCTACGTCGCGTAAGTTTTAATTTCTAGGCGTCTTCAGGGTACAACGGTGAAAATAGTATTGATGCTCTTCAGAAACCCTCTGAAAGTTACTCAAGGCTGGTGTTGCTCATCATTGTCCGGGTTCGGATTTTTCTGGAACCCCCCCAGCCCCACCACCACAAAAAAGTGCTTTCAAGTATACCTATTCGCGAGATGCTATAGATTTGACTATAAACCACGTTGAGGGCCATTTCTGGAGGCTAATTCACAGCTGAAGTTGCGACAAAAGCGCTATTCACACGTATTTGAGCTGCGGACTTAACCCACTGCTGGAGAAACTATTAATTGTACTTATTCTATTATTTCGGGGCTCCGCCGGAAGCTCAATTTCAACTTTCTCACTGGAATAAGCAGTTTACAGGCCATTTTTGAACTTGGATGATTGAAAGTTTGACAGCTTCAAGGGCCAAATAGACAGTTTATAGGACAAAATTAACAGTGTTCTGGACGAAATTGACAGTTTTTCGAACGAAATTTATTTTTTCTGGGACAAAAATGTCCATTATAGTTTCCGGGACGAAATTAACAGTTCCAAGGACGAAATCGTCAGTTTACGTGACAAAATTGAAAGTTTCAAGGACGAAATTGACAGTTTCCAGGACGAAATTGGCAGTTTCTTGATCGACAGAGACATTTTCCGGGACAAATGTCTATCAATAGTTTCCAGGGCAAAATTAACAGTTTCAACAACAAAATTGATGATTTTGAAAGATGAAATTGACATTCATAGAAAGAAATTGGCAGTTTCGAAGACGAAATTAACAGCTTCAAGGATGAAATTGACATTTCCAGGACGAAATTGACAGTTTTACAGAGCGGGCAAAGAAAGCCCCCCCCCCTTGGTAAACTAAGGTAAAACTAAGACCTTGGTAAAGCTAGGGTTAATAGTTTCCAGGACGAAATTAACAGTTTTCAACAACAAAATTGACGATTTTGAACGATGAAATTGACATTCATATGTAGAAATTGGCAGTTCCGAAGACGAAATTGACAGTTTGACAGACAAAATTGACATTTCCAGGACGTAATTGACAGTTTCAAGGACGAAATGGACATTTCCAGGACGAAATTGACAGTCAGTTCCTAGTACTTGACTGATTCCGGCAATGAGTTCTTACCCCCTTCCCCCCTGGCATGCGAGGAGGAAATTGACAGTTTCCAAGTTTAATTGATATTTCAAAGGGCGAAATTGTCCCTTTACAAATTGGAAATTGGTCCTTGGCATTTTTAAGGACGAAATTGACGGTGTCCAGAACGAAATTTACAGTTTTCGAAGGAGTGGCTTGGAAAATCAATATAGTTCAGAACCCGAATTCTCGTCAATTTTTGAGTTTATAATTTTTAGAGCGTGAATAGTCAGTTTTTTTTGGGGGGGGGAGGGCATTCAATTTGACCATTTTTGAAGCGCGAAAGGTCGTTTTTGTCATTCTAAGGTCACATTATTGAACGTCAGACCGCTCCGAACTCGTATGGGGTTTATAGCCAAAAGACGTGGCCTGCTCGAACTGCTGCATTCCCCCTATGAGTTCAGAACCCAATATTTTTTTGTTAGGTTTGTTCTATTTTCGCGTTGACAAACAAATTGACTCGTTTATTGGAGAAACTTCAAGGTAGCTTAATCCACCCAAACGCGGCTCGCCCGTTCAAGCGTTAATTCGTGGTCTTTGGAGGCAATTTGGCTATTTGAAGTCAATGGCTGAGCGTAGAGAAGAGAAGAAGAGTAGACTTTTCTAGTTTCCGTTATGTATTCTCGTTAAATTGCCAGTTTCTCGAATTCATTTCCGCGAAATTCCGAGTTTCGGGTTCTTTCATATAATCACCGCAAAACCCGGGCCATAGCTGGTCACGACAGTGTCAGAACTGTTCTGACGCATAACCGCATCATTTTGAAGGAAAATATCCGCGAAATTGAATTTTTTCCGTCTGGATACTCACGATTTTACAAGTTTCACGTCTAAATTTCAGTGAAACTCCATGTTTCAGGATGAAATTGCAGGTTTCAGGACATTATTTTTTCGGTCGACTGGCAGGCCCCGTGATCCGAGCCCGACTGCACCCATACTCTAACGAATAGCCCTGTAATTTCAACGTATGAATATTTGTAATTTGTGACGTTCGGGTCCTAATTTGAGCACTATGTCAAGTTTCCCAGCTGAATATCCGAAAAATTGAAAGTTTCAGCAGGCCTTCGGACGTTAATTTAAGTGAAGTTCACGCTCTTATTACTCAGAAACATTGCATGTTTTGTTTTTTTTTTGTTTTTTGTTCATAGCAATGGATCCAACAGGCTATCCAGCCCTAACAGAGCTTGCAGCCTAGCGAACACGCTGAATATCCTCGGAAAACGGGACAGTCTCAATTCGCGAAAATTAATGTTTAGGAGCGTAATTTCAACCCAAGTCTGTTTTTGTTTTTTTCTTTTCAGTGGCGAGCGCCTTAAGCTTTATGAACCATGTGCCCCCCACCTCCACCAGTATGCGTGTTTAGGGTCTTGAAATTTCAGTGAGAATTTGAATTTCGGGGCCTAATTTCAACGAAATACGAAGTTTGGAGTCTTCATTGCAATGACGTAACAAGATTTGGCTCTTCATCGACTTCTGTGAAATTTCAAGTTTCAATAGGTAACTGTTTTATGTGTGGCCACTTCCCCCGCGGTCCATGTAGCCGACCCAATATCGAGAACTCTCAAGCTTTGTGAACTACCGAAAAATCACATCATGAACGAAATCAGACACCAGGCTAACGTCGCCAGACGATTATATTTGTAATCATTCCCATAAATTCTATCGAATAAGACCAGTTTCAGGACTATGTTCTTCCGGTTAATTAAAATTTCCCAAATTGTGTGAGTTTAGCGAGCCACAGAGGGCAAATGCCCCAGGCAGACGGCGGCAGGAGATCATATTCGTAATCAGCTCCATACAACCTTTCGAATGAGACTAGTTTCAGGACTATGTTTTCCCGGTTAATCATTTTCCCCTTGTGCAGTTTGATGGGTCACTGAGGCCAAGTGTCCCAGGCAGACGATCATTTTCGTATTCAGCCACATGAAACCTGTCGCATAAGACAGTATTCCGGACTTAGTTTTTCCGGATAATTTATATCCCTGATTTAGGGAGTTTGACTGGCCACCGAGGGCGAATGCTCCAGGCAGACGCCGGCAGACGATTCTATTTGTAATAACCTCCATAGATCCTTTCGAATAAGACCAGTTTCAGGACTATGTTCTTCCGGTTAATTAAAGTTTACTGAATTTCGTGAGTTTGGCGAGCCACTGAGGGCAAATGCCCCAGGCAGACGGCGGCAGACGATCATATTCGTAATCAGCTCCATAAAACCTTTCGAATGAGACTAGTTTCAGGACTATGTTCTTCTGGTTAAATTCATGTCCCAAATTAAGGACTTTAATTAGCTATAAAATCCTTGGGCCCCAGATACAGTATGGCAGACTTCCGGACTCGCATATAGGGGGTCAAATGCCATCATTTTGCACACCTTCCGTGACTATGTTCTTCCGGTTGAATGGGACTGTCGCCAGCACTCGGTCTATAAATATCGGTGAATTCCTGGCTGATTATACATGGAACGGACACTTCAAATGAATTTGCCAGTTCAGGGTCTTAATTCAAGCAAAATTGCCAGTTTCGGTGCCTATAATGTGGCGGCTGAGGCCGGTACCATGGGACAGCACCAAAAAGCCTGACGATTATACACACGAAATTAGAAGTTTCCTGGCTGGAATATCCACGCGATTGCAAGTTTCGGGTCTTAAAGTTCGGTGATATTGCAAGTTTTGCGTCATTATTTCTGAGAATAAACTGTAAGTTTGGGAGTCATCTTTTAAGTGGTCGCTTGATGAAACCAATGACCCCCCCCCTCCATCACCTCTACCGTTATTATCCGACGCCTATTATGGGCCACCTCTTGCTGATGAACCACTCAACTGTTCGCCCCCACCCCCCAGAGGGATTATTGCTGTCGCCAAGACTCAACTATCAGTCGCCTGCTTTGTGGTTTTCACGTCCTTCCCAACCGACAGCAACAGGGTACAACCTGAGAAACGGCACAAAACTTGATTTAATCGCTCTTGAGAAGCGGCAAGAACAGTGTGGTGAGTTAAGTCAATGACGTTAGAGACAGAATAGGGTAAGCCCCCATGCATACGGTTCAGTGTGTTGTATTATTTATGTAAACGAGTCCAACAGAATCAACGCTATCAGTACTGAGGGGCTCGAACTTCTTACGAAAATTTCACTACAGAATTGACATAGCATGTTCATTCTTTCGAACTTGGGTCATTAAACATCGCTCTCCTCTACCAACCAATTCCAACTACACAACAATTGAAGCCATAATAGGAGCCATACGACCTTTTCCTTAAAACCTCCTCCTTCTAAACCACAACAATGTGACAAAAGAATATAAGAGAAAGAACATCAATCTCTAGGAAATAGCGAAATAAGGCTTTCTCTACCAACCTATTACACTCACACACACACTTCCTCTCCGTCAGCATTCACTCCGCTAGAGCAGGATGTAATAGTAATTTCACTTCATTGGGCTAACCGCTCTTCTGCCTCCACAATCACTATACTTCTCCCTTCAACCCTTTCCTTTTTGGGGCTTGGGGATGTTTTTCAAGTGTTGGAAAATTCCCTCGAGGCGATTTATACTCGTTGGAAATGAAAAGTGGTCGGTGAGCGGTGTGCGGGATTGAGAAAACCTCAGCGCGTTCAAGAAAGAAATGAATGTTAGGGGGGTGAGGGGGTCGGCAAAAAGGGACTTTTACTTTTCGGAGGTTGCAATAAAACACCCTTTTAAAGTTCTGCGGAGAACCTGAACGAGAGGTTTTAAGGATAACTTGGGAAGGGGATGGGGGAATAAAAGGGAGTTGGCCAAGGGAAAGTTTAACATTATTCCCTGTAAAATTGGACTAACCAAAATAAAATACGGGCCAACGGTGCAGATGGGAATGACCAGGTTTTGAGCTCGTGAGAATGCAGGGGGTGAAATGACACAGAATAGTTCCCAACTTCAACGTTTTTTAAAGTTTTGAAAGGGACTCTAAAATATATTAGGGTAATTCAATTAAGTACAGGGAGAAAATTCAAATGGGAAAATCGTTTCTTATTTGTTTGAACAATTGTATTTCCCCGGAAAAACGAACAACTGGTTGTTTTTCTGTTTACTTTAGCTGAAATTCAATTAACCCAAATACAGTTCAGTCTTTATCCAAAGCAACATTTTTAGTAGTACCAGGGAATAAATTCGAATTTTAAACCTCGTTAAGGTGTATCTTTTTCTCTTGTATAAACAGATAGTGCCACTTTTGAGAAAAAAGAAAGCTCCTTAATCATAATATTTTACGACATTTTTTTTAAAAAGGGGAAAAAGTTCTAAAGCCAATGTGTCATCCCAGTAGTTGGCGAAGGAGAAAAAAGAGAATACTTGAAGGTAAGTTTTTCTTTATTATCATCCGTTCCCTCCCACGTCTATATCCCCGAGTCGTCCTTTTTTTTCTCCGATGGTGTAGAGAGGGGGAACTTGCTTTATAGTTTTTCTTTACCTCCGTGGACGATACACCTGAGACTCAAGTCGGCTCCCTCTTCGTAGGGCCCGGCGAAGTTGTTTTTCTCGGCTCCATTTTCATCGACTATGACGATTTTGTGCGGCGGGACTGTGAACACAAAAATAAACGAATAAAAAATGCTTCGAAAGGAAATTCAGAAGGAACTCGGGCTATTGTAACAAAGGAGCGGGCTAAAGATAGTTTCTTTCATAATATAAGAAAAAAAAACTTCAACAGTAAATCAAAGGACAGAAAAAACGGACGAGAGAGAGAAAAAAAAAGGAAAATAAATAAGCCCGGTGCAATGAAATTCATTGGATGACAATTCTAAGCACGTGCTGTGCCTCCTACCCTTCTCATCACTTCTTTTTTCACCGCTACACTCATTCTCTCCCCTGTACCCTCACCCATCAGAGGCTTCGGTTCGTTAAACAATAAAATTAACTTTTAGAGCTAAACTGGGGAAGGGGCGAGGAAATAGAACAAAAGGGAAACGATTTCATTCGTGATTTCCACTTGGGTACCATGTCTCCCCCTTTGCCACTCTGTCACAAGCTTTTCAGCCTTAGGCACAAAATAAATCAATTGAAGAATATTAATTGAATCAATGGGTAGGCTCATTCTTTCATTTCCTATTTTTCCCCCAAATCGACTTATTGATTCGCCCTGAGAAACAGTGAGCGTCCAGTTTTTCGATCTTTATTATTCCATACACACCTCGCCTGGGTGATTTTTTCCACACACCTCGAGAATGCCACGAAAAATGGTCATTATTTCCATAGGAACTGATTTTTCTAGTTAGAGTTGTCGGGAAATAATCCCGCAAGCGGTATCCAAGGACGCTTAATCAGAAATAGTATTATCTCGCCATAGCAACCACCTCACGTGAGTTTTTCCCGACAACTCGGAATAAGGCCCCAGGAGCCTTAGTACGAACCGTCGGGGAAAAAAGTCGCAAGGGGGATCCAAGGACGCCGAATAAGAAATAACATTATCCCGCCATAGCAACCGCATCTTGCGGCATTTTCACACGGGTCTACTAAGGCCCCTGGGGCCTTATTCAAGTTGTCGGGAAAAACTCACGTGAGGTGGTTGCTATGGCGAGATAATACTATTTCTGATGAAGCGTCCTTGGATACCGCTTACGGGATTATTTCCCGACAACTCTAACTAGGGCCCCAGAATAAGGCCCCTGGTCGTTTTAGTTAAAACTCAATAACTCAGCCGGAAGAAATAAATATTTTTCTCTCCAATTGCAATAAAAGCGACTATCCAGCCACTCTGATCAGATTTACAGTTAAAACCTACTGCCGAATTATCACAGTAATTTAGCTTTGGGGAAAATTTAACGCTTTCAAACAACTTATTTTTCGCTGAATGAACACGAAAGTGAAGGTTAACTAGAATAAAATGTGGCTTAAAACCTCTAAATATGCCCTATCAGTGGGGTGTCCATGGGGTGGGTTTTGGGGGTCAGACCCCCTTCCAGAGTACTTCAGCCAACATCATAATTAAGAAATATATGTACTATAAAAAAATATAAATAAAGAAGTAAAAGCACAAAACCAAGCAAACAAAAGAAATAACATACTACTTATTTGTTTGCCCCTAAAAGTTCGCAATTTAGCCCCCCTAAGTACATAATTATCCACAGCATCAATAGTATTTACACCACTGACCAGGCGCTGATTCAGCATGTGCTCGAGGGAGGTTCTTGAGAAATTGTGTGCTTGTTTCCAACTCAAAATGGCTTGACAGCCATTCACTGTCTAAAAATAGCTAGGCTGACTATATACTCGCGTGCCAAAATGCTTCAAAGCTGGCTATTTGAGACTTGAAAATAGCTAAACCGATTTAGGTAATTTAATAATTATTTGAGTATAACATTATTTTATTTTATTTAAATGTGCCGACTAGTTTCGGGGTAAATGCACCCCATTTTCAAGGCATCCGTAGGTCGAAAACAACTTAAAGGAGACAAAACAACAGTTAGTCCCAGTTCTCATAAAAAACAAACAAACAGCAAAATACTCACATCTCCCCGTAACATGTCAATAAACACACACATCTAAACAATCCTGTTGATGGACAGGTACCAAAGGAAACTTGTCTCCTCACTGAAAGCTCTGAACACAGCCCAAATTGCCCCAAAACCCAATCCCCAAAGCCATTCAATTCATTGAATGATTATCGCTGTGTTTAGAGCGTTCATTGAGGAGGCAAGTTTCCTTTGGTACCCGTCCATCAACAGGATTGTTTAGATGTGTGTGTTTATTGACATGTGACGGGGAGATATGAGTATCGCTGTTTGTTTGTTGTTTTTGAGAACTGTGGGCCTGTTCAGTAACTTTTAGTTTAGTGTCAGTGTCACTATTACTGTCACTGTTCCCTGTCCTTTCAACTGTTCCTTGTAACTGTCATTTGAACTGCTTCCTGTGATAATGACTGGAGTTCCGTAAAACCAGTCGAGTGTTCCTTTATAACCTGAACATTACCTTCCCCTACGCCCGAAAGCCGATCAAAGGTTATAAACAATACTCTTCAAGTGATCCTTGTAACACCACTTGGCTATCCCAAAGGATAGTGAGAGTGTTCCCCCAGTCGTGAAGTCAGGGGAACAGCTACAAGAGAACACTGGGATACAGAACACCAAAACATGACGTCACAACAGGACCTGACTGTTCCTAGGATCAGTCAAATTCTTACAGGACAAGCCCCCTGGGACTAATTGCTGTTATGTCTCCTTTAAGTTGTTTTCGACCTACGGATGCCTTGAAAATGGGGTGCAGTTACCCCGAAACTAGTCGGCATATTTAAATAAAATAAAATAATGTTATACTTAAATAACTAATCAATTACCTAAATCATTTAACATTCACGATATAATCAAAATTTGCTATAAACCGATTGTTTGTGCCCTGTCTTCGCGCTCCCTAAAAATGGCTAATCTACTATTCGTTTGGCCCTGACAACTCACGAAAGTTTGGGATTCCCGCGATGAGAATAGCTAATAAAGTGTGCCAAAAATGACCAAAATGACAGTTCATATCTTGGCTTGACAGACTATTTGCGCCCTGAAAACGGCTAAACTGACTATTCGCGCTCAGGAAAAGCCTAAACACATGGCTCCTGTCCTGCACCGAGAATGGCCAAGCTGACCATTCGCATCTTGACTTGACCATTTTCGCTCTGAAAATGGTAAAACTGTCGACTCGCGCCTTGAAAATAGCTAAACTGATTATTTATGCACTAAAGATAGCCAAAACGGGTACTCTCCGCTCTAAAACCATCCAAACTGATTTTAAGAGTCATAAAAATGGACTAAATGAAAATTTATGGCCAGAAAATTCCAGGAGCTGTGATTCCTGTTTCCCGCTCCAAAAATAACAAAATCAACTATTCGCCCACCAAAAGTGGCTAAACAGACCGTTCTCGCCTTTGGCTTGACGTATGTGCTGTTCACGTTCCACGGCAAAAATGACTGCATTCACCCTAAAAATGGCCAAACTTGATATTAAAGCCATAAATACGTTATTTTCCCTAAAAAAAATTAAACTGACAATTTGCGCCTTGAAAAATGCGTAAAGACGATTCCTGCCAGAAAATGGCCAAACTGATCATTCGCACATCTGAAATGGTAAAATTGGCAATTCCCGCTCTTGAAAAAGTTAAGTTCAAAAGCCACTTACGTTGTCTTCGTGCTCTAAAAAACCATTTTCGCTGCTCTGCGTCACCAAACAATCAATTTCTCAAATTTTGATCATTAACACACCAATTTTTCTGATTTTTCTTGCCGAAAAATTAGCTATTTTCCGGGATCTGGCTCACTGAAAAACGAATTTCCCGGATTTCGCTCTCTAAAAACAAATGTTGCGTATTTTTCAAACATTTTCCAGTTCGTTTCACAGATTTTGCTCTCTGAAAACCGATTTTGCGGACATTTTCGCGTGTTGAGTTCACTAAAAAATAAATATTACTTAATTTAGCAGTCTTTGACAAACCAATTTCATGGGCAGCTCGTCAATTCAGAGAGCAAATTTGCTTATTTTTTCGCACTGTAAAACCATTTTCGCAGGATTAACTCACCATCAAATCAATTTCTCGAATTTCGCACTCTAAAATAACATATTTCAAGTGTTTTACTCGCTGAACAACCGATTTCGGGGATTTTTGTCACCAGTCAACCAATTTCACTGGGCGGTCCAATTCAGATCGGTATCTGGATTAGGGCCAATCACAGCTAATTTGGTTGGCCGTCAACGAAAATCCCCAAAATTAGTTTTTCATTGAGAAAAACGCGCAAAATGCAACGGCCAAGGTAAAAATGTAAGCGATAAGCCAAATATTTACACGAAACGTCACATTATATGGGTGAGAGAAAAACTGTTATACAACAGCCACGGTACACCAAGCGACAAATTGTGTCAGCAAAACGCAACATTGGGTGAAACAATCACGTGAAACTTGCAAATTGTGTGAGGAATTGTCAATTTAATAATGAATTATCAATTTCATAAAAAAAATGTGTTGCTATTATGAGGAAATTGCCCATTTGAAGTCAAAATTGGGAAATAATTCTTTTAAAACGCAAACATGAAGGCTAAATTTATGAAAAAATTTGCCATTTCAGAGTGAAACGTCACATCAGACCAGTATCTAAGCGTAAGGCCTCATTCAGGTCAAAATCCATGCAAAACTGCTCATTCTTGTCAGTATTTTGTTAAAATTTTTTTGGCGAATTGTCGCATTCAAATGGGAATTTACAAACAATGCCCCACTGTGAGCAAAAGGCAACATCACCAATCGCCAATATCAAGGCGACAAAGTTTACGCGAAATGCCTTGTCAAGGGCAAAATTTATGCGAAAAGGGAATTCTTCAAGGGGGAGCTGCAGTGATGATTCATCGACCCCCCCCTCCAATTCCTCGCCGACTTCTCGGCAAACACTTTCTCGCACCAATCCAAGTTTTTAAAGACGCGTAGTATCTCTTTTATAAATTTCGGTGTGAATTCAAGCTTTTCTCCATTCTAAACACCAATTTGTGTTTTTCTCTATTTATTCCCTACCAATTAGCGCTTTTTCACAGTTTTGACCACTTGAACTAGCGCTTTTTCTCAATATTATTCCCAAAGTTGCCCCAGAAATCAACTGAGTTGGCGAATTAGCGTTTTTCACCCAATTTTAGCACCGAATTAGCAAATTTTTTTCATTTTTAGCTGCAAATCGTTGCTTATTATAAGCTCCTACCCGTGAATGCGCCTCAAGAATCCGCAAAGTAGAGGTAGCATTTGAGTGCTCTGTCCAATTTTTATCCACAAATTAGCTATTTTCTCCATTTCAAACGCCAATTCGTGTTTTTCTAAATTTTACCCGTTTTTTTTTTTACAAATTTAGCTGCCTGACCTAGCGCTTTTTCTCAAATTTATTCCCGAGGTTCCCCAAGAATCTGCAAGTTGGTGTTTTCTCAATTTCAGCTCAAAAGCTGTGAATTAGCCTTTTTACCCACAATTTTAGCAGTGAATGAGCACATTTCTTAATTTTAGCTGCGAATTATAGCGCTTTTTCTCGATTTTATCCAAAAAATTGAAATTTTTAGTACCTTAGTTGTAAATTAAAATTGTCCTTCACTTTTAGACGCGAATTCGCGATTTTCTCTATTTCACGCCGTGAATCAGCGCTTTTTCTCAATTTCAGTCCCAGTCCTAGAGAATCCGTGATTTGGCGTTTACTTTGAATTCGCGCTTTTTCCTTATTTTTATAGCTGCCAAATTGTAACACTTTATCATATTGGCCGTGCTTCTCTATTTTCAGACTCGAAATCGCGTTATTCTCTTTTTTATCCGTGAATTAGCGTTTTTCTTAGTTTTAGCCGCGCGAATTAGCGCTTTTTCTCAATTTCAGCCACGAACTTGCCCCTAAGAATCGGTGAGTTTCCGTTTTTCTCATTTTCAGCTGTGAATTTGCGTTTTTTGTCATTTTTGGCAGTAAATTAGCGCATTTTCTTAGTTTTAGCTTCGATTTTTAGCGGCTTTTCTCGATTTTATCCGTAAAATCGCACTTTTTCATATCTTAGCTGAGTTTTCCTCCACTTATCACGAATTCGCGTTTTTGTCTATTTCATCCGTAAATTAGCGCTTTTTCTAAATTTTTGTCCCAATGATGCCACTAGAATCCATGAGTTGGCGTTTCTCCCTTTTATCTGTGAATTTGTGTTTTTTCTGATTTTTTAAAGCTGCTAAATTGTAGCACTTTATCATAATTTTAGCTGCGTGAATTAGCGTGTTTCTTGTTCTTTAAGAAGATAATTCACGGTTTTTTCTCTTCTTCATCGTTGAATTAGCGCTTTTTTAGTTTTAGCTGCTTGAATTAGGGCTTTTTTCTAATTTCAGACCCGATTTTGCCCCAACAATTCGTGGCTCACTATCAGCTATGAATTTAGCGTTTTTTCTCAATGCTACAACAACCGTATACATATTAGCAATTTCTGCCGCGAATCAGCGTTTTTCTCAATTTTTACGAACAACGTTGATCAATTGATCAACGTGAATTGACTACTCAGGCAGTGTGTTCCTATGCCCCCAAAAAATACTTGTAATACATTCAAAAAATGAGAAATGCTGAAAATAGAGGCATTTTCACGCAGTAAACCTTTTTTTTCTCTCTTAAAATAACAACTCTGCCACAAGGACGCATGCTCCAGATCACACGCATAGGGGCAAAATATAGACAAATGTCTTAATCCAAGGTTTACACCTCCACTCAGTCCCAAGAGACCCATAATCACCCGTATCGCTTGGGATAGATAATTATAATGTGAGGCGCTCATTGATGCGCTAAATTCAGGTCCCTTTCAGAAGTCCTATCCGCGAACTCTTAGAAGCGCTTTTTTGCTGGGATCGGTAGCATTTTGACAATCCAGCAGGATTTTCGAGGGGCTTCATGGGCTGCGTTGCCAACTGACATTTTTCTTTTCCCGTTGATGAAAAATAAATCACTCATTCGTTGTTTCTGGAGGCTATTTTGAGAGTTTGGTTGAACTCTCAATTTGACTGTCAAATAGACCAAATTAATGTTGAAAATATTGAACCGAATATTGTCCGCTCTCCTGAAAGTCAAGCAATAATCGTCCCAAAACACTGCCTTTTCAACGATCGTTACGCTTTTGTGAGGCTATTTGTGGTACCAGAGTGATTGAAAAATGTTCAAAATAGGTAAAGGAAAGACGGTTTCTCGTTTGGATTTGACTCTTTTAATTTTGATGAAAATCATGGTGTCCACTGTCCAGACTAATGAGATCATCACGAGTGTTTGCTTGTTGACAGCGGAATGTAAAAAGAGCTGTGGCAAGAGTAAGTGAAAAGGGGTAGGGCTAAATATTTCAAACTTTTGTCACAAAGAGATATGAATTATGCGAAACATGTTAGCTATGGAAAAAAGGCAGACCCCACTCCTCCTACTGTTAAACCATCACATAGCTTTCACGGACATGTTGAGGAATTTTAAGTAGTAAAAAACAATCTGGTGGCTTCATATGTATCATCTCAAAATTAGACACAAATGCCTTAGCGCACTTTATCGCGCTGTTCAAATAAACGGATCTCAGCACCACGAAATCTGTTTTTTCGTATTGCAAATTGCAATTCAACTCCAAGCCGATCTGTCAACCGAGAAAATCCAGGTACAGCTGGCTGAATTGCAAATTCGGTCCTATTTACTCGAAATTCCTTGAATGTTTGAATACGTTTGCTGTAACTTCGCAATGTCCTTCATTAGTGCAAGGATCGCATTTATAATTATTGCTGATTTACATTTTTTCGCCGCCCAATAAGAATAGTTTTCAATTCTCCGGGTCACCTTCACTCTCCATCCCACACCGTAACACTTTAAATCAACCCAAGCTTACGTGACGCTCGGGCCCGAGTTGAAATTCCATTAAAACTTGCGAAGAGTAAAACGAAATGGAAGTCATTTACATAAATTGTTCGTTAAACACTCCAGTTAAGATCCAAGACAAGGCGACATTAAAATAGCTAATCGTGTTGAGTGGAAAGAGAAACTCTCCCACCCCTCTCTGCATCATCGTCAACGTTACGAAATTCTCAACCTTTCGAGGATTAAGAAAAGTTTTGATGAACCGCTTTCATACTTTCTTCTCGAAGAAAAACTGTCCTAACGAGAGAGAACGAGGCAGATGCGATAATAAAGCATTAATAGACCAGAGCTTCAGGCTAGGAAGAAGGGTTCGTTAGGAGTTTTAGTGCTTTTATCAAGTTCTACTCTGGTAGCGAAGAAGGAGTCAGTCGATGTGGTGTTTGTCGTGTTTCACCTCTGGACTGCAACTGCGCAACTGTATAGCCGGTGAGTTTTCCAGAACCGGTTATTTCGCAGTCCAAGACGACTGCCTCGCGAGATTGGGAGGGACAATCGAGGAATATAACTCTTAAATTCAATCGCAACTTGAAAAATTAGGTGCTAATAAATTTGCGTCGGAAAAAAAAAACACAACTCTTATTTGCAGCTGCAATGAGAATAGTGCATTTTGACATAAATGAAATGCACTAAAACGATAGTTCATGGCTTAAATTGAGAAAAAGCGTTGATTCTCTGTAGGCGCACGTTCAGGATTTGCTCAACGGCGGGGCTTAAGGAATAATGTGCTTCACTCCACTCAAAAAGGCTTGACATCCGTTCAATGCCTAAGAATAGAAATAAAACTAGCGATTCCCCATATAGGAAAGCTATACTCACGCCCCAAAATGGAAAACCGGATGATTCGCGCATTGAAAATGATGAAACTGACTAATTGCACGCAAAAAATAGCCAAGCTGGCAATTCCAATGCTAGAAATGACTTCACGCGCCCTGAAAATGGCTAATCTGACAATTTTGCAGCCTCATCAGATCACTCGGCCTGAAAATGGGTAAATCGAACATTCACACGCCAAATATTCGCAAAAAAAAACGGAAAAAAACTAACCATTCACGTTAGAAAATTTCAAAACTGGTGATTCCCGACTAAAGATGTCCAAACTAGTCCCAATCAAAAAGTGACCAAACTGAATCTAAGCGACCTATAAATGACTAATCTGAAGGTGTCAGCTCTATAAAATTGCCAAAAAATATTATTCTTGCACTTGAAATGGCAAAATCGACCATTCACGTGACGAAAATGGTCATAGTGACAACTCGCACCTTGGCTTGAGAGACTATTTTCGCGTCCAAAAAATGGGTAAACTAAGTATTTACTCTCCTAAATGGCAGCACAGTCAGTTCACATTTTTAGAATGGCTAAACTGGCTATTCGGGCACTGAAATTAGTCAAACTGACTATTCACCCCCTAAAGTTGGTAACAGTGAGTTCATCCACACGAAAATGGGTTAAACGGACAATGCGCACGTTGAAAATGACTACGCAAGGCCTTTAAAATTTTGAAAGCAACCATTCCGCGCTCCAAATATGATGGCAAAACCTTTCAATTCTCGACCGGAATTCGTGACTTGAAATCGGCTAACCTGACGAGCCAAAAGAGGCAATTTCAAAAAGGGACAAACTGGCCATTTCCGCCTAAAAATTGGCAAAATCACGGTCTAAAAATGGCGAAACTGACCGTAGGAATGGCGTAACCAGTAAAGGTGCGTTTACACCGAAGTGTCGCGCTACACTTATTGCTTGAAATTTAGTGTCAGACACAAATTTCCTTGGTGTAAACACAAACTTCCAGAAATTTTCATCAGAATCTGTACAGTCAATGTACATTTATGTCTGACACTTTACAATTATGTCGAGAAATAAGTGTAGCTACATAAATGTCAGACACTTCAGTGTAAACGCACCTTAATTTTTTCCTTGAAAATGGCAAAACATAACCATTAGTGCCCTGACGAAAGTAACAGTGTCAGGAAATCGTTTTGTTAAAAAAATAAGAAAGTGAAAGCCTTTTTTGATAATCAAAATATAAAACGTTTGTCTTCCCGATTTTCGAGTTATTCTATTTTTTTTCTCCCAATTTCTTCCTCCCTGGCTAAATTATCACAATTTTCCAACATCTGGCGACCGTGACTTTGCTGTAAAAGTGAGAACGATGGGAGAGAAGGAACAGCCTTCATGCAAAATCGGGTCCGGGAAATTCGAAGTCTGACCTCAGGCTCTGATTGGAGACATGCTAAAAAGGAAAATAACACCGCATATGCAAAATTTTAGTGTATCTATCAAGGAAATACACAGTCAACTACAATAGAGTCTGTAGGCCATATCGACTGCGGGGGAAGAAAACAATCGAATAGGATCGACCGTGTTGAGAATTGCACGAAAGGGACAAGAGAATTCATATTTCTCTTCCCTCATACAATTAGTTCTTGGGCTCTCAGATTCTTGGTAACCAGTTGGACGAGTCCGCGCATAAACGTTCAGACAAAGCGCTAAATACGTGTATCTCAAATTGCAAAAAATTGTTCGTTTGTGGCTAAAATGGATAAAAAGCGCAAATTCATGGCTGAAATGGATAAAAAACGCAAATTCACAGCTGAAATGGAGAAAAAGTGTTAATTCGCGTCAAAAAATGAGAAAACTCCTAATTCACGGCTGAGAAAACGCCAGAATTCGCGGTTTCTGAAGACAAATTGGTGTCCACAATTGATAAAATGACACGATTGAACACCATAGTGCGTAAAAATTATATTTATTATTCATTTGGAGACCAAGGGGCATCATTGAGATTCCTGCCCACAACCTGCGCTTATAGAATGATTTGATTTTAGGGGTTTTCTTCATTTGTATTCGTTCCCAAGAAAATGAAATGGTGGAGGGGATGATGGGGTTGAGGACACCTTGATATGAAATGGAAGTTGAAACCCCTCTTGGGGGGGGGGGAATCGAAACCCCACCCCTCCCATCGGTACACCCTCTCCACCAGCCCTATTATGTTTAGAGCGATTTGACCAGCTCGGATAATTCTGCTGTTCCCCCCCCCCCTTGGATTCACCTATAGGAGGGGTTGAGGCACAGGCAGGTTAATGTCATAACCTCAACTTTCTTCTTGTTTTTTGCTGTTTTATTCCTTTCTTCTCTCCACCACCTCCCCCTTCACCGAGACTGAGTCTCGGTCTCGTCTCGAGAATTGTGGTATCGTCTTGGTCTCCGGTACAATACCTGGAGTCATGGTCTCGGTCTCGCCATCTTAAATGTAGGTCTCGTCTCGGTATCGGTGCATCACTTACGCCCCAAAAATGGCAAATTCACGATTTAAAAAATGGTCGTAATACCCACTAGTGCCCTGCAGACGGTGCTAGTCAAACAGACCGCTCGCGGCTGGTCAATCGTTCCTCCACCGAGCAGGGCCATTTCCACCATACCAAATAATCGATTCCCCCCCCCCCATGATAGTTCCTGCGATACTTTCCTACTTCACCAGTCAACGCTCGCGCTATAAACTGGTTTGATTTATGTCTGTTCTTGCTTTGAAAATTACTACAAGAAGCCTTAACAGTTTCACGTCTTAAGTCATTCTTAGGCTGAAATTTCTGGCTGATAAACTTCTTCATGTTACAATTTTCGTGGTCGCAGTTGGACGGGGCAAAATTAGCACCTTTAGGACCGGAAAATCAAATGCTCATGCCCAATCAACAGTTTTACAGCTGATTAGCTAGTTTCGTGTTCCTGGCGGTAGTGGGGTGGCTAAATTACAAGTTTTGGGCTGGAATTTAAAGATTTTCTCGCTAACGTGGGACCCGAAACTCCAACCCATCAACCCCACTACTCCAAGGAGCTCTGATCCTCCCCCCCTAATATCCGCGTCTGATTCACTGGCACAATGAGGAAGTTTCATGGGTCAGAACTTTTTCATAAATCTATTTTTTAAGGTTTATTTATGCTAAAATAGAGCATAAATCGTGATCCGTTCGTAAAATAATCCAACGGTTAATAAATACGCGATTTTTGAAGTTTTAGGTCATCTCAAACACGCCAGCTAGCATGTTTGTGTCATATGCGCCTTCCGAAAAAAAAATCTCCTGTAACATAGCCGTCAGGGAGCGGTTCGTTGTGTTTCTTTGCCTTATTTTCTACAAGAGCTCTCCAATAATAAAATAATGGAGGATAAACAGATGAGCTATTTAGAGGCATGAAAAGGACAGAGAATACATGGGATATTACGTTGCGGAAAATGTTCGTTTTGGCGGGATTTAAAATATGCCAACTTTTGTTTATAAATAAAAAATATTTCTGAAAGGTTTTAAATTTTTGTTAATTTATTTACGGTGAAGGAATGATATGCCTCATCGAAAAAAAATATCTTTGGAAAATGTGAAACTTCCTCATTAATTAGAATACGCTAGTTTGAGGCAAAAATGCATAAAATGACCGACGATGATGGTTGTGGATTCGCAGCATATGGTGGCTTATTCTTGCCTGTAGAAAACAAAAGGCGTAAAACAGCTAGAAGTGACAAAATGCGTTAATCTGTGGTCAAAATTGAGATAAAACGCCAGTTCATTGGTAAAACATTTAAAAAAAACAAAATAATAAAAAAAAACCGCTTTTGTTGCTATATAATTACAATAATGCACTGATTCTGGGTTGAAATAGAGAAAAGAAGCTAAATCATTCGCGGTTAAAAATAAATGAATAAAAGTAAATAAAAAAATGAAATTGAAAACATGCATAACCCGTGGGATACCTCGGATTCAATTTCATAATAGAAATTAAGAAAAACTAAAAAAAAAAAACTGTTAATCGCGGCGAAAAACAAGAAAAAGTGCGAAGCACAGCTAAAATTAATTGACAGGTTTAAACACATCTAAGTGAACCGGTTGATTGTCATCTTAGCAAACTCGGTCGTGAACTTTTATCTCCACCTAAGTCGTTGTATGAATGAGTTCGCTCTCATTTATTGTAACCAGCATATGTACTATTTTTCCCTTTCAATTATATTTAAACTTACGCGATTCCAAAAATCCGTTGCTAAAATTCGTCATCCGTTGGATATCATATTTTCCCGTCAGCCAATATTATAAATCCGTCAGATTTTGACGGTAAATCCGTCAAAATGGCAACGCTGCTGAGTTCCCGGTGCCAGGCCGTGATGTTACACACCTCATAACACAATCGGTCGTGCGTGTTATTGCCTAGCCACACAGATCGTGATAAATCGTTTTCACTGTCGCCATTTATATATTTATCTTATTATTTTCTTATTGAAACGAAATTGAGATGTTCCCTTACTCTTTATCTTCATCACAGAACCCCTCTGAACCCTGCCAGTATCTCCTATCTGGACCCTTTTCAGGGATTTTGCGTGCTATTTTTCCTTAAAAAAAAAAAAAAAAAAAAATCAATACCTGAAACTTACAATTTCACGCAAATTATGCCTGGAAACATCCATTTTTGCATGTATTTGCACCCCCCACCAATATTGCAATTTTGTTGGGAACACTTCGTACGGGCCTCGTCAGATTATTACGCGCCCACAAAAAAAACAATTGAAAACTAGCAATTTAATGAAGATTTAGCACTGAAACTTGCAATTTTCCCGAAACCTAGACCCAGAATTAGCAATATTGCTGAAATGAAGACCTGAAACTTCGTCAGAGGCATGCTAGCCTGGGCTCGGTCACTACAGAAAGGGTGTCGAGACTGGCGGGGTGATAAGGTCAATAATATAATCCTACTGCCCCGGGGAGTCCAACCCCAACCTCGTGAATATTACAGGCGAACCCTAATGGGCTGACAGACTTCCTAAGCGAGGCAATAGGAAAATTTAGCAATTTCGATTTGCGGGCTTGATAGCAACGAGCTACTTGGGCAATTAGTCTTGGGGCAAAACCCAGATCTCACGGACACTGCTCGTATTGACTGCCTTATAGAACGACCATTCCCAGTTGAGAGTGCAAATGGATAACGTCAGTCGTGAGAACAAGCGCTTTCAACGCCCCTAACGAACAGGTTGCAAGGCACGTGGATTTCACATGATAATAAGTTGGATTTCTATGTGGTCACCACGGGCGTTCCCCAGGGGTCGATCCTGGCCCCAATATTATTTTTGATTTTCATTAACGATCTGCCTGGAAAGCTTGGAGGGCTCATTTGTCTCACTAAGGGCTGATGACACGGCGTCTGCTTGTCAAAGCCGTGGCCTGGAGGCTGTGAAGCAAATGACGGACTGTGATAATAGAACCATACTCGATTGGCTCAATGAGAACCAATTGAAATTGAATGACAACAAAACTGTGATAAAGCTATTTATTTTAAAGAACAATTGTGATATTGATACCACAGATACAAAAATATTGCATTCTTGGTACAAATTCCAAACCATAATCGCTGATTCGCAGTGTATATGTCGCATCCATGTCGAGTAATTGTCCACTTCACGAAATGGATGTCCATTTCACGAAGTGGCACCACTTGCCGTAACTTCGAAAAATTACGACATCTGGACAAAAAAATTGTCCATTTCTTGAAAAGGAATTCGTGTTTGTCCAATTGCTGAAATCAAGCTTCCTTACTGCAAGTGGATGCACAACATTTTCCTTTTCGTGAAATGGATGAGTGAGGAATTTCTGATGCTGAAACAAGTTTTGTTTTAATTAAAAAGGTTATTTTATTGAGCACTCAAAAACCCGTTAATAAATGACGTTGTGCATTCACTTGTAGTAAGAAAGCTTAATTTCAGCAACTGGACAAACGCGATCTCCTTTTCAAGAAATGAATATTTTTTTTTGTCCAGGGGCCGTATTCCGAAGCCGTGTGAAAATGCCGCAAAAAGTGGTTGCTACGGCGGGATAATGTTATTTCTTATTCGGCGTCCTTGGATCCCGCTTCCGACATTTTTTCCCGACCGTTCAGAATAAGACCCCTGGGGCCTTACTCCGAGTTGTCGGGAAAAACTCACGTGAGGTGGTTGCTATGGCGAGATAATACTATTTCTGATGAAGCGTCCTTGGATACCGCTTGCGGGATTATTTCCCGACAACTCTAACTAGGGCCCCAGATGTCGTAATTTTTTTTTAAATTACGGCAAGTGGAGCCACTTCGTGAAATGGACATTCATTTCATGAAGTGGAAAATTTCGCCAAGTGGATGCGACATATAGATGCCACTTATGAATAAAATGTTCGAAAAATGTTCTTTGGTCAAGCCCGCGGCTACAATTGAGACCTGCCCCGGTTTTTACCTTTTTGTAAGCGCAAAAAGCGAAAAAAAGCAAAACATGGCAAAACGTGGGAAAAGGCAAAAAAAAAGGCAAGTAAAAAAACTAACTCACGGCTATAAAAATGGAAAAATGAAAAACAAAAACAAACAAACAAAAACGATTCGGGGCTCAAATTAGGAAAAATGACAGACTCCCCACTGCAAAACCGCAAAAAAATCACCCATTCGCGGATAAAAAGGAGAAAGACGCTTTTTTGCAGGTAAATTTGCAAAAAACGCTAATTTACGGCTGAAATATAGAAAAATAGCCTATAGAAATTGGTGCAAACGCTAATCCACGGCAAAACCATAAAAAACCGTTAATTGAATAACTTGTAAAACTGAGAAAATTCGCTAATTTGCAGAAGAAATTGACAAAAATGTTAATGAGCAGCTAAAATTCAGACAACCTGTTGGAGACGTGTCTGGAGCTGCCCCCTCAGGTTATCCCCTCTTCAAAATTAAATAAATATTTTATCTTCTTTCAAACTCAAAAGGGGTCTTTGACCCTTCATATCGCTCCTCCGTCACCCCCACCACTATCTCTTACACAGTCGTTAATGAGTCGCCCTAGGTAAAACCCTTCGAAATTCAACTTGTTCCGAGTGCACTTGCGAAAGCAAGTTTTAGTGAACCTCAATGTACGGGTCCTAAACCCCTCCTCCTTTGTCCGGCTCGCCCTCCGTCGTTGTTCTGCACTGTTTGCCGAGAAATCGCGCATTTTTCGCGGCACTGAGCTCTGAGGATCGCGCGTCTAACTCGGTCACACAGGGGTGGAAAAGGTGAGTCGTCTTTCCGATTTTTTCTTGTCCAGAGCTGTCCCCACCACAACCTCATTCGCGAGTTTGCGAATAAAATTAAGAAAAATCGCTAATTAATAATGTGTGGCTAAAATTGATAAAAATCGCTAATCCGTGGAATTGGCGAAAAAGTGCTAATTCATTAATAAAGTCCAGAAAATCCGCTGATTCTCGCGCTAAAATTGGGAAAAACGCTAATTCACGGCTAAAATTCGAGAAAAAGCCAATCCGTGGCTTCTAAAGGAAACTTCGAGCCTAAAACTGAGAAAAGCTAAAATTGAATAAAAATAGGTAATGGCGCTCAAAAATACTTCACAAACCGCTAATTTGCGGCTAAAATTGAGAAAAATCACTAATTGCCGCGGTTAAAATTCAGAAAAAAACAATAATTTGCAGTTCGAAGTGAGTAAATCTGCTAATTCACTGATCATAAGGTAAAAATCGCTAATTTTGCCAAAAAATTTAGAAACACGTAAATTCGTGGCAAAAATTGAGAAACGCTACGTTTCACCTGTTAAAATTGAGAGAAAGTGCTAATTCGCTGCCAAAATTGAGGAAAATCATTAATTTGTGGATATAATGTAGAAAAAGCTCTAATCAGCGGCTAAAATTGGAGAAAAAAAAATCAAAGTTTCGGATATAATTGAAAATACACCCGTCCATGGCGTCCAGAAGGCGTCTTCTGGGCTAAAACTGAGAAAAAGTGATTCCGTAGCTAAAAGTGAAAGCAAATTCATAATGCAGAGCGTATAAGTTTTGAACATCCGCTAACTTTCAGCTAATCTATGGAGATAAATCACTAATTAGCCTAGCTAAAATTATGAATAACACTTATTTGTAGCTAAAATGGAGAAAAATCGCTTATTCGTGGGATGAAAATTGAGGGAAAGTGCTCGTTTTGTGGCTAAGTTGGGGCAAACTATACTTTTTCGCAGTTAAAGTGTAGAACAAGCTCTAGCGGCTAAAATTTATATTTCTAGCTATAATTTAAAATACACCAGTGCACGGCTTCTGAAGGCATTAAAGTTGCCTTGCGCTATTTTAGCCACATAAGGTTATAAAATACAATGGAGGAAAAGCGCAAATTCATGGCAAAAGGTGCTGAATAATAAAATCGGAATAAACGCTATGATTGGTGGATAGGATGTAGAAATTGCGCTAATTCCTGGCTAAGTAAGGGAAAATCCGTAATTTAACGTCTTGTTTCCGATTATTTAGAGACTAAGGGCTCTCATAGAGATTCCCGACCCGGGCCCCAGTGTAGGTGTAGGTAGCCAGTGGAGCCACCTGCAACGCTTCGATTCTACCGGTCAGACTTGATAGAAATTGTTGAAATAAGTCAAATCGCTGCTCCTCCTAACGCTCCTTCCATGAAAATGAAAATGAAGAGTTCTCGTTGTTTTTTTGGGGGGCCATCTCTGAACGGTGGCTCTGCGTGGTCCGCCCCCTACGTATCCCAACATTAACCTCGCGGTACGTTACTGCTCCGGGCCTTGTGAAATAATTCCCGTGTGTCGACGTATTTTCAATATAATTAATCTTTGAGAATTCACACATCCTCGGACTTGCTGCACATTCATTCATGAATCAGACTAGAACTTGCTTTTGGTTACAAAATTTCTGTCAAAATTCAGCCATTCTTGACTGAATACCTACGTAGTGCCGATGCTGGTTTTTATACTCTTGATCTGCTATAAGACAAAATATTTTATCGGATGAAACCTAAAAATAAATGTGATCGGAGCTGATCATTTACCAGAATTGATCTTCAGAAAAATCGACTTTCTTTCCTACTCTCGCTAACATTATTTTCTCGTTGGAATCCCCCCTGAGACTTTTTTTCTCTCTCTCTCACTGATTTAAAACAAACCTTGCCTTGTTCTCGTTTCTACATCTTGCCTGCCAAGCTTCTCTTCTCACTTTCTCTCCATCACTCCATCCTACATTCTCTCCCGGGAAATTTATGGTTGCAGAATGCACCAATCTTCTTGATTTGAATAAATAAATCTAATGGTAAAGAAGTATGTTATGGTAGGAGGTATCTGCTTTTACATTTCTCTTTGAGCTTATTTTCCGTATTATTCCACAGGTCGCCTTTTGAAAAATCATTCGTTTTCTAGATATTCTCTTTGAGCTGTAGATCGGAAAAGAATATTATTTCGGAGGGTACAGCGAAATAATTTATAGGGAGAGAAATGTCGGAAAGTCACGAGGAGGAGGCAATTAAATCCGTCATTAGTGTTTCCAATGATTTTCCGATCTTCAATGATATAGCGACTGTGTGGTCGTGGAGATATTGCTATCGAATGTTGTTTTCTTTCCCCCTCCCCTACCCACTCATCAGTACATGTGAGGCTCAGTAAGCTCACATTTCACTTTCCATTTACAAGGAGTCGAGGGATTTGTCAACTTAAATGGCGGAGAAAATAAAGCTGGGCCTCGTTGGTGGAGGGGTTAGTAATTATGGTGAAAAATGCCTATCAGCCCTTATGACCTCAGCCTGGTTGGCTCATCATCAGTGCGGTAAATGAGCAGAAAAGTTTTAGAGGGGGGGGGGGTGGAGCTGTGGGATGGTTGCTGTGGAGCTGTGGGACATTTTAAAATCATCGTTTTAATTACGATTTCCAATGCCCTGGTTGACCTCGGCTGTTTGAATTAATTTATTTTCCACAGCCGTGTGCGATCGATGAGTGCGGACTCCAGATACCTCTTTTGAAGTGAGATGAGAGATCTCTTCAAAGTGAAACACATAATGGTGGGACGCGGGGGAGATTGAGATAAAAACCAAACACACCTAGAAGATGAGCCTTATTTAAATTACGCTGACTAATCAATTTTGACCCTGCCAGCTTAATCAATCCTAGCCCACTCAATCATCCCCGTCTTCTACCCTAAATTACAATTTAGCATCTATTAATATTATGTACTTCGACCAGCTTAATTAAGCTTCCTCCAACGTCTACAAAGAGAGAAGAAACATCGAGGATACCATCAGGAAGCGTTTAACAAGAAAGGTGCGAGGGGGATTTCCTAGAGTTGACTTGATTAAGAAGCAAGACAACCCTGCCTCTTGCTAACACAACCCTTCCATCACTACCCCCCCCCCCCACACCAATCACAGGCGTTGATGGGTAGCAAGGTCGATAGACAGTCAGACAAAGATGGAAAGTAGACGGTGATGTAGCAGAACGTGGGAAGCGAGGAGGAGAGAGAGTTGAGTTTCATCAAAGATGAGCCTGAATCTCACAATTGACAATGTTAATCACGTTACAAGGGGGTGTAACTGTGAGAAGAACCTTTTCCCCTTTCAACTATAGGCTCCTCCCCCCACTCCTAGCCATTCTTATGAAGTCCTTGTCTTTCAAAACAATGCGGGGAATACAAAGGAGATCCAACTATAAGATGAAATAGGCGCATAATTACGGTGAAATCCTAGAATTACCATACGCTTCTCAATCATGGTGAGTGAAACTTATATCTTCTGTTCTCTTGTTCAACATTGTCTCTATAACTAACCGCCAGAAGACTGAAAATTCCAACGAAATAATTTTATTTGGAAGCTATTATGACGTCATTCGTTCTCGAATGAAATTAAATTGCAATAAATTACTTTTTACTGCTGCAGCTGTAATGCAACTGCAGTTGTATAGCTGAGACCCTTTAGATTGGTTAAACAAATCAGAATCCCAGAAAAATGACCTGATTCTGACCCGCTACTCGGAATTATTTTGGCCAAAAAATTCAGGGCAAGGACTTTATTCAATAAAATGAGTGGCATTAATGATTCGCGTATCAGACATGGCTAAACTGACCGTTCGGACCACAAACATTCTCTGAAAAATTGTCAGAGTGATTAAATCCACGCCTGTTCTGACACTTTAGGCCCTTGAAATAGCCAAAAATTCACGCCCTACGGTAGGCCAAAATTATTTCACGGGGCCTTAAAATTGCGAAACTGACGATTCTCGCCTTGGAAATGACTAAACTGACGATTCTCGCCCTAGAAATAGCATATTGATAATTGACGCTCGAAAATAGCGAAACGGATCATAATATTCGGGCCCTAACTTGACAAAACTGACTATTCGAGACCCAAAAATGGCTTAAAACCAAAGTTTCACTCTTAAAATGGCATTCGCGTCTTAAAAAAAATGAAAGAACAGAAAGATACGTATAAAGAAAGGGCTGCAGGGTTGGTTCCGATTTCCGAAAGGGTTGAAACCCCCCCCCCCAAAAAAAACTCTAAACTCTCTTTTCCGCTCCCTTTAACAAATTCGTTTATCCCGTATTTTGACAGATTAAACAGGACGAGTGCACCATGGTTCTGCCTCACCTCCTCCAGTTTGCTCTTCCCCCACCCAATCCACCCCCATTGATAGGGTTGTCTCATTAAACTGAAATTATCCAGTCTATTTACATTTTACAGTACGATTCTCGCTGTAAAAAATGAAAAAGGATGGTTGATTCTGGGAGGCGAGTTGGCATGTTTTTTTTTTATTTACTTATGGAAAATTGATTGAGTGCTCGTTGGCGTTCATCGCACGGCGAGGGCAGTGCAGAGTAAATTTAACTTAGGAGGGTTATCTTATCTTATCAATGTTATGCGAGCTGTTGACATTTTAGGTCTAAGTTTAGTCAAAGGAAGAAGGCGAAAAATACTCATTCCACCTTTTTATGCCACTCAATTCCCCCCCCCCTTCACCATTACCCCTTGTAACAGGCTGAGTTGCTGAATCTTCAGTTACAATTAAGTTTATGAAAAGATAGAACTCAAGATGAGTTCATTCCTTATTGATCAACATTTTCATTCTTGTGTACACAGGGGAGGAAAAAAGTGACACTGGTTCGAATGCAGGGGGGGGGAGAGGTGCTTTGGAAAATGCAGGAAGATGGATTCAATTTAATTAGTTAATTCCATTAACGACCTTCTCTCTCATCATCTTAAACGAGAACAATGAATACCTCTCAGCGCTTTCAACTAAACTCAAAAAGGTGCATTTTCTTTAGGGGTCGGTGGGGTGTTCTACGCTTTGAGCTTCTGTTGATACAGGACAGAGACAGAAATAAAACAAAGTAGAGATGCTGATTTCAAACAAATTGAGTAAAGCAGATAGAAAGTTCCAAATATCCCTCTTTCTCAAATTGTAGAAAGAGAGGATGTTCATTTCGATCCCCGATCTGTTGCACGAATATGGGTTATTCTATTCTTCCATTTTATCGCTTGTATTTTGTCTTATTGGATTTTAACAATTTGACTATGCATGGAGAAAAAAAAGGGATGACGAAAGTGAATGAGAGGGGAAGTAGAATAGGAACTATGGTTACTTCGTGCATTTAAATTAGTATTATTTTGTTCAATATGAAAAAAAAAACACAAATAATAAAAAAACTTTTTCATAACTGAAAGGAAAAGAAAGAAAAGAACTACATTGGTGGTTTTATGTTCAGTTGGGTATAGTGGTAAAGAGAATGAAGAGCGATTGTAAAGAAAAAAAAAACAGAAGAAGGGGGTGGAGATGAACAATAAATAACACTACCATTGACAGTGGCGGCCGTCACAGTCAGACTTCAGCATCATGCATCATGCCCCCCCCCCCCAGCAAACCCACATCGCCAATTTCTGTTAAACTCCCCACCGACCTATCCCTCACAATCTTTTCACAAACCACCTATGATCACGGTTCACTGGGCATTCGTTTCACCCAATGGTCATTCGTCATTTTTTACCACAGAAGAAAAATATAAAATTAAAACTATGTTCCATATTTGGGTCTCTCACTCACTTTCTCTCTCTTTCCAATGGAGGAGAAGCCCCAGAGTGTCGTATGAAAATCGCCAAGAAAAAAAGAGGGTTTTGGAGAATCTTGTTACCTCAGGCTCATTCAAGATTTAATGCTCAAAGTACTGAATGAAATTCACCGGGGGGAGGGGGGAGAAAAAGGAGGAGGATAGATCCCTTTAAGTTGGACAACCACACATTTTGAGCCCTCCCCCCCCCTCGTGCCACACCTAGCAGCCACCTAACAAAAAAGTCATTAGGAATGCTAGAGTGACACGATGGTTTCTTTTGGTTTGCGTGGGAGTGATAGTGGATAGAGGGGCGGATGATGGTGAAGGTAAGCGTGAACCCCCCCGGGCCATTTGCTCTGATTGCAGCCAACAGTGGAAACTGCTCCGGCACTCCGTGTAAAAGCTTCCTTTTTCGGTTCATGTAAAATGCATGGCCACTTGGGGGGACGAACTCGGCTAGGAAAAAGAGACGATGGAGGGTTGTGGGCCGGGGGGGCGGGAAGGCCGAGCTTAACGTGAGGGGTACTGGAAAGAGGTGAGATAGACAGAAAGAGAAAACTTGATTACTGAAAGGTAGATATTCTCGTACTCATTTCTCTTCCACCTTGTAAAATCCGCCTCTTTCTCAGTTTCTCTTTAGCCTCAGAGGACTAGAATGTTGGTGGGAGCAGACACTGGCAGACCTACCCATACCTACACGAAATCTTCAAGAGGCCCCTAAAAGTCTCTAGTAGTAGTAGTAGTAGTAAAAGCCTATATAATATTACTCAGGCATTCACACATTTTTCCTTAATAATTATAATCAGACAATACTCTATATGGTCCTATGACCGTTAGAGGAGTCATTACTATTATTCTAGTTAACAACTGTCTAAAAGTCTCTAAATATACTATAAACCTCTATTGGTAACCTCTAAGGCCTTTTCCTAATTTTAGCCAGGGCCTTTTCCTTATTTTAGGCAAATTATACCGCTATTTCCAACACCTGTCCGCCAAACACTTGCTTATGCCAAGTTTAAGCCGCGAATTTCTCCATTTTAGCCGCGAATGAGTGCTTTTTATCAATTATAACAGCAAATTAACGCTTTTCGCCGCAATTAAGCTCCAATTAGCCGCTGATTAGCGGGGTAATCCCCCCCCCCTTATAGACATAAACATGCGCTTTTTCTCAACTTTAGCAGCAAAGTAGCCTTTTTATATCCCGTGAATCAACGATGTTTCTTAACTTTCCTCGGGTTGGCGTTTTCCACAATTTTAACAGTAATTTGCGATTTTTTCTAACAGGGACCAGAAAATAAGCATTTTACTCAATATTAAATAAGCGGTTTTTTCTAAATGTTTACGACAAATTAGCATTTTTTTTCACAATAACCATACGCTACAGATTAGCGATTTTTTCTCAGTTTTAGCCGCCAGTTTGTGGGTTTTTCACCCATAGCCATTTTTCAATTTTAGCCTCAAAGTTGACCGGGGAAGCCGCGAATAAGCGTATTTCCAATTTTTGACGCAAATTGAAAAATTTTCTCAATTTTAGCCGTGAATTAATGATTTTCCTCCACTTCATCCGCGAATTTGCGCTTTTTCGTAATTTTAGCAGCGTAGTAGCATTTCTAACCCGTGAATTAGCAAATTTTGTTCATTTTAAGCTCGAATTGACGTTTTCCGATATTTTAAGTGCAAACTGGCAATTTTTCCATTCATGGCAGCGTATTAGAACTTTTTTTTCACTTTCAGGCTGAGAATTAACATTTCTCTTAATTTTAGCCAGAATAATTACTGATTATCTCAATATTAGCCACAAATTATGGCGGCTTCTTTTACATTTTAGCACCACATTAGCAATTAAAAAAAAAATCAACTATGGATTAGCGCTTCTTCACAGTTCTAGTCGTGAATCAGTATTTTTTGTTTCTTATAGCCATGAATTTACCGTTTTTCTCAATTTTAGCCACAAAGAAGGAGAGATGGCGGAACTAAAAATTCTAACACACTTTATCTGCGAATTTGTTTTTCAATTTTTCGCCGCAAATTAGCGCTTTTTTCAATTTTAGCAGCGTAAAAGCGTTTCTAGCCTGTGAATTCGCGAATTTTCGCAACTTTAGCCACGAATTGGAGTTTTCCTCAATTTTTAGCGGGGAATAGCACTTTTTTCCTATTTGAGCTGAAAACTAGAGTTTTTATTTATTTATGCCAGAGTAGTTAGTGAATTTTTCAACATTAGCTGCGTTTTTTTTTGTTTTGTTTTTTACATTGGCATTCTTCCCTACAATTTTCGCTATGGATTAGCGTTTATTGTTTAGTTTTAGCCTCGAACAGAAGGGTTTTTTCAATTTTTCAAAGATGTAGAGATTTTTCCCAATTTCGGCCACGGGTTAGCGCTTTCTATCAATTTTAGTAGCGCAGTAGGGTATCTATCCTTGTATTGACCATTTTCCTCCATCTTAGCCACGAATTAGCGTTTTCCTCATTTTCAGCTACAGATTAGCCATTTTTTCATATTTGGCAGCGCATTAGCACTTTTTCTCAGTTTGAGTTGAAAATTCGAGTTTTTATTAATGCTAGCCGCCATAATTAATATATATTTTTTTTCAATTTTATCCGCGTTGTTGGATACACACCGGTGATGTAAAAAACTTGTACACGACTCGTGGGAGAGTAGAATTGTCTCGCTCGTTTTTTTCAGCACGCACTCGGCTGCGCCTCGTAAGCCAAACAAAACTCGCGTGCAAAATTCTACTTCCCTCACTTGGTGTGTAATATACTTTTTTTAGTCAGCTTCAACGTAACAAAATGTGGCGACCCTGAAGGATTTGTACGTTCGGACTGTATCTAGGGGTGGGCAGCTGCCGCACTAAGTCTTCGAGTCGATAGCAACTGCCCATCCCTGCCTCCCACTGGCTACGCCCATGCACTGAAGATGTTAAGGATTTTGTAATAAACCCTATTCTCTTTTACCTTTGTTGACGTATATTATAACAAAAAATGACTCATTTAAAAGCAAGAAATTTGCAGGGTTGTTACCCTGTGTGGCGTATTTCTCCTTCGAGCTGAATGAGCCTCAATTTGTAGTCGTATACTACAAAATAAACGACGCTAAAACTTTTAATGTTTATCGTAGTACTTCACTACCCCTCGATTTATGTGCTCCATGGAAGCGTTGGAGAAAGATTTGGGGAACATAAAAAAAAAGAAGAAAAAAAAACAGGCCGGAGAGCTTGTGATAATAACACTCCCTCACTTCTATCTCTCACACCCCCCCCCCTTTCACAAGACCACTCATCACAGTCCTATACACCAGAACGAAGGATTTTAACATTCGGACAACAGCAACCCCCCCTTCACCTCGCCACTCACTTTAAACACACGAACACACTTTTCCGCAACACTCAAGCAAGAACTGGCCGTCAGAATGGCTTTGACAAAAAAAAAAAAAAAAAAAAAAAAACTCGCCTGTTCTTTTGTTAGCGAGTGGTGAGAAGATAAAATATTACAGGCGCCTGAATAAAAACGGTTTTAGGATCCTGATGATGATTTTGGAGCTAAATCCGATACAACGCCACTGCGAGGAACAGCGTATAGTATATATGTATATAGATCGCATAGTGGAAGTAAAATAAAAATGTGGCAAAGACTGTTATTTTCCTCTTCCTTTATCATTTTGAAATTGCAAGGTAGGCACTAATACTTTAATTAGAAAGAAAACTCATTTATAACATCAGATGACTCAAATGTCGAGCACAGTAGCGTACCAGTAAGGTATAAGGGACAGAGCCAGGATGCGGACCACAGTCAATGGGGGGGGATTCCTTCAAGGCCGACGAGATTGGATCCCGTTTCCTGCTCAGTAACATGTCGAGGTAGCGATGAGGGGGACAGATTTCCGCAAAGCCATTTTTGAAGAGGGGATCGCGAAAAGCTTAAAGATGCGGAAAATTGAGGGTTTTTGGGTTTCGCGTGCTCATGTATGTAGTATTATCGAGAAAAGGAGATTTGGTATTCGTTTGGATGGTGATTCGTCTTCTTTCGACGATATTCATTCCATCCGATCAGGAGGATTGAACAAATTTGCAGGTGCACAGGAATTTTTTGCAGCAATAAGCGATTCGGATTTGATTTGTGTGTTTCCGGGAATAATCTGTGCGCGAGTGGTTAGCTCAGGTGCATCCCAACCGGGCGGACGAAGAGACTATAATTAGGAAAATATAATGAAATCAGTAAGGGCTACTCTTGAGTCATAATAAGTGTGTCAAGGCCGTCGATGAGATACATTCAGCCAGAAACGGGCTGACCAAGAACGGCTGGAACCTCTTCAATGGTTCGTCATAAACAGCCTCATTTCGATTGTCAAATTCCCCGGGTCAATAAGCTCAAAGATACGCGGTTCCGTCCAATTGTTTCCTAACCTACCGAGGGCGATTTTGCGTCGATTTTCAGGCCCATTTTTACCTTACCCAGCCAAAATGCCTCCATAAAGGGCTGGCACGGATCCATTTCAGGCTGAAGGAGGGGCCATGATGACCCCATCTTATAGCACTACACCTACCAACGCACCAAATCACACAGTTTCTGTGGCAAAGTAGCTCTCAATCTCTGAACATTAAAATATTGACGATTTGAAGAAAACCCAAAGGCCGAAAAGTGAAAAAAAAAAAACAATATTGAACAACTGTTTGAAGTGAACTAGCTAGTTAGCGTTACCCGTTTGCACAATAATTCTGCATTTGGGCAGTTCATTCCCACCCGTTCTCTCAGAATTAAAGCATAATGTTCATGGAGAAGATGGATGGAAATGAATTGTCCTGATGCAGAATTTTATCGCCCGAAAAGTCCCGAATAAAGCGAACTCAACCCCCGTAGGGGTGGTCCGGTGGGGAAAGGCATGGCCTTTCAAGCCCCACCGTTACACAACCTCTAATCTGCGCGTTCAACCTCACTTCAGCCTTAATATCTTTTGACCTCTTTGAAGCGCATTATAGGAGCAATTGAGCAATGCCCAGGGGTCGGGATCAAATCGAAACACTTTGAAAACATAAACACTCAGCCTAAAAGAACTTCTAGTTAACCCCTGGGAAATTGCTGGCAAAAATGATCAAGAAGGCGCGGATCCAAGCTACTCAAGGGACTGATGCCCCATCCTTCAGTTCAGTTGGTAACGTGGAGTCAATCTTTTCAGGGAGCAAATATGCACAGCGTCTTATTTAACAATTTTTTCGGCACAGCAAGTGCATCGTGGAGGCTCAGTATTTGGTCATTTTTAAAGCACGATTCGGTGTTTCGCCATTTCCTTGGCCATAAATGGTCCGTTTAGAAACTTTAAGGGCGTGATTAGTCAATCAAGCATTTTTTTAGGACGATTTGAAGCTAAAATCTTAAGTTTAACCACTTATAGACTGCATAGAGTCAGTTTGGCAATTTTTACAGCGCAAACTGTCAGTATGAGATTATTTTTAGAGGGCGTGAATGTCGGTTTGATATTTTCAGGGTGCACGAATCCGTCTCATCAGTCTTGAGTACGACCTCAGTTTAGCCATTATATCAATGTCCGAATCGTTAATTTAACCATTTTGTTGGCGCAAACAGTCAGTTTTACCTTTGTATGGTTCAATTAGTCCGTCATACCATTTTGTTGGTTGCGTACGGTCAGTTTGCCATTGAGAGGTGCAAATTATTAGGTCATTGATATAAAGGGGTGAATATTAGCCAGAGTGATATGTTCAGGTCAAGAATCGCCAGCTTGGACGTTTTAGGGTCCGAAAGGTTAATTTTGCCGTTTTCAGGGCAGGAATCACCTTCACAGGCATTTTTAGGGCGCGAGTGGTCAGTTTTTCCATTTTTTGCACGCGAATTGTCGATTTTGCACTTTTCAGGGTAGGGATAATCTGTCTCTATAATCTGGGAGACTTACAAACCACGTCTGCCTGTGAACCTGAACCTTTGAAGGTGATAATCCCTCGATATTGTTTGTGGGGGGGGGGGAGGTGATATTTTACGCTGATTCCCTGTTCCTCTACACGTCCTTAGTCGGCTAAAATTGAGGAGACAACACTAATTCACTGTTCCTTTGGGCAATAACACGGCTAAAAGTACGAAAAACCGCTAATATTCTTGGCGGTTAAAAAATGTTTAATGTTAAAATGGTTAAAAAGTGCTCATTCATGGCTGAAATTGGGAAAATTCGCCAATTCGCATGGTTTCTGATGCCTGAAACTTGAATTGAAAAAAAAATCGCCTATTCGCGGTTTATTCATTGGCCGTTGTGAAAAACTTTAATGTATATGTTATTCGCAGTGGCCGAATTCGCCCATTGCCCGCAAAATTTACCCACAACGCGTTATGGGCAGTGCGAAGTGCTCACAACGCGTCGTGGGTAATTTTATTCACCCAGTGGGCGGAGTGAAATACCCATAACGCGTTCTGGGGATGAAATCGGAAGACTCACGACGCGAAATAGCCTGTCTTAACCTTTATTTCGGCTATTGAGTAAAATGAGTTACCGAGAACGCATTAAGGGTATTTCATTCCGCCAACTCAGCGAAAAAAATTACCCACGACGCGTTGTGAGCATTTCACACTGCCCATAACGCGTTGTGGGTAAATTTTTCGGGCAATGGGCGAATTCGGCCATTGCGAATAACATATACATACATATAGTTCTCCCGGGCCAATTCACATAAACTAAAATTGAGAAAAATGCTAATTCATAGTTGAAAGTGAGAAACATCGCTAATTTGTGGCTTAGTTTGTGTAAAAGCACTAATTCACGGCAGACATTGAGAAATAACCATCAATCGCAGCTATTGGAATTAAGAAAACGCCAGCTCACGGTTTATAGAGACAATTCGTGGTTTAAACTCTGTCGTAATTTCATAATACGAGATGTCTCGGGAAGATTTCCACCAGAGACCCCGCTATTGTTCCCTATCGCTCTTTGGATTTTCTGTCAAATCTGAAGGATTTAGAACGTGGCTAACTGGAAAAAAGTATGTCTAAAGGATGCCGAATTTTTGTAACGGAAATTTCGGAATCGCTCGATGATTTTTATTAGTAATAAATTCTTAATGGAAAAAAAGTGTACGTGCTCACAATAAATGAGAAGGAACTCATTCATTCATATTGGAAAGAGATAAAGCTGCATGACCGAGCCCTGTTTGGTAACGTCCACTTGCATGTGCAGCATGAAAAAGTCAATTTTAGTCGTGGTTTGGCGTTCTTTCTACACATATTTTAGCCGAAAAATTAGAGCTTTATCTCAACTTCGGCCATTAAATTCAATCGATAAACCACGAATTAGCACATTTTTTGAATTTTAGCGACGATTCAGCATTTTTTGTTTCTGTTTTTTATAGCTACGAATGAGCATCTTTTCTCTGTTTAAACCGTGAGACTCAGTGCTCCAACTCAATTTTGCCGCAAAATGTTTTTTACAGTTTAGCCATGAGCTATAGATAATTTTCTCACCTCTAGCCATGAATTGGCGCTTTTTCTCATGTACAGCCACGAAGTTGCCTTCAAAACCCGTGAATTAGCGATATAATCAAGCTAAGCTGTGAATTAGCTTTTTTCCCCCCATGCTAACAGCGAATTAGCCGTTTTTCGAGATTGAAGGGACAGTCCCAGTTTTTGGTGAGTCCTCGCCCGGCTAAAATTAAGAAAGCGTGAAAAATCGGGGGAGGGGGGGATGCGTGGTCCTGAATTTTTTCAAAACAAAATTTCGCCTGGCTGGCTATTAAAAACCGATTTCGTGGTAGTCGCTCTCCCATAACACCAATTCCGTGGGTTTGACCAACTCAAAAAGACAATTTGATGGGTCTGGCATCTTGAAAAAATTGAAATTTCACGGAGTTGGTTCACTCAAAATGAATTTCGTGATGCTGGCTCCCTTCAAAAAACAACGGAATTCGTGGTTTTGCCCATAGGGAACCAATTTAACGCTATTATGGCTCAAATAGAACCCGTAAATTAGAGGATATTCTCAAATTTCTCCTCGATTTATTATTTTTCTTCGTTTCAGCATGCGAATGATCACTTCTTGTCCACTTTAGCCGCGAATTTTATCGATTTTTGCAGAGAATGAAATGATTAGCAGTCTGCCTCAGTTTTAGCAGTGAGTAAACACATTTTTTTTTTTTTTTCAACTTTTGGCGTTTTCTTAACCTTTCAGTCATGACAATTAGCGTTTTATCTTCATTTCAGCCACGAGTTACCGCGTTTCTTCAATTCTATAGCCACGAATCGGCGGATTTTCTCAAATTGATAACCGTTAACAAGCGTGTTTTTACATGAATTTCATTTTTAAAAATGCACTGGTCTCGCCCTGATGGTGGAAAATATGGGTCATTGGTTAGCTGCGCGAATTATTTCTAAATTTTGGCAATATTATTCCTTAATTTGTCCGGTAGTTTTATTCAATTTCAACTCTGAATTGGAGGATTTTATCACAAAATCCATGAATCAGCGTTTTTCTTCATTTTAGCTCTGAATGAGTGCTTTTTGTCCCTCCGCGGATCAATTAATCAGCCGCGAATTAACGCATTTTCTCAATTTCAGCAGCGAATGAGCTTATAAGCGCATAAGTGAGAATCAGGTGTAGCCGCGAACTAGCGGGAATAATCAAAAATGTATTCGTGAATTAGCGTTCTTCTTCATTTTAGCTTCATAATTGAGCTGTCCCTCTATTTTCGCCGTGAGTCAGCGCTATTTTTCATTTTATCTTCAAATTATTTCCCCAATTTCAGCGGTGGATTATTTCTTAATTTTTACTGCGAATCACCGCTTTTCTCACTCTTAACGGATGGTTTACCCCATTTTGACATGAAATTAGCGATTTTTCTCAATTTCAGTCCCGTTGTTGCCTTGAATAATCACGAATTGATGTTTTTCTAAATAATAGATGAAACTGATGAGCGATGGGTCGCAGCTTTTTCTAAATTTTATGGCTGTGAACTGTGAATTATTGTGCTTTTTCTCAATCATCGCCGCATATTAGTGCCCCCCCCCCCAGTTTTTAGTCACGAGTAAGTAATTTTTTCCGTTTTTAATACAAATCAGCGCGTTTTCCTTATTTCAGCCACGAATATTAACGTTTTTTCTCCCCTCGATCAGCACATTAGAATGCCTTATCATTTTTGTCGGCCTATATTAGGACTATATAGAAACTTGAGATTAGCTTATTTTCTCTGTTTTGTTCGCGCGAAGTTGCTTTCAGATATCAGGAATTGGTGTATTTTTCGTAATTTAAATGGCGAATGAGCGCTTGTTCAAAACATTTGCTGCAAATAAATCCATATTTTTCTTCTTTAGGCTTTTCGGGCCCCCTTCCCGCGCTCATGTAGTCACGTATAGGACGAAGCCATTCACTAACGATATAAGCCGATAAACGATAATGCATATGAAGTACAAATAAAATAAAAATTATAAATCCATCAGTCGGAAGGTTCCGGGGAATACACCCAGAGACCCAGCGAACGTGCTGCCACTGTAATGATCCCGCAATCCCGCTGGGAAGAGGGTTTGTCAGGTGAGGAGGATTGAAATGTGGGCGAGGCGGGCACAACTGCGGTGGACGAAGTCTCTACCCTCACGTCCTGTTCAGCAGCTTGCTTTAGCCTTGGTGCCTTCAATGAGAATAATTTCTTATTTTCATTATTTTGCTCAACAGTTTTAACATTGAATTGACCTTGAATTCAGTAATTTTGAAGTGTTCGGAAGGTTCTTGATTGTTGTTCGTTGAAGGGGATGCTTGAGGGAATTAAATAAATCCAGCTCTTAAAACAGCTCAGCCAACATTGAAATCCCGATTAATAATATTAGATAATAGTATTGTGGAGAAATTCAACTAATACGAGGAATTAAACTCCTTTATGTGTTTACTGTAAACGGAAAAACGACCAAAATAAACCATTACCAACGGTCCCTATAGATATCTCTGTCGTGCTTCTTATAATGTGGCGTTGTACCTGAAAACTCAAAAGGTCCACTGCTGGCTTTTATCTCGTTTTCAGCCTGAACCCACGCCTCTTTCCCACCGTGTCGTGTAGAATGAAACCACCAATCGTTATAACGGGTGCTGTTCGAATAGGAGAATAATAGAGAATGGGGTCGGGGTTTGTTGGGGTCGCAGGATTCGAGGATCTCTTGAAAGGGCTGTTTAGGTGGTGGCGGGGAAGTCTATTGTCAGAAGTTGTCTATTCAATCCCTGTATTTGTTATACGACGCCGAGGGACAAAACAAGGGCATATATGGAATCGAAATAGTTTAACGCAATAATGTTATAAAAATGAGCAAATTCTTGGATTTAAAAAAAAAAAAAAAAAAAAAAAAAAAAAAAAAAAAAAACGCATAGGAAGGTGGAGTGCTGACGGGCTGTTAACTGCAGCCTTCTCTTTCCATGATTATAAATTCTGGGGTTCGTTAGTGACGGGTTCATAATATCTGTCGAACTAGAGGGGGAGTCTTTACCATTGTAACTTTTTTCTTGAAGAATGATTTTCACTGCAATAATGTTCACCGCATTCCTTCTTCTCCTGCAAAGATCCCAAATTTTAATCAAAATGTTCCTTTTCCATTTCGCCGCCCATTCAATGGTGCAAATTATTCGAGGAAAAAAACACCTCTTCTTTCAACTTTAAAAAAAATACAAAAAGTGGCTGCGAGAATAGGATTAACAAAAAAAAAAATAATAATAATCTCACTGTGTGATTCTGAGGCTGAAAGATAAAACGTCAATGTTGAGAAAAAAAAAAGCATAGAAGGGGGATCTCTCTTGTAATTAAATCAGCAGCCCCGACGCCCTTCAACCCCGTCTATCCGTCTTCCCGTCTCGTCAACAGGACTTCACGAGTTGATTAGAGGAGAAAAAGAGACTGGGCGGTAATCCTGTGTGCAGTAGCCCACGAACGATGAAGGGGACGGTGATGACGAGAAAGAGAAATACAAAAAAAAAAAAAGAAAGGAAAAAAAAAAAAAAAAGTGAAAAGGTTGGGAAAAGAAGGCTGAAGAGTATTAAATTGGGTGGGGGATTTTCTCGGGGGGATTTAAAAGTTGTTTTGGGGAAGTTCTTCCATGTTTGACTGGGTGAGGTTGAATATAAGAAGAGTCAGATGGATAAGCAGTGGTGGAGGGGGGGGGGAACTCCGTGTGGCTTTTCCTTTTGTGTTAATTACATTTTTGAGCTGTCCTCCTCTCGCACTGTTCCCATGAAAAGAAAATTAGTACGCGCCTTCCTCTCAAACTCTAACTTTTTGAGGCTGTGCTGAGAGAAGTGCGAGAGAGAGAGAGAAACAGTTGATACTAACCACGAAATCAATGATGGTAACTAATGTTGAGTAAACTTGCTAGGATTCTGTAATTGATGAAAACGAGAATGGGAGAAACGTGAAAAGAAGGACAAGAAAAATAACTGATTTCCCAGCAGAATTGCTGTAAATAAGAAAAATCTCAGCTTATTATTTTGTTTTGTTTTTTCTTTCTCCCTCCTATGGACTTCACATATAACAAGCAATCGATTTTAGCTTAAAGTTGCGGTAAAAACAATAATACGAACGTCAGAAACGATGAAGTGATCTCGAAATTGACCACGTCATTTCATGTGTTATCATGCACCACATGCACAAAACTGACCATTATGTTCAATAAAATACGGTGTGTGCAGTACATTTTCACGATGTTATTTCTTAATTTTACCCGATTTTCTTCGCATTTATCAACGGATTGGCGTTCCTTCTAAATATTAGTCACGAATTAGCCTTTTTCAAAATTTTGCTCGTGAATCAGAGCCTTTTTTCTTCGATTTCAGTCGATTCTGAGCGTGTTTTAAAATTTCAACCAAGAATAAGCGATTTTATTTATTTTTAGCCGTACAAATTAACGCTTTTCCCCCCCCAAAATAACATGAGCCACGGGTCAGCGTTTTGTCCTAAATTTATCCATGAATTAGCGGCTTTTCTCAATTTTAGCGTCTAATCAGAGTTTTTTTTTTTTTTTTTTTTTTTTTTTTTTTTTTTTTTTTTTCTTCATTTTGGTGGCGAATTCACGATTTTATCAATTATTGCCACATCTACTTCCGTAGACTTTCAGTGGCTATCCACGATGGCTTTCCAAAGTCTCTCGAAAGCGTTCATATGCTCCCAAAGACTTTCATAAGATATATCAGGCTTAAATGGATATCCCAAGTCCCAAGATGCTCTCCAAGTCTCTCGAAGGCGCTCAGAATCTGCGTATGCTTTTGAGGGCTTTCTAAAGCTTTTTCAAGTGATTACCTTCGACCTAAAACCGCGCCTATAAAATGCAAGGAAATTTCCGATTGGTGGTCTCTCGAGGCAACTATTCGGTTGAAATTCCGGAAAAGTAACGAAGAAAAACCACCATGTTACGGTTTGAATTGATAAAAACTGCTAATTAGCAACTAAATTGGAGAAGTCGCGCTAATTCCTGGGTAAAGTTGAGTAATTTACAAATAACATTATAAATCAGAGTCAATTGCTGGATAAAATTGAGAAAATCCCGCTGATTGGGGAAAAGCACGCGGCAGTTATTGAGAAAAAAATTTAGTTCGCAGACAGGGGCGTAGCCAGGACCTTATTGGTCTAAGGGTGGGCAGAAGAGGTCAGAGACACCAGTAACCTTGGCAAGAAAACTGGTTGTTCGTCTACTCAGAGATATAGGCAGAGATATAGGTTTTACCGTGATAAGAACTTTGTTTCAACCGAAAAAGAAGGGTTTACTTTGAAAAATAGCGATTTTACTCCCGTCTTAAAGTCTTGCTCCGAATGTTTCACTACAAAACTGATACTTTTGTCGGAAAATTACAGTTTCAGACTGAAATCTTACGATATCATTCCAAAAACTCACGTTACGTATCCAAACTGACGTTTTCCCCAAAAAAATCATTTTACGTGGATACTGAAAACTCTGCCTAAATTAAATTTTCAACATTGAGGTAAAACTTTTTTTTTGTAAAATCGGCAGTTTTGTAGTGATAACTCCAGTTTTCTGGGGGCTGATTCTATTCTTCTCAAATTTTCGCATCGGGAAATAGAAGGAGGGCATCGGTAGGTACCCCGTTGCTTCCGGATTTTCACGCTAGATTGGGAGGTCTCGTAGGAAAAGTCTTGGAGGTAGGAACAATGTGGAGGGAGTGAAACTCATTTTTCGTGAAGCCTGTCACCATTACTTCGCAGCATCTGTTATTAGCTTACCCAACAAAAACATTGGGCAGCCCAAAGGTGTGTTTACCTACAGCTAGTTCAGCTAGTTCTGTCCCACGAAAATGGCTAGGGCGCTCTCAGAAGTGCCGTCTCCTAGAACCTAGACCATAAAAAACGTCCAGCGCAGGTGCCCTAGACGATCGAATGACCCGGATTTTTCATACTGTGGGCTCTCGAACTATTACTTTGGTCACTACGAATTAAAAAATGGCTCGTTTGAAAACCAAGTATCGTGACTTCGGCCCTTTGTAACCAGCACAATGTGACCGCAGAAATCTGGCTCGAGCAATTTGAGTTTAGAACGGTCTGTGATCTGAACATTTTGTTGTGTGGATTAAGCACTTTGTTGTGTTTGTTGGTGACTTTTTGTTTTCCCCGATTTGAGCCGCTAAAGAGCGATTTCACTCGTGAATTAGCGCTATATTTTCTTATTTTAGCCACGAATAAGTTGACTCCGGAAACCTCGATTCGCCATTTACTCGAATTATTTCTGTAAAAAAGCTCAATTTCAATTTAACCTCATAAATAGCAATTTTTCTTTATTTCAACCGTGACTTAGCGTTTCACCTAATTTTAGCCTCCTAGCGAGCAATCAATAAGAGTTTTGGTCCTCAATTGTAGGCGCATTGTCCTCATTTAGCCCTGGATTAGCGATTTTGTTTCCTTTCAGCAACGAAGACAGTTAAGAAGTTACCTTCAGAAGCCGCAACGGGTGTTTTCTCTATTTTTAACCACGAATTAGCATGTTGTCCACATTACAGCGCTCCTTCTCAATTTTATTGGTGAATTACCCATTTTTCCCCCATTTTAACCGTGAATTAGTGATTTTTTGCCATTTTAGCGGTGAATTAGCCACTTATCTGAATTTCGCAGTGAATTTGTGTTTTCCCTTCTTTCTCAATTTTCTGTGAAGTAACAAATTTTCTCAAAGTAACCCCCCCCCCAATTAGCCATTTTTCTTGAGTTTAGCCGCGAATTAGCGATTTTCCTCGTTTTAGCTGCTAATTATGGATTGTTCTACGTTTCATCAACGAATAAGATTCCCCCAATTGCGAATTACCACACGATTTTTTTGGAATTTAGCCGCGGATTAGCGAATTTTTTAACTTACTGGCACGAAGTTACCTTCAGAATCCGAAAATTGACGTTTTTTCCTTTTGATCCGCGAATCAGCGTTTTCCTTACTTCATCGCTTCTTATCAATTTCATAGATGCATTAGAAATTTTATTCCATTTAAGCCGTGAATTAGCGATTTTTTGACATGTTAGTGATTTTTCATCATTTTAGCCGTGAATTAGTGATTTAACTGACTTTTCCCGTGAATTCGTGTTTTTCCTGATTTCATCCGCTAATTAGCAATTTTTCCATATTTTAAGCCCTGTGCACACGATGCAATGCTTGAAACTATATTGCATGCTGGTTTTTTAAAAATAGTATATGTTCCTTGGTAGTGACCGGATGTTTTTAAAAATCCAGCATCAGCTTCAAACATTATGCAATGAAACAGGGTGTTATTCGTGAATTAGCACTTTTTCTTAATTTTCCTCGCGAATAAGTGTTTGTGTTTACTTTTAGCCATGAATTGGCGTTTTTTTCAGATAGAGCCACGAACTTGCGTTCTGAATAAACCGAGAATTCGTTTTCGTAATTTTACGCGCGAATTATAGCACTTTTTCTCAAAACCATTGGTGAATTATCGATTTTTCCACTATTTTATCCGTGAATTAGCGTGTTTCGTAATTTAACCGCGAATTTCTGTTTTTTACATTTTATCCGCGATTTTAGAGCTTTTTTTCAATTTTAGCCGCGAAGTGATGTTTTACCTCGCGAATTAGCTACGTACTTTTCTTAAATTTATTCTTGATTTAGCTCTTTCTCTGACTTCTGTCCATGAATCAGATATTATTTCAGCCTGAATTAGCCATTTATCTCAATTTCAGCCGCAAATCAGCGTTATTTTCAATTTCGGTCTGGATTGAGAGGGCACTTAGCGGGGGAATAGCCGACCACGAAGAGGCGCGAATTGTAGCGTTTTCCATTTGCACAAAAGTAGGAGGGGCGCCAAAATCCAACATTAAAAATGATAATTTACCACTCCAGGCAACGGGCGGGCCATAGTAAAAGGGTCAGCGGACCACTTCTTGGCCCGTGGCCCCAGGGTTGGCCACTCCTGCTCTTAGGAACAGCTCGCACCCACTTCCTGCGAATCCCCTAGCTCAGTATGCTGCTGCCCCTGACTTCAGGGTTGAGGGAGTGAGGGTCATTAGATCCTATTGCTCACTACAGAAATTGCGAATAAACAAAAATAAATAAATGCAAAATATCATGTTTTTTTATATTACTTCTGATGAGCTATATCCATTTATATTATCTCACTCAAACTCCAATGGGATTTTCTCATCAATAATCTTCTCTGCTATACCTAAACTTTTCAAATCAACTCATCCAAATTGTTCGCACTCCCCTTACTGTTATATGTAGTGATTTGTTTTTCCCAACGAGAAAATTTTCACCGTAATCATTTTCTCCCCACCTACACGAAATAAATGGACTATACGTCGCCTAATTTCAATTAGACAACACCCGAGAGGATATCGGTTCCTAACCCTCATCCAACCCCACCACCACCGCCACTCTAGCCAACTCCAGCAGTTCAAACACCAAAAGGCATTGTGCGTGTTAAAACGCTTTACTTCGCACACACACAAACCGTTATTCCACTGGCCAGACCATTCTTCACAATACATTTCCCATAAAATAAGTTCCTAAGGGATTAATTAGGTTTTCCACGAGACTCCACAAATGTTTTGACAGTCTGAAGGGGTGAGTGTACTGATTGCTTTGAGGGTGAAGAGAATATCAGGGGTATTGACTTTAGATTTAGAAGTCCGAAAAAGTTAGGCTCTTCATTTTATCGTATAAAAACAGCAATCAAATTTGATTGAAATATTCAATGTTAAAAGGAACGTCACTCAAAACAACACCCGTCTTCTAGCTATTGTCTGTCACTATCTCATTTAAGTTCAATCAGCAAATACTAGTAGGGGCTTTGAGGAGTGTTGCAAAGGGAAAGAGGAAGCAATAAGGTAGCTTTGGTCCAATAAAACAAAAGCCGACTCTCAATTGTCTCGTTAACTGTATTACAATCGACAATAGGGGAAAGGATTGGATACGGAAATCATTGAACAATGCTTTGTAGTAGTTAAAAATCACACTGCGTCCTCCACCTTGAATTTCCTGACTTGGAAATGTGAACTCCAAAAGGTGTTACACACACCCTCAGCAAGGGCTGGGAATACATAAGAGGATTTACGCGCTTCATTTTCCTAACATAACATCCTGACATGTAAAAAGTATTCTCAAATGTATGGCAGAATATTGAGACGCAAGGCAGGAAGTAGATACGGAAAGGCTGTGTAGAGCACAAAATTCGGGGTGGGTGTGGGGGGTTCGAAATGGAGTTGAAGGCGGGTGTAGAATCTAACCGTTGGGATTTCACTGGAGTTATGTGAGAGTTGGATGAGGTAAAAAGGGTGGGGCAGTCTATCTAAAATCCCATAAGGTTGACGAGAGATGGAAGGACTAGGTTTAGGCATGATGGTAAGGTGTGGAAAACGATGGCGAGAGTTGGAAGGTGGGCGGGGGGTTCGACATTGTCATGCATTATCGGAGAGTCTCAACGGAATGGGATGAGGTATAATGTAGGGCAGGGGATAAGAAGGAGAAACTTCTTTCAAGAGAAGAAAAGAAGAACCAACGTCAAATGAGAGGGAAAGAACGAGAAGAGCTGACGTTTTCCGCTACAAACGTGCCTTGACTTTGACTTGAGGTTGCAAAGCTCAGTCGACCCCCCCGCCCCCACCCCAACGGTCTTTTCCTCAGCACTACCAGCATCAACCACTCCACCTCATCACACTCGACACATCCTACGCTACTCATCACGTCGTACTCTTTCTATAAGACACAACCTTTTAACTTCAGGCATCATTATTGAAACAATTTATTTCGGATACATGACCTGCCAGGGACGCAATTTAAGAGAAAAGCGTTTTTTTGTTGTTTTTTTTTGTTTTACTTCCCTGGAGACAACATCCACTTCCCATGATTTCTGTTTCCTTCGTTTTCTTTTCTTTTTGTTTTGTTCTGCGTCATTATAGATGAAAGCAAAGGAATACTAGCGACCATTCCTGGGTGGCTGTGCTCAGATTTTCATGGACAATCAGCACATAAACCAGAAAATAATATGTATAATTATTATTCCTATGGGTGTGCCCGCAGGGTTTTTCGTGCAAATTGAACTCCACGGATGTCGAGGGAATTTTCTGACTAAATTTTAGTGAAGACCACTGATATTTCCAATCAGAAATCTCAAAACAACTAAATGAGGAGAACACCCCGTTCTGTAAAGTACCTCTCGGGGAGAAGTACTTGTACTTCTGGCAGATAATGAAAAATATTCCGGATACATTTGTCTATAGTGCCAATGTAAGACTTGTGAGTATTTTCAGCGTCGTAAAAAATTGTAGGAGGTCCGCGGACCTCGTAGACGTGGATAACGTTTTGCGTGTTTACTTAAGCTTTGGTTTCCTAGAAAAGCGGTGCCGTAATACAGGGTGCGGCAGATAATGTGGACACCCATTTTTCTCCGCTATTATTGATGACATTGGAATGGTGCTCGGAGTTATGTCCCCTTGATCTTAGGTGAGGATTTCATATTTCATAAAGTTAGGTCAAATTTGGGCCCTACCGGGGCTCAATAAAAATTTTTGGGCTACAGATATGAAATCCTCACCTAAGATCAAGGGGACATAACTCCGAGCACCATTCCAATATCATCAATAATAGCGGAGAAAAATGGGTGGTCCACATTATCTGCCGCACCCCGTATAGCGTTAGAAAAAATCCCCTTTTAAATCACACCAGTAGTTGCCTAGAGAGCGGTCAACAGACAGCGGCACCGCTTCGAATGAGACGGCCGTTCATGACGGTGATGAACTGTTCATCAACGATTTTTGACGGTGACGGTGAACGTTTTTTGTTTACAATGAGCGTGAAAACTGCCTGGACGCTGGATGGTGGCGAAATTGTAAATAATACTGTCCGAAAACGACTCTGTTCTGTTGTTAAAAGAAAATACTACCAAATAGTTGGAGCTACGAGGAAAAAACGTTCATCACCACCGGCACGATGGAAGCGGTGCCGCTCTCTGTTTACCGCTCTCTAGGCAACTATGGTTTGATTTAAAAAGGAAATTTTCTACCGTAATATTAAGGCACCGCTTTTCTAGGAAACCAAAGCTTTAGTCGGGAAATTTTGAAAGAAGTAAAAAAGAAAAACGATCACGTCTTTTTGAAATTCCGCCAGTCATCTGTTCCGTACCCTAGCAACCGTCGGACGTTAACAAAGACCTTTCTCTCTGGTGGGGTTCGCTCTTAGCGTAAGCCTCTCAGACTAGCTCAGTGTCAGAGCGCCTGGCACGAAACTAGGAGGTCGTGGGTTCGAATCCCACCCTGGGAGCAATTTTTTGTCGGAACTCAAAACAAGTAAAAAATGGTAAGTATTTAGCTTCAATAAAGTTTAATTCTTTATTTTCAGCCTCCCCACTCCCTCGAATTCACTGCAGGGTGACTATGGTGGTGCTGTGAGGGAGGAGTAATCCCTTGAAAAGTCCTAAGACAAGGGTCGTCTAATTTGCAATTAGTTAAATTCATTCAAAATCTCATGCACAGCTTTTCTCCAGTCCACCACACCTCACACAGAAGGCCACGCGTAAGCGCTCTGAGCCCTGAGATCCTTTTCCCATTCCATCGAATCTCTCACTACACACCTCGAGCAAAACGTTATCCAGCTAAACATTTTTGAGACCCCGTTCTGCAAGTTTTTGTCCGTTCTGCAAATTAGGGCGGCCCGAGAGAACATTCGGGCCTGCGGGAACGGAACTAAGTGCGCGGCTTTTTCACAGACGCCTCCCGCCCCCACCACAACCACACTTTTTTTAGTATTTCGCTCTAGTGTCAAACATTTTACTCTACAAAAGATGGCCATCCACAGAAAATCTTTAAATCACAGCAAAGCTCCAAACAACAGTGGAGCTCCAAGCTCCAACCCCAGCCAAACTCGAACCACAAAGACAGTGGCAGACCAATACCTACAGACCGGGGCCCGGGACGGAAATCTCTATATGAGGCCCCTCATCCTCTAAAAAATAACAAGGAATTACTGAAATTTGCTGTGAATTACCGTAATTTCTTAATTTTAGACGCAAATTATTTATTAATTTCAGCTGCGAATAACGGCTTTTACCAAATTTTATAGCCCTCAATTTCGCAGGGGGCTATTCTGCGACTTTTACGCTTCGGATTTTTATCAAAAAGTGACCTGATTTCACTGATTTGAAATGATATTCGACAAGGAAAAGTTACAGAATCCCACCTCCTCCCAAGTTAATTTTCTCGAAATCAAAGAATTGGTGTTTTATTACACTTTAGCCACGAATGAACTCGTTTTGCCAACTTCAGCTTTGAATTAGCGCTATTTTCTCAATTTCAGCCGTGAATTGGCGCTTTGTTTCCTAACATCTGTGTAAATTAGCGCTTTTTTCTGAATTTTAGCTACGAGTTTGCCTCGAAAAAGTCTTATGAGCAATTGAACGTGACTTTTCCACTGTTTTATATCCGTAAATTAGTGATTTTGAATTTTTTTTTTCTGCTGCAGATTATTTCTCAATAGTTTTAGCTGCGAATTATTTCTCAACTTGAAACCGCTGGTTGTTTCTCCATTCCAGGCCTAAATTACCGCGTTCGTTCAATCTTAGCGGTGAATAGATGTAGATGTAGATGTTCTCAAATTGATCTGTGATTCAGCGTTTTTCTGTTGCGAAAGAGCGCCCTTGCTCTATTTTACCCTCAAATCTACGCCTTTTCTCAAGCTTAGTTGTGGAAATGATGAGGTTAATCTCAACTAGCGTTGTTTCCACTGATATCGCAGTGAATTAGCGATTTTGTGCACTTAATATCGGCGTGAATTAGCGCTTTTTCTCCATTTTAATCACGATGTTATACTCTCCCCATGATGTGGGGAGAGTGGGTCCTTAGGAAAGTTGGCCACGGCTTTTCAGGCAGAGGTCGTGGCAACAAAAACGACTGTGTCCTGGTGCTAATTAGGAAACATGTGAGATTTGGGAACATGTACTGTGGGGGCTGTTGCTGAGCCAGTGGCTCAGTTGATTTCCAAATTTCCGGCCTCCAGGCAGTGGTGGATCCAAGGAAGGGGCCACCGGGGCCATGACCACTCACTTGGAGTCGAAGTGCAAAAATACTCACCTCAAATTTTAAGGTAATTTTCTCACAGACGTGATGTTTAAGTCCCCTGATGAGCATAATACGACGGAAATACAGGCGGTTACTACTGCCTGACACGCAAGAGTAGCCGCTAGCGCAGTGACTCTTAAACGGTCCTGAAAATGACTGTTACGTGTCACGGTCGCCGGTATCAGACAATTTTTTCGACTGTACGGCCACTAGCGCTCATTAAAAGAACACACAACCCGGAAGTGACAACCCGATTGCCACGGTGTCTTAGACAGCTTTCATGGATCCTACGTGCGGCTTTTCTTCGAGATCGCTCGTTCGAGACCTCCTGAGCTGCTCAGCGACGTTCATGTCAAAAGGGACCCTTCCTTGGACTTCTGAAGTCCCAGAGCTGTCCGCGGGATTCAGATCGGTCACTGGGCCACCCAAGCGAAATTGGTTTGCCGTGCAACGGAAACCCCGAGATTGCTTTTTCAGTGAGCAAAATCGGAAAAAATTATGCGCAAAATGTCACGCCTATAGAACAAAATTTAAGCGAAATGCCACGCCCAAGGTCAACATTAACGCGAAACGCCACATGACGATGAAATGGACGCGGCACACCAAGGGAAAAGTTTACGTGAAATGCTCAATTTTGTGGGCGAAACGCAACAATGGGGGAAACCCTCACTTGCAACTTATAAATTATTGTACGAGGAATTGTCAATTTCATAATAAATCATCAATTTAATGAACAATTAAGACAGAAAACGGTTAAGAAAAACAACAGAAAATTTCTAGAAATCGTAGAAAATAGAAAAAACAACACGATGAACTACAAAATAGATTTGGACAACTTAAACAAGATTTACGCACCTATCATTCATCTCAGATATATCTTATAAATCTTCAAAATTGAGAAATATGAAACAACGCGTAGCCAAGAAAAACGTAAAAAACTCAAAAAGAAGACGCCTGATGACGCGACGTTGCTGGAGAAAAAAAGAAAACGGCAGAATTGCCAATTTAATGATGAAACTGTCAATATAACGGGGAAATTGAATTTTTTAAATGAATTTTCAATTTTATAAGGATATTTTTAGTTTGAATGGGAAATTTTGTATTTAAATTTTCCAGGAATCGTTCATTTTACGACAAACACTTTTTAGTCTTTAGAGAAAATTGTCCATTTTATTAGAATACTTTCAAATTAATGAAAAATTGTCATTTGAAGCAGTGGCGGCGATCCAGGGAATCAGGGCCAGTGAATCCTCCCTCTGGTTGGGGGAGCGCTGCTCAACCCATGTGAAATGTTTGACGAGTCCAGATAAAATGGCTTTTTGATCTGCAACTTTGGGCTTTGAAAGGGTCAAACCAAATTTTCTGGAGCCAAACGTGGAATTTGTTCTCGAATTGGTTAAAACAGGAAAAGTGGGCTCCTTTAGTGCCAAAACCACCGATTTGCTTCTACGAAGGCCAACAAACGTGTGAAATTGCTTTCTTGAACCCCGTGAAATATGACATTTTAATGAGTCAACCCCGTAAATTTGGGCCAAATCTCTGAATTATGGGCTTAAAAGGGTGACAACTGTCAATTCTAGCCATCTAACCAAGACCATTGCAGTCAAGAGGAATGTGGCTCCGGAATCAACTGTTTCATCCTCGTTGTTGGCCTTTTTGGGTGATTAAAACCTTATAAATCTGGTTCTTCGTGATTCAAAACCACGAACTTTGGGTTTTGAAATGGCTAACCCACCGAAAAGTATTATTTTAATGTGCTCAATGGGCATTTTGGCTCTGAAGGGGAAAGTACATTTCATGGCATACTCTTGCTCTTCCCCTCCAAGTTTCTGCTCTGAATAGTGTGAATACGCCATTTTACGGCGGATGTCCACAACATCAGGAAAACCCAGCCACAAATTACACAGGAAAATTGACCCAGAACCAGAAACAAGAGAATTTCATGAAGAGCCGGTACATTTGATGAAGAATTTGGGATTTTGGCCTCGAAAATTGCATTTTTTCTCATGTGTAGGTATAATGAGGAAGTTTCATGGGTCAGAACTTATTCATAAATATATTTTTTAAGGTTTATTTATGCTAAAATAGAGCATAAATCTTGATCCGTTCGTAAAATAACCCAACAGCTAATAAATACGAGATTTTTGAAGTTTTAGGTCATTTCAAACACATCTGCTAGCATGTTTGTGTCATAATGCGCCTTCCCAAAAAAATCGCCTGTAACGTTGCTGTTGGAGAGCGGTTATGTTGTGTTCTTTGCCTTATTTTCTACTCCAGCTCTCCAATAATAATGTGCTGGAGGATAAACAGATGAGCTATTTAGAGGCACGAAAAGGACAGAGAATACAAGGGATATTACGTTGCAGAAAATGTTAGTTTTGGCGGGATTTCAAATATGCCAACTTTTTTTTTTTTTCATTTATTTACAATTTTTTTTTGGAAAATGTGAAACTTCCTCATTAAATCGAAAAATGGTATTTTTGAGTGGGGGGGGGGTGGTAAATCTGGACTGCTCAGATTCTTGCCCCGGGTCCCAATGCCTACTGAATTTGAATTTGAAGTATAAATTGTCAGTTTGAAGCAAGAATAATCAATTTGAAGTAAAAATGTCCAATTTGAAGCATAAAATAAGTTAATTTGAAGCAGAAATTGTTTTTTGGTGGACTTTCGTGGCTGGACCCTTCCTGTGGTTAAGGCCGGGTTTGGGGATGACGGATCCAGTGTCCCCCTTCCACATCTCTCGTCAGAGCTAGATGAAATAAACCAGAAAGTGCCAATGGCAATTAATTGGCTTTCTGAAGGGAAACCAACACAAAATTGGGGTTTGAAGAAGCCAAATTTATTGTATTTTGTTGTGTGTGGCAGATGGTTGCTTTTTTTCATATAGTATATTTCCAAGTGACAAGGGCTTACCCAGTGGTCGGAAAGGAAAGGCTGCTTCCCCCCCCCCCAAAGAGATCGGGGAAAAATGGAAAAAATTGATGAACATAAATTAACATGAAGGTGCAATGTGCTTGGTGCACGTTTCAGACTCAAGGCCATCAGCCCACAGGGCTGTACGCGATTCTGGCCAAAGAGCTCATTCCTCGCGAGCACACGTGGTTCTCACGTCGGTTATCAGTGAGCCAGATGTTCGTCAGTGTGGACAGGGTTCGTCGTGTCAGGTCGAGAGGCTCCTCCCGCTGCTGGAGATCAGCCAGTTGAACACTGTGCTCGCCTCGATTGCCAACCACGAATAGCTCTGTAAATATCCGGGGCTTGAAACGGGGACTATCGACCAAACTTCGTGGTCGATAGTCGGTAAATTCAACTTTTTAGATTTGTAATTCCCACTTTTTAGATTTGTAATTCCCGTTCATGTTGCACATTATTGTCATTACTCCAAGCGCGTTTAACCCACCGGGCGCTTGTCTGGTTTGGTATAATTTTCCAGCCTTTCGGGACCTTTTTTTTTTCGTAAGAAAGCAGTATATTGACAATGGGTACCTATCCTTATATTGGATGGCATTTATTTCAGTCATTCAGTATCCTTCAAAATGTAATCCAACTTTCTTATTCACCCCATACACCCCTTTTCACCTAATACCTCCTACTACAGTAGAGAGAGACTACAGTGACCATAGTGCCATCTTCATTTCCTAAACCTCTTTCCTTTAGAAACATGTTTTCACAAAAAACAAAGCCTTAAAGTAAATTACTTTGCAGCCCCCCCCTCCCGGCTTCCTCTTTCCCTCTTTCGCTCTAACACCCGACAGACGGTAGGCACTGTCCTTATAGGCAAACCCCATCCACACCTCACCCTGCGACAGGGCTTTCTCGCCCGCTCATTCGATGAAAGAGTCCCGGTGAAGCCGTGTTGGGCAAAAACCTAAAACTCACGAAGGCTTGGGCGAAACTAATGGGAAGAGAGTGTCTGGTTGGAGGGGTGAGTTTGGGGAGGGGGGTGGTTTTTAGGAGAGGAATATAATGCGATTAAAGAAAGCTTTTTACTTTCACCGTCGTATAGGAGTCGAGGAGAGATAGAACAGAAGAGATAGAGCAGGAAAAGAAGGGTGGTGTGGGGGAAGGGAGAAAACGAATATTTTCACTTCCTTTCCTACGGCCCCTTGGCCTCGGGGGATTATTAGGTAAAGCGAAGAAGGGAGGGCTTAGGGAGAATACCGGAAAATAGGATTTGCGTTAGTGGCCTTTGTGATAAAAGAAAACTCCCTAAAAAAAATAAATAAAAATACAACGTCTTTTGTTTTCTAATCTTAAATTATGTTATTTTAATTTAAAGAGTTCAGCAGTGACGTTTGGTACAATACATCAACAATTCCAGCCTACTGTCGACACTTTGATCTGTGGGGGCCCTGCGTTCTAATTCCTTCAAATTACGAATTACGTATTATACTAGTAAATTCTCAGGAATTCGGTTAAAATGAGTCCCATTTTATAGAATCTCTTTCTCACTCACTCATCGCCCTCCCCTGCACATCCGTTTCTCTTTGCCACTTGCTAATGCCATTATGATTTTGACCCTTTCCGAGTCGTTTGTCTTGCGGGAAGCGAGAGCTCTCATGAAAAAGGGTTAAGTAAAAGGGATGGACAAGAGAGAGAGGCTAGTTGGTAGCAGATTTCAGTTTCATTACGCTCCCCTCCCCCACCACAACCATTCACATCCACCAACACCGGGTTTAGTTCAACTCCTCTCGGCGTTCTTCAAATCAATTAGCGAACGCTCCTAGTAAATCTTTTTCCTAAGGGTCTCGGAAAGACAGGAACTTTAAGAAGCGCTGGAGTAATTGCTTTTTCAATTTCGTGATATTTATTAAATTTCGACTGAAGAATACTCCCCGGAGCACCGAAAAAGGAATTATCTCCCACCCCTCTTTACCTCGTCACATAATGGGTGAGGTCCTCTGGGATCCTCACGATACGTCTTCCACAGAAAAATTCACATTTTACTGCTTCATTTTATTAATTTTTTGTTTATAAGTCAAACGAAGTGTGAAATTGCTGTGAAAATTGACTTCAACAAAATTGTGGGTGGAGGGGCATTCTTTTTACCCGTCATGTTATTCCTTTTCACCGAGTTGAAGGGAATACGAAGGGCGCGGAGGCATAAATTGCCGATTAAGAGTTGGTAGCTGGGGTAGGAAAAAAAAAGGAAGAGCGAGAAATGGGAGGAAGCCGTAAAGTTAATGAACTAGCGAAAAGGTCGTTTCAACCTTTAGGGGGGTAGCTGGAGAATACAAACGAGTCAGAAATTAACTAGCGATTCAAAAAAATAAAGTAAAAAAAAAAAAAAATTTGGATGGCTGTGGTGATGTGATGGAAAGGGAAAGAGAGTGAAGATACTTTTTTTTTTCGTCTTATTTTTGGAGAACCCACCAACAACCAAAGAGGGTTGGCGAGTTTACTTTCAACTCCCCACCATCACCACCACCAATCTCGCAACTCTTAACTGGTACCTCATAACCATCCCTTTTTCAGGATGAAGCTGAGCGGTTATAAATTAGTGCTTCCTCTTCTTCCATTCTCCCTTACCCACAACCGTCGTTTACTTCCCACGACTTTTGATGGATCGCCGCGATTATTCCGGGATTTTATCTTCCGACATAAAATTAATGAGGTGAGGTCGAGTGATGAGATTCCACTGCAGATGATGCGCTCTTTTTTCACTTTTTTTTTTGTACATTGTTGCTGGCCTAGGGAAAACGGCAGGAAAGTAAAAAAATAAATAAATAATGTGTACGACGTACGACACAATAGATTATTGACGCCCGAAGTATAGGGCTGCCAGATAGCCGAGGCTCTCCGCCCGGAGATATACATATACATACATATAGGCTTGTGGAGAGGGGATTACAGTGGTAAATTAATGTTGGACTCTGGCGGCCCAAGGATTTTTGTGCAAATGGAAAACGCCTCAATTCGCGACTCCTCATGGTCGGCTAATCCCTCGCTTAGAGCCCTCTTAGTCCTGAGAGGACGTTGCACTACACTTGTGTAGTGTGTTGAATGGAAATCGCTATGAGAAATGATTTTTATGTGAGCGTTGACGAAACAAAGTGTGGTGACCAGATGGAATTTCTGCTATTTGATGATTTGTATCGTGTATCTGTTGTGATCACACGCCGAAATTTTGCGAATTTCTCTTACCAAATGGACTATTTCCACAGTCGTAGGTCTAACTCACTGAAACCCCAATTTCCCGGATTACGCTTTTCCGAAATTCAAAATCGCCTGCTTAGTGATAAAACAAGCAGTTTAACGTAAAAACGCTGCTAATTATCGAACAATGCCTTATTATTTCGACTGTGGGTTTATTATTCATCGATGTAGTCAAATCCGGCTTGAAATTACATGAAAATCGACACCCCTCACCCCTATGATCCCAAATCCTTTGAAAATCCCCATTTTGGACCCGCTTTTGGCCCATAAAACCCCAGGGAGTTATTTGATCAAACTGATCAGATGTTAGGACCAACTAGACCCCAAATAGAGTCTATGTGCGAAAGAACGAGTTTTTTCGAGCAATCCTAGGGCAAGATATGGCCCGGACGGCGGACGGCGGACTGTAGACGGACATTTTTTTTTTTTTTGCAGATTTGGATTCTACGCACTTTGAAACGTAAAACTACAAATTTTGAGGGGGGGTTAAAACAATTTTTTTTTGCGATACGATTACAAAGACTTATTATTGAGAAATAATAAGTCAAAATCACAATATCAGAACCTACTAGAATCGCCATTTTTGGGCTAAAGCCTCCATTTTTGTGCTGAAACCACAATTTTGTGCTGAAATATCCATTTTTGTGCCAAAATCGCCTGTTTCGATGCTAAATTTTTAGTTTTGGGGTAAAACCACTTAAAATATTATTAGAGCCAATTCGCCAGTGTTCGTAGTGGAAACATCAGATTTCTGGTAGCAGTTTTAGGGTTAAAACTGAAAGTTTCGGCTGAAAACGTCAGTTTTGAGGAAAATTTGCAGGTTTTATGATAAAACCACCAGTTTGGGGGTAAAAGTTTCATTTTGAGGGAAATTTGTCAAATTTAGTTCAAGTGTAACATCACTATAATTATTGTCTTGAAATTTTCATCTTTGATATAACACGCCGCAGCTTTGGCGTGAAATCTTTAGTTTTGGAGGATTTCAACTCAAAAAGTGACGATTTTAGTAGCAAATTATAACAAAACTGAAGACTTCACCACACTAATGGCGCTTTTACCCTTGAACTTTTGTCTGTTTTTTTCTAAAAATGAAAATTGTACCCCAAAACTGGTGATTTTACCACAAAACAGAAGTTTTTTAACCAAAAATCCAAGTTTCTAAGAAAACTGAATTTTCACTAAGAAACTGCCGAGTAGTTTTGCCTTGAAACTGAAAACTTCATCAGAGTTTTCGAGGCAGAGTCGTAAGTTTTGGTGTGAAATTGTGAGTTTTGGTGTAAAATATTCAGTTTTTGGGTAAAAATAATCACTTTTCGGGTGGAATAACCACCTGAGTAAAATTGTCAGTTTGGGTACGTAACGTGAGTCAGTTTTTGTAGTGAAATCTTCTTTTTCTGGTTGAAACAAATGCAAACAATCATTATGAGTCATCATGCCGATGTAGTGGAGCTCTTCGATGATAATAAGCAAATAAAAGACGTAGTCACTCCACGATTTCAATTTATTATACTCCAGACCGGTTTCAACCGTTCAAGGTCATCTTCAGTGGTCTCCAGGAGCAGCGAGTCTGGGAGAAATTCCCTTAGTCAAAATTAATGTAAAAATTTTATGTAAAAGTGATTTCCCATCACTTGTCTAACGAAGAGTTCTCGTTAGAACGAGAGTAGCTTATTGAACGCATTCAATTGCATCATATTGCATTTTTTTATATTGTGCATTCATTTACATAAGGCCCCTTTTACACGAGTGAGTGTTTTGTTCAAAAATATGTTCAATCTGATCACAAACAGGCAATGTGAGGCAGGGAACATCTGTGAATGTTTTTCAAAATGGCTACTTTGATCAAAAAACTTACTCGTGTAAAAGGGGCCTAATTAGTAATTCCTAATTGTACAGAAAAAATCACTGTGCGCCACTCCCCACTAAAAGTCATAGACTTGTGCTGTGGGGATATTGACGCTAACGAGCGATTCATCTACCACCTGAATGGTTCTCCGAACATAATTTCCCGCGAAATGTAGAAGTAAATCTACTACTTACCAAAGTAGGTAGAAATTTACCACTTGGTGTGTACACTTTCACTAAAAATTGCGTGAAAATTGTAAGACATAGCGCCCCTGCTCGGCCTAGACACTCGCTACTCGGTAATGAGGCCTTTATGTGCTGTTTTTTGGCCAATAGTAATAACAATTAGTACAAGCGTAGGCTTTCAAACCCAGCAAGCACAGTAAAAATTCGAGGCTGAAATAGAAAATATATAATTATGCTGTTTCGCAGTCTCTACAGGCATTTCGTGGCCTAAATTAAGAAAGATGGCATAAATATGACATCTCTGCCACGCATACTTCGCGGTAAAACTGACAAACGCTAGTTCTCTGTTTCCAGACTCAATATCATGGTTGAAATACGCTCATCTGGAGTAAAATATGCGACAAAATTGCAGGAAATTTACTAATTAACGGATTTTGAAGGAATTTCGTGATGCTAGTTAGGTCACAAAAAAATACAATTTTACTGCAATTCAGCTCCTCAACGGAAATCAATTTCATATGAAAAAAAAGGCCTCGCCGTACGGCAAGCAACCTTAATTTCATTCTCTAATTTCACCACTTTTTGTAACAAAATAAAAATGAATTTCGTGGCGCCAGCTCTTTCTTGAATCAGGTCGAAAAACGAAATATGGCTCTTTCAAAGAGCTAGTTCACAGATTTTTGTCGTTCAGAAACCAAATTTTGTCAATTTGGCTCACAAGCCCAAAATTGGGGCGGATTTTTGTCCGTTATTCCTTTCTGAAGGAAACTCTGAGGCTAAAATTGATAAAAACGGCAAATTCATGGTCATAAGTCAAAGAAAACCGCTCATTCGTGGCTGGAACATGAGAAGAAGCGCTAATCTGTGGCTAAAAGTAAAACAAAATTGCTAATGCAGTGCTAAATGTAAAAAAAAAAAAATCAATTTTTAACCTGGATAAAATTAGGAGGTGCTAATTTCCAGCCTAAGTTGAGAAAAAAAGCTAATTCGATGCAAAAAAAAAAAAAAAGAGGAAAAATTGCCACTTTTCAGCTAAAATTGCGGAAAACGCCAATTCGTGGCTGTTAAATACTGAGAAGTGAAGACTGACTCTCTCTCTCGGCTGATGGCGGTGGAATTAGTTTATTCTGTCTCTTGTCCTTCCCAGCTTTTTTTCTCGCGCGAGAAAAGTCTACTGTGAACGGTCTTGACGAAGGAAAACTGATTTTCCTTGAAAGGTCAAATTAAAACTATACAATCTGTGCCTGTAAAAACTGTTCTGTGCCGCCGTGATCTAAGTAAACCGGTGTTGCTGGCTGATCAGTCGCGTGGTGGTTGTTCTACTTATTTTTTTCTCCTGTGAGTCATTTTTCATTTCTTGACCTAGTTAGGCCATTTAATTTTTTTTTCCTCACTCCCTCCAAGTGCCTGGGCCGTTATTTGAAGGACTGTTTCCTCTCAATTTTCTTTTTTTTCCTGCTGTATGCTAATAATTCCTCGGTTTCAAAGGTTTAAAATGGACAGTCAATTTCGACAAGCTCGTGCGAAATTTTCTGTGGTTTCTGAAAGAATGGCTCGTTTAAACGTTCTTGCGCTTGAAGCGTTGAGTGCGAATTGAACCCGCCGAACGGTTGGCCCGTTCTCTCGCCAATGCTGAGATAGCTGTTTCGCTAGCTTCTAACCTGCATCCTCAGTGAGAGGGGAAGTCATTTGCTGTCTGATTGTAGACAATTTCTGAATATGCGCGCGAGTGACCGAATTTCAGCTGCCCGGGCGACACATTTATGCTTTTGCTGTTTGGGTAATCATAAATTTAATGCCAGTCCCTCTGGTCCTCTGTGTTACATGCAAGGCTACTCATCACACCTTGTTTAATCAGGAACGTAGTGTGTCGAATCAGTCCCGGTCCGCACGACCGTTTGATGCTCGTGATAGTGGTGCTGGTCCCACTTCGAATACTTATTTCTCGGTACCTGTTGTGAATTCTGTGGTCTCTGTCTCCTCACCAGCTGTACCTGGCAATATTTCTGCTCGCATTCCCATTGTTGTCCTCACATCAGGTGCAGCTGGGGAAGCAACTTCTGCCGAATCGTTTGGATAGGTGCTTAGGGGTGGAACTCTACGAGGGGGAGAAGCGCGCTCTGCGTGTGCTCTTTTTGCAACCGTTGCGGCTGAACCTGAGGTTGGTCATCTTTTGCGGCGCTTCTGGGAGCTGGAGAATGTTGCGGCTGGTCCTGTTGAATCATCGTCATCGTCTGTCGTCTGGTCAATATTCTGTGGCTTTACCTTTTAAGGGTAATCCCGCTACTCTGGGACAGTCTCTCGCCCTTGCTGAAAGACGCCTGTTGGGCCTTGAGCGGCGTTTTGCCCGAGATCCTGTATTAAAGGTTAAGTACATAGACTGTCTGGAATATTTGAATTTGGGGCATTTGAAACCAGTAACTGAAATGGCTGACCCACAATAGTGAGTTATTGCATAACCGTCTGACGGTTATCGTTAACGGTTAGTGACGTCATGATAAGCGTAAAATTAACATTTTGAGTTTAAGCGTTAGTCACAAACGTTTAAAGACCAGTATGAGGAGGTTTTTTATTAATTTATTTGAAGCAATTAAGTGCATCTAAGCCCTACCGCATGTGTTCATATTTTAGTGCAACTACAATTTGCAATAACTCTTTTTCCACCAACATAAACGGCTACGCTTATGGTGACGTCACATAACCGTTAATGTTAAGCGTCAGACGGCTATGCAATAACTCCCTATTGTCACGCTGTAGTTAAAGGGGAGGGAGCTGAGTCTAAAGTGCGAGTGGTGTTCGATTCGTCGGCTAAGTCGACATCCGGTGTGTCACTGAATGACATCCTTCATGTAGGAAAACCACTTCAGCAGGAGATTTTAGCTGTACTGTTAAATGTTCGACTGTCTCAATTGTTTTTACTGCAGATATCAGGCAGATTTACAGAATGGTTTTTGTGCATCCCGAACACCACCGGTTTCAACGCATTTTGCGGCGATCATCGCCTGAGGAACCGATTAAGCACTATGAATTGACTCGGGTGACTATTGTGGTGACACCATTATCTTGGCCATTCGAACTCTGCATCAGCTCGCTGCTGACCATCGAGCTGAATTCCCACTTGCTGCTCAGGTGTTACTGACATCCTGTTACGTCGACGACATTCTAGCTGGCTGTTCCACGTTTGCTGAGGCTTGACGTCTGAAAGTCGATCTGATTGAATTACTGGCCAAGGCATTACTGGCACCATCTGATTTTCTGGGTACTGTTTTGACCAAGTTCTCGTCCTATCTGTAGGCTGTGAGAGTAAGAGCCACGGTGATACGGGCAATTTACAATTTTCGGGACTTGTTGGCACGTCGCTCGTTGCACGCTGAGCCATTGACCCATTTGGAAATCTCCGAGCAGAAAACTCGCTGGGTCAGAGAGATTCAGGCTACTCATTTCGCTGACGATTTGAAGGCATGTCGTCGTAGCAATTGATTTGCTCTCCTAAATTGCAACTACTAAGTCCTTTTATGGATGCTGATGGACTGTTGCGAGTGGGTGGTAGACTAGGAAATGCTAACCTTTTAGAGGAGACTATAAACATCCTTCTATACTGCCAAAACACTGCAGTTTGACTCACTTGTACATAGATCATCTCCACTGAGCTGCTCTCCATGGTGGTCCCACCGTTGATCTGGCGCTGTTGTACCGTGAAATCTGGGTTCTGTCTGCACGTAGTGTGGTGCGACAACGTATTTTTGGTTGTCTTCGCTGTTACAAGTTCAAACCGAAGCCGGTTCCTCAACTCATGGCTGACCTTCCCGCTGCTCGGCTGAGTGTATCACGCGCGTTTACTCATGCTGGAGTTGATTATGCAACGGCCCCGTTAAGCGCAGGTCCACTAATGGCCCCATAATGTGATGAATGAGCTGACACCGGGAGCCCCTGCGTCCTACTGGCGTATAATCGTATCACGAGGTGGCCTGCTGGAAGCTGCACACGAAGGGCAAGTGCAGGACAAACTCATATTCTTGTGTACTTTGTAGTCATCTTTCGAGATATTAATGCATTCAAAATGGAACATCTCATCATTGCAAAGCGTGCAGGACATCCTGTATGCATCGTGTGTGAACCCTTTCACGCATGCAATGCACTGAAATCGATGACGGTTGTGAAGTCATTGAAACAAACCGAGAAAACCCGGGAGAAGGAAGAAATAAAATGGTGAAAAGCGATCAGAGCACTCAAGACATCGGCGTCTTGCGGGGTTCCCGCTAGTAAAAGTCATATTTCATTCATTCATTCATAAGTTTCCGTTATTTTCTGCATCCTATCTCAATCAACGTACAAAAAGTGGATTTTTTCTCAAATTTTTCCTCTCCGTAGATAGCCTCCCCCCCCCTTTACTGTCACACCCCAATCCGGTAATATCAACTCAAAAGAAACCTTGACCCCTTTCACACTCTTCACCATTCTCCCCAATGTGGGGTCTTGCAAACCCTTGTAATCAGTGGACTGACAAGCTGGAAATAGGGTGCTCACTCCTAGAGATGATGAGTAGAGCACGCGCTATTAAGCGTGATCAAACCGTCCTGTGTAAAGCCGAGCGTGATAGAGACCTTTCCCCTCCCACACTGTTCCTCACGACAATTAAGTTTGTATAAGCTTTCGATAATGACAGTGAAGTGGGGGAGAGGTGGGCTCGCAGACGGGATGTTGAGACTTTAAGTGTGTACAAAACTGCTTGACAAACTTACGTTAGTTGAAACGGGCATTATTAGTGGACAGTAGTAAAATTTCTGTTTGCTTAGATATTAAGCTGCTTGAAATTTCAGGAGAATAAGAAATTGATAGCGCCCAAAGAAAGATGGTCGACCGTAAGGTGTTAACATTACTACACGGGAGAAAAAACAACTAAAAAAGTAATATCACTCTCCACCCCTTTTGCCATGGAAGATAATTAAAGCTGATTTATTATTCCAGCAATTACAATGAAAACTAAGCACTCTTCTCCCTTACTCTGGCGCTTCCTCTTTTGTCTTGTGGGCAGCCAAAGGTAATTTCTGCCACTGAATTCCCTTGAGGAGGCCTTTTAAAGGCGCCTACTCAAGCCCTTTTAAGGACTAACGCTTTCCCTACCCGCTATACAACCAAAGCACCCGAGTTTCTCCCAACGTTGTTGTATCTGGTCCGCGGAGAGAAGGCGTTCATTAGAGTCCGTTTTCAAGTGGTTTTTAACAGCAAAAGTAAAATAAAAAGGAATAAGTCGAGGAGACGAATTTGGAACGTTTTTCTGCAACTTTGATTATATTTAAAGTAAATTTACTGAGTTTCTCCCGTTGAATAAAAAAGATAATTGACTCGAGGTGTACAGGTGGTATAGCAACCCATTTCAGCCAGTTACGATTTCATTTAAAAAAATAATTCCGAGTTGATCCTAAACAACCCTTTCCTTGGTCGATTCGGATTAATTTATCCATCGCAGACCCAGCGTAGGTGCAATGATGAAACTAGAAGGGTTCGCGGGACCTACAAGAAAAAGGCCGGGCTTTTCCGAGAGAATTATATTTGCAACCCGTCGACGCTCTCATTTACTTCCCCCACCACCACTCACAGACCATTTTTTTTTTTTTTTTTTTCCTTTCCCCGCAATATTTCTGTTTCCCAGTATCGAACTGAACTTTCATTTGGACCGTAAAAACGGGTGAGAATTACAAGAAGAGAAGGCAGGTTGTATTGTGTTTTTGCACTGAAACCAGCCGTGTGGAAAAGGGATGAGTAAAGAACGGGGTTTTCATTCCCTTATTTAGCCAGAAAAAGTAAGGTATAGGGATAGAAAAATATATTCAAGTGCTTCTCTGTGGCAGGGAGGAGGGCTTGATTTAATTTTGTTTCCTTTTCCTCTGTTTTATTATATTTTTCCATTAGGGGAAAAAAGCTGGACAGTAGATCGCTAAAAAATTAAGCTGAGTGCCACTAAAATTGAAGCAAGCGGGTGTATGAACTGGTTTCTCTCTGTTTTTAGTATCGTTTGCAGGGAACCGCTAGTAAACATTTACATTTTGTCTGTAGCGTTATTTACGAACAAACAATGACGTAAATTAGCAGCAGTGTTGTTCACATAGTGCATAAGGCCCCTTTTACGCGAGTCAGTTTTTTGTTCAAAAATGTGTTCAATCTGATCACAAAAGTCCATTTCAGGCAGGGAACATCTGTTAATTTTTTTTTCAAACTGTCTTCTACTTTGATTAAAAAAACTTACTCGTGTAAAAGGTGATTAATAATGTAAATAATGAAAGCGATAACTTTTTGTAACAATTAGAAGTACTGCCGTTTATGAATTAATTGACCACCCACGCAGCAACATGGTAAAGTGACAAGAGATAATTCTAAGCTATAAATGTGGGAAAATCATTGATTTGAAAAGAAAAAAAAAAAAAAAAAAAAAAAAAAAAAAAAGGCTGAGTTGCAACCAAAGTAGAGAAAAAGTGGTAGTCAGCTGTGCTTGATTTGAGTCCGGAATTTAGAAGAACGATCGAGGAAAAGCTCCATTTCCGTACTAAATCGAGGAAAAGCTCTATTTCCGCACTAAATCGAGGAAAAGGGCTAATTCGTGGCAAAAATTTAGCGAAAGACCTTTAGTGCGTGGCTAGGGTACATAAACCACGTTTGGCTTGAATCGGAACAATTAATGGAAATTGCCCAAAAAATACGCCCACCAACCACGAACGTATATATATATATAATGGCCAAATTTTTATAAAATTGCCAATGTTCAAAAATTGAGACACCGCCCACCACGTAATTTGGGGGTTTTTTCCGCCTCGCAGAATTTAAAACTCGAAACGGATTATTTCAATCGGGCGAGCAGTTGAAAGGATTGTCCCCGTGATTCTGGTGGTTTTGACCGCTTTCGCCTGTTTTCCAGAGGCCCATCAGCTTATTTTCCTGTGAACACAGTTAATTTTTCACTTCACGTTCAGGTCAAAATTTGTTGATCGAGCCATCAAATAGTTGGTTGGTTATAATCAGCTCGATATTCTTGGCTAGAGACGTTCACAGGGGTCATTACCATTAAACTTTTCTGAATAGGTAAGGTCGAGGGGGAGAGGCATTTATTTGAAGTTTGTATTCGAAACGTTTTTAGTCCTCATTTAAAATTAAAAGATTGATTTTAAGCTCGGTTAGAATGACTTGATTGAGACGAAGAATAATTGCAAACCTTGAGGTGAACTGACGATGTTTACATTATCCGAAGACGCCCGTTGTTATTATTGAATTCTGTTGTTTGATAATTCCGGGTCTGTCTGCGGTCTTAGTTGAAGCGATGTACACTTTTTTAGTGCGTCAACTGCCTGATGGCTGAGTCCGTTATTCATTAATCGTTCGAGCGCAAGATGCAAAGGATATTGAGACCCCAAACTAGTCAAGGTGAGGCTCTATAATACATTTAAAAAGAAAATAGTATACGTTTCATTGCGATAGCTGTAGAATGTGAGCTTATTAGAAAGCCACAATAATCATTTTTATAACAGTTGGACCGTTGGTACATTGTAGTAGTCGTTATCCAACAGGACCTAAGCCTCAGCGAACACACGAAAGTTGTCAGTTTATAGCGACTCGACTTCAGGAGTTATATAGGTGTATAGGGTGCAGGACGCAAAAGCTATTCCGATGCAAAAATTGTATGTCTTGTCCTTTGGAAAATAGGCCCAGAGGCTAATTATTCTCAAAAAATTGCACTTTTGCAGGATAAACTACTCTTAAAATTACACTTTCGACTCAGAAACGTTTTTTGCTGTACCTACGACTGAATCCTTCGTGGAGGATCCAGATGAATTTATTGTTCATGTTAGAGCTCGTGATATTGTATTTTTTGTCATTCAAAGATTGGTTGCTGCCCAGCAATTACTATGTCTCATGGCTAGAAAAATTCACCTATAATGAGAGATGTTCAAATGACTACCCACATTTCTCATATTTCTGTTCACCCAGCTTCTTCATTTAACACTTAAATCCTATTTAATGGCTGAACTTGAAATTAAACGAGGAAGAGCTTAAAGTGAAAGTAATGAGGGATCCCCTTCTCCCTCTTCCAAGCGGCTACCATTCGTTCACATTTCCAGTCCACCCTCGCCAACCCCAACCCTTACGTTTTACTTGTCCCCAAAAGCTTGTTATCAGGGAAGAGAGGAGATATAGGTCCATGTTGTGGAAGTAGTTTTGGAGTTAATTGGCTTCCCTTAGTCTCATGGCACCTTTCTTGGTCTAAAGATGGACCCCTGTGACTAGTATCTAATTCTATGGCGAATAGAGGGTTGAGGGGACATTGAATGTTCTTCTTAAAGGGAGAAATAGATCGGATCATGATTCATGAAGTCATTTCTCCACATTTATTACAGATGGGAGAAACGGTAGGTCCAGGCTTAAATGATGGCATTTAACCCTCTGTTACCTATCCGAATAGCCTTTTCCCGATAGAGTTTCTCAACTGAACAGAGGTTTAAATCGTCTTTTATACCCGGTTGATGGTCTAATTAAATCAGAGAGATTTATCGTCCTTGCCCCAGGCACTCCTTTATAAAAATATCTTCCCCCTTCACCTCACCAATTTTTCCCTAAAGACCATCCGAATGATAAAACATCCCTTCTCTTTTAAGTTAATTAGCTTTCTTCGGTAAAACAAACTATGCACAAAATCCAATTTTGTGTGGTATTTCCCGAACGTTTATATCACTAAAGGCTTGCTGATCTCAAGCTCCATTGATTACAATTGAAATTGGAACAGACTCGACGGATTCTTGGTTACGTTGGAGGGAGTGGAGGTGTTACCTAGCGTGTAGGTGGTGGGGTACGAATAGTTGGAAGAGAAATTGAGGAAGCGTTGAGGCTAAAACTTCGAACATAATTTATCACGGGCAAGATTGAGTCGATCGATGCTGAATTTGTCAATAATTTACGTGACGAGGTTGAGGCAAAGTTTATCGGTTCATGGATGAAGGGTTAATTTATTTTCAGTTTCAGTAACATTTAGCGACGTTCCGAAGACAAAATTTGTAGTTTTTTGATCCGCAAGGCAGTTTCTCGCGATCCGACTGATCTACAGATTGTACATTGTAGTTCGATAGATGAAGAAAGATGTTGTCGCCGGTATTTAATTAAATAAATTGAATGAAAGTGAAATCTTTTGGACGACGATGGAATGGCATAGCCCAACACGATTCGAGTTTCGAGAAAAAATGGGCTCCCCGGCGAGATTTGAACCCGCAACAACTGGATTTCTAGTCCAACACGCTACCAATTGCGCCACGGTGATGCCTTTGGAAGTCGTAGCTGATCCCTCGCAGTACTTTGCTATGGCTGATGCATGGAAGTAACAGAAAAAGCTAATTCTCGCTAAAATTGAGAAAAACTGTAATATGCGGCTGAAATTGAGACAAGGCAAAATCACGGCTGAAAATGAGTAAACGCATTGGCCTTTTCGACATTTCTAAAGGCAAACTCTGCTAAAGATCGGGGAAAAGCGCTAATACATGGCTAAACAGGAAAATAAAAAGTTCTCATTTTGACGTTGAAATCGAAAAAACATATAATTTCGCAGCTAAAATAAATAAAGCTCAAACTACCACCATGCCGCTATGTTGGAAGGCACTAATTTGCGGCTAAAACTGGAAAATTAAAAAAATATTATAAATCGCGGCTGAAAATAAGAAAAAAACGCTAATTCGTGAATAACATTGAGAATAAATCGTACATTCCTGATTTCAGGTCCAATTTGCAGTAAAATTGAAAAACAAAACCCAACATGCACCGCTTTCAGGCCAAGTTCCCACCTAGAAACTAAAGAAGAAGCGTTTCATGGCCAAAAGTGAAACAAATCTCGTCCAAAATCGTGAAAAATTATAATTTAAAGATACGAAATTTAGGAAAAATGGCTAGAATCCGGCTAAAATGTAGAAGCATCTAGGATTGAGAGTAGAAGCGAGGATGTGTGCTCACACTCTCACATCTAAAGTTAAGAGAAAGGTATGATTTGCGACTAAAATTAAGAGAAAAACGTTAGTTCGCGGTTAACGGGAAGGAAAGTACTGCTAAATCACGCATTCTCGTTGTAGGTACAAAGGCTAAATCGTGAAAAAAACGATAATGCGCAGGTAGCTATAAAAGTGAAAAGACGGCTGATTAGCAGATAGAGTTGAGAAAATGTCAATCCACGGTCTCAGGTGGCAACTTTGAATGAAATTGAGTAGAAGATCAAATTAATGAATAGAAGGGGCGTTAATTGCTAATATATGGCTGAAATTGAGTTAAACAATGATTCGCGTCGAAATCGTATTGAGAAAAGGCGCTAATTCGCGAGTAAAGTGAAGTAAAGGTGCTAATTCACGGATAAAATTGCTCCCCCGCCCCCTTTCAGCACTTTTTCAAGTTCTATTGTGTGAAAAAATTATAAACAAAATGGGTAATAGTAATAAAACAATTAAAAATCATTTGCGCTAATAACATCCGTCGTCAATGCCTTTGAAATGAAAAAAATAAATAAAAACAAAAATCATTGAGACATTCCCAATTTCCATTTAAAAATCCGTCCATTTGTTGGATGGAATCATCTCCCAGTCAGCCACTTTCAAAATCAGCTGAAAACCGCTAATTTCACGCTAAAATTGAGATAGAGCGCTCACTCTGTGTTGATTTGCGGCTATATAATAGACAAAACGCCCTCATTTTTGCCAGCTCGCGGGTTATTTCACAACATCCACCGATTCGGCGACTAAATTGGGGTGAAAGCGGCAATTCGCGGCTAATTATCGGAAAATATTGAGAAAAAATACAGATTCGCGGCTAAAATGGAGAAACACAGCTAATTCACAGATTGTTTTGAGAATAGGCTTCTAATTAACAGCTTAAGCTGAGAAAACTCGATAATTCCTAGCAAATGAGACGAAGCTCTCATTTACAGCACAGCTTAAGTTGAGACAAAGTGTTAAATCACTGATAGTTGCCAAAACGTGTTCAATTAGGTACATAAAAAAAGAAAAAAATGGAGAAAAAAATCGACAAATTGACGGCTGATTCGGGACTAAAATTAAGAAGTGTTTAATTTGCTAATTGGATCCCATATAGAGAAAAAACCCGAATTCATGGCTCTACCAGACGAAAACACCTAATTAGTCGCTAAAATTTAGATGAAGTGCTCAATAGTAGGTCTAAAGTAAGGAAAATTTGTTAATTAGCGGGTAATGTTGACACAAAGAGCTCATATTCCCAGCAGAAGATGAGAAAAACGCCAGTTCGTGAATCACTTGACAGAAGCCGCTAATTCGCGAGAGGTGAAAGCGAAAGTTCACGGTTGAAATCGAGAGGAAGCGCTGATTCACGGCAAAAATGGAGGAAAACCCCTGATTCGTGGCTAAAATTGAGAAATAACGCTAATTCGCATGATCTAATTTGCGCCTAAAACTGGGTTAATGCTCTTATTCGCAGCTGAAGTGGAGAAAAAGTGTTAGGTACAGTGCTGAAGTTGAAAAAAAAATCACAAATTTGCAGATCAGTATAGAACAAAAATGGCTAGTTTAAGGCTAAAATTGAGCAAAATCGGTAATTCGTAGCTAAAATCAATGAATAAATCGCTTCTAAAGTTGATGAAAATCGCAGATTCACTCCAATATAGAAAAATCGCTAGTTCTGGGATACATTCGAGAATGAGACGCGTGTTTGACGGTGAAATCGATAAAAACGTAAATTTGCAGTTGAAAAAAAGAAAATAAATCAGCGCTCATGGATATAAGTCGCTGTTTGCGGCTAAACTTGACAAAATAACTAAATAATGGCTGAAATTGAGAAAAAGGGCGAGATGTTTTTTTCCCCCCGTTCACACAATCAAACATAACTTGAAATTTAATTTGTCCAAACGGTTTGCACAAGCACATTTGTGCGTCTTTTCATTTTCCAAGAAAACACTCCCTGTCTAGATGTACAAACATGCTTGTGCAATCCCGTTTGCACAAGTGTAGGTAATGTTTGAGCGTGTGAACGGGGGTTCAGGCAAGAAAAATAATATAAATTTGGTGTTTTGAGGAGTGAACTCCGGAAAATTGGGTATTTTAGTGAGCCAAACCAGCTAAAAGGGAATTTTAGAGCGCAACTCCTGCGAAAGCGGTGTCTGAATTTATGAACACGTTTGTTTAATAGCAACAAAAATCCGTATAAATTGATGACACGTGAACATTTTTTTTGTTTAGAAGAATCCGCAAAGTTGATTTTTTAGAGTGTAAAAACCTCGGATTTTCCGGATCCTCGGAGCGAAATTTACCAAAATTTGTTTTTTAGTGAGCCAGATCCAGATAATTGCTAATATTTTGGAAAGAAAAATCAGGAAAATTGATTTCTCAGTGATAGAAATCTGTGAAATATTTTTTTATGGGGCAGAGCTGCAAAATTGATTTTTTATTGTGCAAAAACGACGAAAGTTCGTTTTGAATTAGGCCACCCCACGAAATTGGGCATAAATTACAAAAAAAAAAAACACGAAATTGGCGTTCTTTTGGAGGGTGACATCCGAGAAATTGGTTAATTGCTGAGCCAGGACCTAAGACAATTTTGACTAAACAAAATGTAGTGAACCTGCAATTGGATTAGAACTTTTTGACTTTTCTGGGGCCCTGGGGTGGGCAGCTGCCCCACGAAAACCGTTATTTTGAGTCTAGGGGAGGGCAAACTGCCCACCTTTGTCCCCTCTGGCTAAGCATATGACCACTTGCATTTTCTGTGTTGGCAGCCCTGTTCGCATTTTTTTTTTTTTTGTCGGGGGCGCCGGGCTTTGAACCCGGCAGGCGCCTAAGCCTCACTTGGGCTCCTACGCCATACCCAGATCTAACTGTGCACTTCACACCCGTACTACGCGGGCGTCCCGGTCGGTGCGCGGTTTGTTGAACGCACATCACCCGGAACGCCCACACGAAGTCGGGTGTGCCGTGTCACAGCTCGCCGCAGCCTTATAGTGTAATGGGCAATGGCTGGATTCGAACCCAGGCCCGCTGGGTTGTGAAGCGAGCATTGTATCCATTACACCATCGAGGCGCGCTCCTGTTCGCATGAGCATGAAACCAAATTATGTCACGCCGGGCGGAGAGGTTCGTACTTGGTTTCGGTAGTGAGTCTTTCAAACAGCCCAAAAATGGTGTTGAAACTCCAATGAGACTTTCTAGAAGTCCTCAATTTGTAGATTCATATAAAATTAGATTAATAGTTGCCCAGAATCCGACTAGGGCTCGACAAGAGATTCTTCCCATCCCTTTCAACCGTGTAAAAATTCACGGCTGTAGTACACACCGGTTGAATCCGGGCCGGTTGATTCATGTGCGTTTAGCCAGTGGGGTGCAGAGGTGGGCAGTTGCCCTCCCCTAGAGCCGAAGGCGATGGTTTAGTGGGGCTACTGCCCACCCTGTATACCATCGGAATGTATATAAATCCTTCAGGGTCACCATATTTCGTTTCGTTGTGGCTTACTGAAAAAAAAAATTCTCGGATTTCGCTCACTAAAAAAAGGAGGATTTTTGCGCTCTAAAAATACATTCTTGCATATGTGACAGCTTTGTAAAAATACAATTTTGCTACTTTTACAATTTCACCCTTAAAAACAACCCTTACAACACCCTTACAATTTTGCTACAATTTCACCCTTAAAAAAAAATTAGTGGTTTTACCACAAAACTGGTCGTTTCAGTTTTCGTAACACATTCGCCGGTTCCGGCGCAAAATCATCCGTTTAGGGGGAAAACGTCAGTTTATGGTGTAACATTTTCAGTTTTCATGTGGAATTTTCCTCAACCACCTGCAGTGCGCATGGATGAAGCGTGGAGCATGGTCGGAGCGACTCGAAATAGTTGAACAGCTCAAATCGAAGCATTTTGAAGAATTGTCGAAAACACTCATTTTTAGCCACTTTTAGAGTGACTGTCACCCATTTAGGGGCGTTCGCTCCGAAACCGAGGGCATTTGTAATTTCAACGTTGCCCTAGGGACTAATAAATCGCGTTTGGTGCAGATCGTAACACATTGAAAAATTTGGCCAGTTTTGGTGTGGTACCGTCATTTCAGAGTTAAATCGTTAGTTAAGGGTCTCAACACGTTAGTTTTTGGGATGAAATCGTTTAGTCGTCGTTAGTTTCGACAGTTTTCTTGAAATATTGCCAATTTTTGTAGTGAAATCCCGCGAAAAACACTCACGTCAGTCAGTTTTAAAGTAAAATATCAAATTTTCTGGTAAAGAAAATTCGGTTTTGTGGTGAAGTATCTAGTTTCGGATTAAAACAATTATTTATTAGGTAAAAACGCCAAACGTTTTGGTGTAAAACGTCAGCATTTGCCATGAAATTGTCCGTTGTCTTATTTTGTCGTTTCGTCAGTTTTGGCGTACAATTATTCTCCGTATCGGGGAAAACATTAGTAGTTATGGTGTAAAATTGTCAGTTTTGAAGTAAAATGTTCAGATTTGGGGTAAAATCATCATTTTCGTGGTAAAATATCCAGTTTCGGAGTAAAATCTTCAGTTTTGGGTTAAAAAATAAAACATCTCTCAGGTGAGACGTGAAAAAGTCCGACTCCCCGTAATGGAGGGCTAAGTCTTTCCGTCAAGCATCAATATTTCTGGGGAAAACCCCTTTTTTTGTGAAATTTAGTTTCTGGAGACCATTTTGACAATTTAAAGCGACTATATCAAAGTTGATGAATTATCCCATCTCTTGTTGCCGGTGGTCTTTGGCCTTTGGTGCATCTGACATCTTCTGCCGTCCCCTAGACCAAGGGCTGGCTACGCCCCAGCCCCCATTTCATTCCCGCAACGCATATTTTTGTCTTCTAGAGACGAATTAAGCTTATTTTACTGTTTTAAACTTCTTCCTAGGTCACGAGGTGAATAATTCCCTTGCACGTTCCAAAGTAGTAAACAGCACCCGGAGGGATTCCTTTAGTGCCGTATAATCAACTTTAAAAAGCATTGAGCTGTTTAGAATGGAAGGGGAAGGAAAAGATTTATAAAAGGAAGGGCGAAAGTGGTTTGAATTTAAATTAAAAATTCTTTCTCTTTACTTCCAGACTTGGAAATTAGCTTTCATATTGGGTGCCTACCCATCAATTCCAATGGCACTGAGAATAAAAAAAAAAAGACTACAACAGCTAATGAAGTTACGGGATAAAAACAGCTATTCTTATTTAAATTTAACCCTTCGCCCAACAGATTTCCACCACCTCATTCACAGGGCTATGGAGGAAGTTGAGGGCAATAAGAAATAAAAGTGTCTTTTTACGGTGGTGTTAGATAATGGAAAATTGCGGTTCAATGATTGCAAACTGGCTTATTTGAAAACTATCAGTCTATCATTAAGGCAGAGTGGCAATGGAAAGGTAACTACAGATTCAATCACGTAAACGAAAGGCAATGACGAGATCAAATGAAATCAAATGCAAGTGAAAACCATACATTTCCTGATGATACGTGCGTCGTTCCATATAGATTTCTCCAACGACTGTAACCATCAAACCACACTAAACAGTTCACATTTCGAGATTATGTGCCGGCAAATGCAACGACTTTCATATTTAAAATATTGCGTGCCACTTTTTTCCAGCGATTCACATAATCGCGTCCTCGTCTCCCCAACCAAACATTTTTCATAATTGGCCCAAAGTCCTATCGCACTACTTCATTCTCTCATTTCTCAAAATAATGAGCGAACCCGCAATTCATCAAAAACATAGAAACTCGCACTTTGCATTGCAAATAATGTTAAACGACGTTGAGCGAAACCAAGCGTTTAGTTTTATGTTGGTGTGCCGTGAGAGTAGGGGAGGAGGCTGCATTTTAAAATATCCTTCACATACGAGTGCGGAAATGTATGTAGAGGAGTGGGACAACGTCCTAATTGTTGTCAGTCGACGGGATAATTTATTCATGCCTTTTAATTATGATATTTGAGAGTGTGAGAGATGAATTACTTTTGTACGAAGGCTATAGCTTTGCTGAATATTTTAATTACGCTGAACGGTAAATCAGTTTTTCTTTACCTTTCAAACTTTTTAAATGTTTTTTAGGAAGAAAATATCGTTGAAGTAAGCAACTTTCTTCCCATCACGACCTGGTAAAACTTTACGCTCGTATATCTCAATTGAAGAATATAAAAGAGATGTTCGATGGGACGGGGAACTATGACTGGTTATGGGCTCGAGGGGATCTTTGATGTGAAGGGGAGAAGAAGAAGAAGAAGAAGAAAAAAAAAAAAAAAAACGGTCAGGGTCCAAGGGAGATTAGTTTAGAAGCAATGCTGAGAGCAACGTTCTCAACTATATGCTAACGGCCGCTCAGAAAGGCAAAAGAATGAAAAAAAAAAAAAAAAAACTTCGGTTTGAAAGGCAAGGGGTAGAGTAATGTTATAAGGGTGCGGGATCGAAAAAGGGTGGACAAGGTAACGAGGGGGTTGAGGGTAACATATGATATCCTTTGGGAAATTTGAATATATACGTCTTTTCATTCGTGTCATCCCCGAGACCAAATCATCCCTCCCCCCTCCCTTTTTTTCACACGCCATCCTTTTTAGGCTTTCCGCAACTTTTCTACCAAAACCAAGAAAATGAACCTCCTTTTCCACCTCTGACAAACTCCTTTATTGAAGGATGGACAAAAATGACTTGTTTATTACCAAAACGATAAAAACTTTAATGTCTCGGGAGACGGAAATTGAGACGAGGACCGTTAACTTAGCACTTATTTCTTTCATGTAACAACCCTCGACTGACAAAACGTCAACAGCCCTCTCTACTGCCCCACCCGGTAAAATCATTTAGTTACTGTCAATAAAAAATAAAATAAAATAAGAAAAGGAGAAAAAAAAAGTTCAAATATTCAAAATAAATATAGAGATCTGAAGCTCCAGGCTAGTATATTTGTACGATGGAATAATACCGAACCACAGAGAGTTCTCTTCGAATAATTCGTTTTACCGTTCGTCGTGATTAACTAAAAAAAGGAGGATAGGCCGAATAACAACATACCTAACACATGTAACCGTGATCACGGTGGCGTTGATTTTCTAAATAAAATAAAACGAAAGAAGTGCAGGATCGGGCATAGTACGCGTTTAACTAAAGAAGATAAGTTAATGCCTCCGTTAGTCTGCCTTGAGCCCCGAGGCAACGCGTACTTTTTCACAGTTAATCCTTATCGTTTATCGTCTACCGTGGGTACGTTCCACTGTACGCTGCAAATCATATTTGGAAAATTATATTTGGCTCGCGAAAGGCTTTCCCTCCCGACGAATTGTGGGAGACGGCGGCCAAACTATCTGGCCAGGACCATCGTTGGTTATTCCGTTTCCTCGTGCCCTACTGTCGTAGGGCACCGTGTACGCGGGAGAAATCCTCCCCCTTACTTGGAAGATCGCCACCGTATAGACGTTCGAGAGCGAAACTCTGACACTTCCCACATCCGCCCGGAAATATCATTTCCCCGTTCGTCCTGGGACGACGTCGGACATCGCCAGGAGAAGGAACCTGGTGCAGATAAGCAATCATCAACGATCCGTTTATTTAACGCCTACCTTTAAGGCATTTCGTTGCCCTTCCCCCCCCCCCCAGTTTGGGTAGACTTTAATTTGTCCTCTTTAATCCCCGCGCCACTTGGACTATCCGCTGGACTTGAAGTAGTCTCTAGTTAATAAGTTAAGACTTTCTCAGGTGACTGACCCTCCTATCCTTATTTCCTTCCCCCCCCTCCCGACTCTACTCCACCATTATCGCACGCCCATAGGAAATTCACCTGTGGTTATTTTGTTTGTTAGAAGCCTACTTCCGATCAGCGGACGGGATTTCACTCCTCCTAATCGAAGCAGTAAATTATAAATTTTCCCTACCCTCCCGAAAATACGAAGCGTATTGTTCAAGTGTACAATTTATGTTGTTTCCCGACCACTAAACCACTATAGTTGTTTCACAAACAAATACACCCAATTGATCAGCCACCACATACGGGTGTTGACTTTTACTTTGCCCTTGACATAGCCAGCCGACCCATCCTGTTCCGATTCCCCCCCCCCCGTCACCAGTGAACCATCTTACACACATTTGTAATAATTTTCCGTAGATTGCATTACAACAACTAAATTACTAATAATTTGTTATGTTATTTATAATTGTTATATTTATTATTAATTTGTTATTGTTATTTGTGTTGCCAAGAACTCGATAACTGCAATTTGTATTTAATTTAATTTAAGCAATATCAATAGCAAACAAACAAAAAAAGCAATGGGCTCTAGTGCAAACGATTGGGAAAAAATCCAGTTAGCGCACTTTCTTTCTTTGGCGGGATAATGTTATTTCAGTTGGAGCGTCTTTGTGTTATTTTTCCCGACGTTATTAGGGGGGAATTCAATGAATCTGAGTAAGAAATAAAATTATCCCAATTTTTATGCTTTTATGCAATTGTGCTCTAAGGCCCTAAACTTGCCATCTTGTTAAAATTAAAACACGAAAACTTTCTATTTCGTGGATATTCCTCGAGAAGCTCACAAACGTGTATCTCTTTTTGCAATCATTCGGCTATTCATCAGGGTATTGGCGCAGTCGGGGCCGGCTATATTTTATAGCGAAGGGCCCACACCCGGGAAGTCGTCGCCACGAAGAAAAAACAATTGCAATCACCCAATTTCACGGATACTTAGTCTCCCGATACCGTCGGATTCCACGGGATGAAGACCCGCAACTCACAATTTAGCTGACACGAAACTTGCACTTTTGCAAAAATTAAGACTCGAAACTTGCAATTTCGCGGACATCCGACCAGGAAACTTGTAATTTAACTCGATTTAGGGCATAAACTTGCGAATTCAATGCTTGGTGCTTAATGTTGCAATTAAACGACTATTCGTGGGGCCGTGAGCGCAGTCGGGTATGACCACCGGCGTGCCTAAGGTCCCGACTCACTACTTTTTCGATTGCAATTTCGCTTGAATTTTGCACAGAAACTTGATTGCCGGGAAGCCATATGCAAAAACAAAAATCCCTGAAACTTCCAAATTCACGAAAATAAAGACTAGGAACTTGCAATTTCCGGTACTATAGACATTTTTCCAAACACTAGCAATTTCGCGAATATTTAGACAGCGTTTTTAGTTCCGAGAGATGTAATTTCGTGCTGGCTATATTTGAGACGTTGAAGTGCAATAATCATGATTTGCAGACTTCGGTTAATATTTGCCTCCTAATTGTAGCAATTTTGTGGGTTTTTTTTCAGGGCGCTGTCGTGGGAGGCAAGCCCGGGCTCCACGACTACCAAAAAAAAAAAAAAATCCTGAAACTGGCGAATTCCCGGAAATTCATAGGTCCGTAACTTGCAATTTCGTCGATATTGTAAGCGGCCCATTCACGAACAATAAATATTGCGCGAACTATATGGGTTGCTCAATAAAACTGAACGTTTGTGGATTGTATTGATGGGTTGCACAACATGAGTTATAGCTTAAGCTTTTGACGGTTAACAGTTACGGTTATGTGACGTCACAATAAACGTGAAAGTCTTTGAAAGAGTTTGAACGTTAACCAAACACGTTCAAAGACCTATGCAACAACGCAACGCTTATGCAATAACTCCCTAGTATTACATGAATTCCTTTGAAGTAGTTAGATACATCTATGCTCTATCATTATATGTTCATGCCACTCTTAAGTTCAATAACTCTTTTTAACCAGGGCACCCTGTTACGCTAATGTGACGTCACATTACCGTAAAAGTTAACCCCACAAACACACTTCCATCGAATCAACGTCGATAGACGTTTTTTCGTTGATGAGGATAGTTCATCGTAGAATCGACGTCGATTTTGCCTCGGTACCGTAATGTTGATAAATCAGCCATGATACGATACCGGTGCAACGTTGAGCTATCGATGTGTTTTATTCGACGTAAGATATTCGTTGAAATCAACTCGATGCAAATGCGTTGTTTCATTGATCAAGATGCGACATCAATGTGACGTTGAGCTGTAGGCGTGTTTTATTCTACGTAGAATCGACATAGAATCTACGTTGAAGTCACTAACTATTGTTCCGACAGCTGTAGCCTGTCAGAAAAAGTATATTTCATTTATGCGACCGCATCCACTCAAACTTAAACATAATTAAAAAATTAATTAATTAAAAAAAAAAAAAAAAAAAAAACACTCCCCCTCTAGCCCTCTCGCAGTTGACGGAGCGAGATGGGAGAAAACTCCGCGCTCGGGCGGAAAATACTCTTTGTAATAAGTTGTGCCTCGAGAGCGCGTCAACGACCGGGCTTCCGTACGGAACACTCACAATTTAGCATACATTTATCTCAAGATGGGGCAATTTTGCGACTATTTCTCTCAATTTTGACTGCGAACGAGCGTTTTTCCTCAATTTAAGCTGTCAATTAGCTGTTTTTCTCAATTTGTGCTGTGAATAAGCGATTTTTTCATATTTTAGCTGGGAATTTGCGTTTTGCTGAATCTTAGCCGAGAAGTGACTTTGCGAAAAATGTTAATTTTTTTTTTTTGTATGAAAAATCTGTTTTTCGGGCGGAATTTCAATATTATTTTTGGTTTATAGGGGCAAAATGTCAAGTTTTGGGCCGGTCGCCCCCTGGAAGCGTTTTCGAGCGGCGCTACAACGAACGACATCGAGCGTACATATAAAAAGACATAGGTAAATTTAATTCACTGCTGCTAAGACTGCAGTGGACGATGTCACATTCAATTTGAGGCTTTGGGATGTACGCTCGTTGTTGCGCCGCTCGAAAACGCTTCCACTGGACCACCGACCTTAATACCAATCAGGCGGTTTTTATAAGGAGTGAACTGACGGTCTCCGAGTGTAGCTGGATTCGAACAAAGACGAGAGATGAATGAGCAGCTCCTGGCTATACACATTAATTATATTGCTGGGACGAAATACAAGCGGCGAGTTGTATTTTGTAAAACAACGCATTTTAAAGAGAATGCTAACACAAAGTTGTTGTCATATCGGATACAAGTCGTGGAAAGAACATTGAAGTGCATCACAAAGTAATTACGGTGACGCGGTGGAGTGGGGGGGGCATGGAAACCGTGATTGACAAAATGACAAGAGCATTCTTTCAGTTTGAGGGACTTACGAAACCGCTTCCGGCTCGAATCAAAATATTTTGAAATAATACCAGACTGCCATCACCTGGTGCCCCCCCCCCTCTATGGATCCGCGCCTGCGACTGTGGGTCCAGAAATGCGGCACATCTCGCTCCGCCATCCATCCGCATCAACTTAACCCTGAAATCATGGGCTGAATACTTTATTATCGAGTGCCAGATTCACTAAAAGACAATAATTGACGTGGATGCTGATGTCGTCCCTTAAACAATATTAGCGTAGTGCCAAGATCCAGGCACTATTCCAGGGATGGGGAGGAGGAACTATCGATTCTATTTCCCGTAATAAGTGATTGATGGTAGCGTGTGGAAGGGTGGGTGGGACGGTCTCACAGCTTTCCACTCGTTCATTGTATAATCTGGGTCCCACAATCATTCACTACAGCTGTGTCTCTGTATCTCTTGCATTAGCGCAGCGAAAAGAGTAACAGAAATGAGCCAACCTAGAAAAAGTTGACTGTTGTAGGAACCAATCTAACGAAATTATAGTTTCAACCCAAAAATACGAATCGTTAAAGAGCTAAATCAACGTTTTTCTTGTTTTGTTTCTTCAATCCAGCGAAATGTGTGATTTAAATGAGTCGGGCCAGCGGATTTGCTTTTTTGAAGGCTTCGCATTTCGCATTTGAGGAAGCTAAATTGCCGAAACGGTCTTTTTGAGTGAGCTAGCCGCAAAATTGGTTTTTCATCAGCCAACCCAGCGAAAGTTGTGAACTTTGATTTCCCCCCATCACCACCACGAAATTGACTTTTCGAGAGGACCAAACCCGTGATTTTCTTTTTTTGGTGACCAAGGCCGTTGTAGGGGTGCGCGCGATCGCGGGACGTCCCACGGCCCGTTCTGCACACTGGTCGGGGTGCGAGACGGGAATTGAAAATAGTTTGCAGGACGGGGCGCAGGACAAAACCAAAATTTTCCGCGCGGCACAAGACTTCCCATGGCCCCTCCCTTGGAGTATGGACCCACCCTTTTGGAGTCGCGAGGTTACAGGAAACTATTTTTGATGGAAGGAAAGCTTACAGAAGTTACAGAACATTACGAAAGATTAAACTCGCCGCATTCAACTTCAAAAGGGAACCAAATCGTTGTTTTTGACAAAATTTGGTCCCCCAAGCCTCCAACGACCAGGAGAACAGAATGTCCGAGGAGCTCGTTGACAAAATATTTTTTGACGGAAGTCAAACTCCCAGAACATTATGTTATCATGATACGAAAGATAGGAAATTGCCGTATTACACTGGGAGAAAGGGGAAAAATCGTGGTTTTTGAAAAAATTTCGTCGAATAGAATTTAACATGACTCTCGGGCAGACGAGCTATGACTATTCCACTCCATAAAAACGGCTAAACTGACTGTAATCGCTCCCTTAAGTGGAGCGATTTGCACTGTAGAAATGGCAAACTGACGATTCGCCATTCGTGTAATGGCGAAACTGACAATTTGCGTCCACAAAATGACTTGAATGCCTTGATAATGGCTAACTGAGTTCGTACTCTAAAGCCGGGATACACACATGTCAAGTGACGAACAAAATATTTTCCAATTTTTAACTGGTCGGCTCCTAGGTAATTGCTAGAAAAGGCTTGAACTTGAGCAGAAAATGACTTGATTGACTTATCACGCTCTAAAAACTGCTAACAAACCATTCGCTAGTCGCGCCCTTAAAAGTTTAATCGACTAAATCGATGAACCATTCGTTCCCCCCCATCGAATAGGGATGCTACGGGGGGTGGGGGCACAGGATTTTTCATCAAACAGACTCCAATTTGGTCCCATGTGTGGCGTGGTGAACGTAGGTGCGGGAGTAGGATGGGGTCATAGCCCCCTCCTTGAGCCGACTTTGGGTCCGCGCCTGTTCCCTTGCCTGCTCCCGCCATTCTGTGCGAAGAATAATTTTAGTGTAATTTTAATTCCTGAGAAATTTTGCCTAACTGCACGTTGTGTAAAAGGCCGTATCTCGGTACCTATTGGGCCTGAAAAAAGTTGTTGACCAGTAAATTTAGCCTTCTAAATTCACTGTTTAAACAGGTATTTTTTATTTAATTTTTCCAGTAATTAGCGGCTTTCTCTCAATTTTTGCAACGAATTAGCACATTTCTTCATTTTTAGATGCGAATCCTACCCATGACTCCTAGCTGTGAAGTTCCCTCCGCAAATTAAGTAGCGTTTCAGTGCTTTCCAAATTGTATCATAAAATTAGCAATTTTTCTAAATTTAAGCATTGAATTGGCGCTTTTCTCCATTTTAAACACCAATTCGTGTTTTCCCCATTTATTACCCGCGAATTAGCGCTTTTTCACAGTTTTAGCCGCTTGAATTAGGGTTTTTTATCAATTTTATTCCATAAGTTTCCCCAGGAATCCGCGAGTTGTGTTTTCTCAATTTCAGCTGTGAATCAATAAATTTTTCTCTGCAACGCGCTTTTTATCGATTTTATCCGTAAAATCGCAATTTTTCATACACCTTATCTGCGTGAATTAGACTTCTCCTACACTTTTAGACGCGAATTCGCGTTTATTTTTCCATTTCACCCGTGAATTAGCGCTTTTTCTCAATTTCAGTCCTGATGATGCACGAAGAATCCATGAGTTGGCGTTTCTCACTTTTAGCTGTTAATTCGCGCTTATTTTTCTCAATTCTTAAAGCTGCTAAATTGAAGCACTTTGTCACAATTTGAGCCGTGAATTAGCGTGTTGCTTCATTTTTGAGACGCGAATTTGCGTTTTTTTTTTTTTTTAATCCTTGGATTAGCGCTTTTCTCAGTTTCAGCTGCGTGATTAGCGCTTTTTTCCAATTTCAGTCCCGATTTTATTCCAAGAATTCGTGATTTTGCGTTGTCCAAATGTCAGCTGTGCACTAGGGCTTTTTCTTAAGTTTTAAAGTCGCATAATTATTGTTGCGCTTAATCACAATTCTAGCCAAGAATTAGCGTTTTTCATTATTTTTGGGCCGTAAGAACTCGTCTTGCTCAATTTCTGGCGTGAAATAGCTTTTTTCCCCTCAATTTTAGCTGCGAATTATCACTTTTTGTGTATTCTTTCCGCAAATTGACGTTTCTCAACTAATTTTTCTCTCTAATTCTAACCACGAATTAGCGTTTGTTTCAATGCATTGCGAAGTTACTAATCGAACAAATTAGTCAGTAAAATATATAAAAATTGAAAATAATTTTCAACTCAACAAAACCATTTAAATTTATCTAAACTTAATTTACATTTTATTTTAACATTCAATAAAAAAAATGAAATTGTCCGCAAAGTTACCTCAAGAATTCGTTAATACGCGTTTTCTCAATTTCAGCTGTGAATTAGTGCTTTTTCTCAATATTAACCATTCCAATATTCCAATATTTTCCAATTTTATCTGCGAATAAGCGTTTTCTCAATTTTGCAAACAATTTTAGCCATTCGGTTACATCTTATGCACTTAAAATCCAGATTTTTTCATCTCCAAGCTTTTCAGGGGCCGCATCCTCTTTTTCTAGCCTCCAGTAGAGCTCACATCTGGAAATGTGTGCTCAGAATTACACTAATCGTCACAAATACTGGGAATTGAGCCCCATAGCCACAATTCAAGTCAGGTAAAGGCGTCCCCGCAAAATGTAAAGATGGTATCGAAGCATTCATACTTCCCGCATTCTAAAATGCAACCATAAATAAGATTCACGTGAGGGGTTCTTCACATATTCGGGTAAAATTTATTAAAATGTGTTGATTACATGTCTGGCATTGTTATCCTATAAGTTGAACCCATCTCTTCCAAACTTACTTCGACCAATCTTCACATTTTCTCCATGATAGAACGGAATGACTTTGTTAGCAAAAGAATCGCCTGCAATTAATAACTAAACTTTTCGAAAGCAATTAAGAAGTTTGGTTTGAAATGAAATTTGGTCGCGCAGAGAGTTGGCGTCGTCACTACTAGGAGGGCTGGAGTAATGAAAAGGTGAAATGGAAAAATGTGGTAATATTGGGTGGGCGGGCAGGGGTCGCGCGCTTACGTCTTGAGTGTTCAGAAAAGCAACTCACTTTGATGTAGAAAATTAAGGGTGAAAAGGGAAGTTATAAACACAAACTAGTTACTTTTCAAAGAGCATATTATTATTAAGTTCGAACGGACGCTCTTCTAGTTGAGACATAGCTTGGTAATCGTAATGTCAACTCCAGAATTTCAGTTCAGAGCATTTTGTCTAGAGATAAACTGGATTTATCCCCGCTTCATTTAATTGCAGACATCAAATGACCTTATTGTTAGTGGTAGGTGGAAGGGGGACATGGATTCCAAAGTGCCAAAATTGTCGAGTCGGAACGAATTGATTTGTAAGCTCGCAATTTTCAGTAAAGTCTCACCAATTGCTTTATTTGGCGTGGTTATACCAGATTCAAATTCCCGACCATAATTATTAAAAAAAAAAAAAAAAAAAAAAAGTGACATGAGCAGGAGACATCCTCTTGCATTAAGAAGGAATTTCATCTCAGAAAGAGGGATTGAACTGCTAGTTTTCTTATTTTCCATTTCAATCTTCAAGAAATTAAAAAAATAAACTCTTCTAATGATAATTTATTGTCTTAGAAGTAGTCTTCTTATCACCCTTTTTATTTTTCTTGACGTTTATGTCTTCTCCCGTCGTCGCGTCTCATTTTTCCCTCAATTTAATAACTTTCAAAGAAAAGAAAAGACTAATTAAACGTAAAATCGGTTGAAAGCTTTTTAAACTTCCTCATTTCCTCTCACTTAGCTCCGAAGAGGCTTTTATTTAATTAAATTAATAATAAAAATAATTATGAGGAAGAATCCTTATTTATTCTTTTCAATTTTTAATTAAAACCGTTTCCGATAAAAGTAAAAAGGGTGCGAGAGAAGGTGTCTTGTAAATTTTTGTTTCATTTCGAAAAACTGGCATCGAAAGATATTGCACGATCATACAAAAATGAATTGGACGAAATAGAAACAAAGGAGCGATGCCATTTAAATTGAGCAATTTTAAAGTTATCCAAGAAAATTAGTTCTGTCCCTATGAAGCGCGGAATAGTCGAGCGTGAAATTAATATACTCCAAGTTCAAAGTTTTCGAGTGACGTCAATGAGCCTTGTTTTGCCGTTAATTTGCAGTGTCGTACTGAATCTCTGTAAAGGACTTATTGTTAGCAACAAAATAAGTTTTTTTTTCTTTGTAACCAAATCCGTGTGAGAGCGGTGGTGAATTAATTACACTAAAAGTCACTCTGAACGCATAGATAACGAAATCATCCCAGATTGGAACGATTCGCTTGTAAATAAATCCACCGTCCCAGTATAATGGTATTTTGCCTCTTGTGGCTTTCTATGCTTTCCCCCTGACTTGCACTCGTCTAAAATCCATTCTCCTTTTGTTTAGCTGTATATGACTCTACCAATTGACAGGAAGTTTGATGATGATGTAGGCAGGATGAAAGGATTAACAGTATTATAGGCCCAAGCAAAACAAGTTAGCATGAATATGCCAGAGGAAGCAAATTATTTTGTTGGGAGAATACAAAATAGTTGATAAGGGAGAACGAGAATGTATGCAGACTGGGAGAGGAAACCCGTAAAATTGAGAACTGAGAGATTTCCGCCGGCCATTTATTAACTCAAGCGGACTGTAATCAAATAATTAGACGTGTGCTTACTAATTAAACTTGAGCCGAAATTTCTACGACCCTTTTCCTCGTTTCCCTTTACGTTCTTCATCAACTCACAGCGGGAAGAAGGCCCCTCATCCCCTCCCCAACAACATTCACAGCTGCAACTATCAACCCTTTTTGAGAGGGGTTGAGAAAGTAATTTTACGTTTGCTTTCCCCCGCTTCAAAACCGCATCTTTTAAAGCGAAAAACAGTGGTTTTCTCTCATGGCTTGAGTCTACAGAAGATGAGGGAGAGAAAGCAAAAGGCAGAGGTGTGAGGAAGCTCGGGATTCACTGTTGTGAATGGTTGAGGGTGAGGCGGAGTGAAGGGAGGGGCAGTTTATTTTCTTTGTCTTTCCAACCCCTTTACCCGAGCAACACCTTTTCCCTTCTTCGAGGGCATCCATTCGAAAAGCGGTACTCTCACTCAGTCTCTCTCACTCACACTCTCTCTCTCTTCCACTCTTACGGTGCGCTAAATCTTACCCCATTTCTCATAACTCTGAAGATTTTAACAGATTTTCCTTTTGTTCCTATCTTACCCCTCTATTTTCTTCTCGCTATTTTACGCCTGTAGACTATAATGAACTAATTTCATTTTACCTATTTTCTTCTTTTTTTTTTAGCTGAACAATTAATCATTCCATAACAAAAGAGTCGCTGATTTATGATTCATCTCGGGAATGGAACTGGAATTATAGTGAATATTTTTTTACGGGTCACGCTGGCATTACATTAGACTTTTTGGTCTCGAAAAAATATGAAATAAATATAAAACTCAGCTAAATGTAGCGTGAAATTTCCGGGGAAAAACGGGCTTGGAGTATGAGAGCAGAAAGTTCCCTGAAATCTAATAATAATTCGTATAAATAGTACCTTCCCCTACCAACTGTTTCGACGTCATCCTTTTTCACATCAAAGTACGTTACCCAACTTGATTTCATTCTGAAAAACCCTGCGTTCGTTCTAAGGGTGGGGTGGGGGGTGAAGAGCACGTAATTTCCAATAAATAAATAAGATAACTGATGTCTGTTTCAACAAAATAAAAGTAGAGAAGTTTATTCTTCCGATAAATATCCAGTAACGCACTTTCTTTGGTTCTTCATACTTTATTTTTCTATTTATTTCAGGATAGCTTTCGGTAAATGGGTGAATTTGTCTTTAAAATGGAAGTTATAACTTTTAAAAACAAGTAAATTTATCGTTTAACGGTCTTCGGTGCGATTTAACAATGTTATCATGGTGAGTGAAAGGAATAAAACACCACTTATCTTGAAAATAAAGAAACTAAGTAAGTACTCGGCTGAATAATTTCTTATGTTTTCATCAAAACACTTTGCTGTACAATGTTTCGGGACTTACTTTTGTAGCGTTCTACTGAACAAAGGAAAAAAAAAAAAAAAAAAAAAAAAAAAAAAACGGAGCCAATTAATTAGGTAAGCGTGGGTATATTGTGTATTAATATGAGGGGTAAACACGGAGACACGAGTTTTGAATAGTTTTTATACCATAAGGGGTCCATAGACGTACAATAAATATTGCGCAATAAATTTGTACAATATTTCGTTTCCAGATGTTTAGGGATAAAAAAATAGGTTGTTCATTATATTGTGCAACCCATCAATACAACCCACAAACGTTCAATTTTATTGTACAACCCCTATTATTGCGCAATATTATTGTACGTGTATGGGTCGCTATATATTTTAATCATCAAAAGGAACTAAGGGATAAAAAGGAAAGAGACACATGTGGTTTAAAAGGAAACAATTGCAAGTGTAGAATGACAATCAGAGGGGCGTCTATCTGGAGTTCGAGTGAGGCATGAGTACGATCATGACAGTCTCCCCCACTTATATTAGAACATGGATAGGGACAATAAGACATAACAATCGCTACAAAAAATTATAATTGATAGTCCTGAAATCGGGCAGGTATTCGTCTTTGCCGGGTTGATCGTCGAATCTGGAGTCTAGGGGTCACTTGATCAGAGGCGGGTTGTTGAAGATGTTGTTGTCGCTCTGAAGTAGAACTGTCTGGAATACTGGAAGATGGAAGTCCTACCATAGCAGGAGGGTTTGAGACAGCAGGAGTCGACAATCTGGGGACGTTGAGGCGAGGTTTAGCAGAGGCGAGAAGATCAAAGCTGACTTTCTTCTTTGGTTTCGTTACAAGAGTCGATCTCAACTGGTCGATGTGACGTTTTAATACTCTTCCAGTGTCAAGCATTACTAGATAATGACGTTGGCCAAGCTTCTCTTTAATTACACCGAATTCCTAAGTTTCTTTGTTATTTACGAAAACTCTTATTTGAATCCTCTCCCCCTTTTGGAATTGACGAGTGCGGCTAGAAATTTGTTTCCGAGATGTTTTCAGTTGGGATGGAAAAATTGCGTCGAGTCGAATGCGCATTGGTCGGTTAAAGTAAATTTCTGCTGGTGTCTTTCCGGAAGCAAGCGGAGTTGCTCTGTATCGCATGAGAATAGAGCTTACTTTGTCTTGCTTGGGGTTAGAGTCATAAGCTGAGGCACGAAGCCAACGTTTTAGCGTCTGTACATATCGCTCCGCAAGCCCATTCGTGGATGTATGTTGAGGGGCGATCAATTTTTGGAAGATGCCGTTATTGCAACAAAAACTCTTGAATTCGTCGCTGATGAATATTGATGATGCGTTGTCTGATACGAGAAAATTTGGAAACCCGTGGAAGGAAAATATGTCTTGAAGCAGAGAAATCGTATTTGAGCTGGTTGGAGCAGTTTTAATAGCTCGAATTTCGGCCCATTTTAACCTGGCATCTACCCAAATTAGGAAAAAATGGCCCTGGAAAGGTCCCGCATAGTCCATGTGGACGCGTTCCCAATTGCTATTGGGTTCCTCCCAAGGGTGAACAGGAGCAATCGGTGGATTTGAACGGGTGCGAGCACATTCTGTACAACTCTTGATCATGCGCTCAATGCCGCTGTCGATGCCTGTCCAAAAAACGTACCGGCGAGCCAACTGTTTCGTCCTCATAATACCCATGTGGGTCTCGTGAAGTTCTTGGAGTATTTGTGTTCTCAAGGACGAAGGTATAATGATTCGATCACCTCGAAAAAGTACGCCGTTGTGAAGCGTATATTCCGAATCGGCTGGATGGGACATCAGTTTATTAATTATCGCGTTTAATTTGACATCCTTCTTTGTTTCCGTTTTTATAAAATCGTAGGTAATTTTTGCGCTGGAAATTTGAAAAACTGCGTCAGTAAACAACTGGTTTACCTCTAGACCCAGATCCTCCGAAGAGTCTGCCGATTGTAATTGCGTTGTACGAGATAAACAATCAACATTTTTACTGTCGACGCCTTTTTTAAATTGAACGGTATAGTCAAAACCAGAAAGAAAAGACGCGTACCGAAGAAGCCTTGATGATGTCATTTGTGGTAAAGCTTTATTTTGATGAAAAATTCGAGTCAACGGTTCATTATCGGTAACTAGGAGAAAATTTCGTCCATAAACGTAATTATAAAAACGATTAACTGCAAATATGATGGCCAGGGCTTCTCGATCAAGCTGGCTGTAATTTTTCTCAGAAGGGGTCAGAGATCGTGAAGCATAAGCTATTGGCCGTTCCACTCTTTGAACTTTGTGACTGATGACAGCAGCGATTCCATCCGGACTAGCGTCAGAATTTAAAATAAGAGGTAAATCAGGGTCGTACGGTGTCAATACCTTATCGCTCGAAAATTCCTTTTTCAGACGAAGGAAGGCAGATTCGCATGAAGTTGACCAATGCCATCGATTATTTTTTTCTAGAAGACGCCGAAGTGGAGCCGAAACTGAAGAGAAATGCGGAATAAAACGCGAGTAGTAAGTGACAAGCCCAAGGAAACGTCGAATATCTTGAACGTTGCGAGGTCGAGGCATTTCGTTAACAGCACGCACCTTGTTTTGATTTGTTCTAATTTTCTTGAACTCGATTATATGGCCTAAATACTCGGTTTTTTGTTCGAAAAATTGTTTGTTTTTATTGAGATGGAAATCGAATTGTGACAGTCGCCTCAAACACGCTCGAATATTCTCATGGCACTCTTGAAGTGATGCACCATGGACGATGATGTCGTCGAAATAATGCTCTGTTTTTCTAAGTCCTTGTAAAGTTTGTGATAATATTCTATTGAACTCAGAAGGTGCGGTTTTTACACCAAAACTGAGACGGTCCAAGAAACGCAGATAAATTATTATAATAAACAGGACCGATCGAAACACAAAGAAGTTGAGCCATTTTCTCTGGGTCCGTGACATTTTTCATGGCAAGGTAATTCTCGAAACGTTCCACGTAGTAAATACTTTTTTCTTTGTGGCTATCGAAATTTTCAAAAGATGGTACTAAAGCTAATGAACTCACTGATCGTGGTTCTGGGTTGAACTGAGCAGCAATCTGGGATAGCAGAGTTTCTTGTTGACGTTGAAAAACTGCAAGAAGTTGTTGAAATTGTTCGGCATCCATTCCGGTATAATATTATAATCACAGGAACACTTCACAATAAATTCATGATCGCGATAGACTTTACTAAGGCACTATAAAACACGAGTACTGCAACACGCAAATCCGCGCCATACTTGGTCCCTCATGTGATTATAATTATCACCTGATCTCATTGACAAGTAGGGTATTTTTATTTATTTCGACCGCGTTATGCGTTTGTTTGCCGTTACGATGACAATTTTTTCATTCATGATATTGTGTTTACCCTAACGACTGAGGGACCAAATATGGCGCCAAAATCCGTGTTGCAGTACCTGTGTTTTAAAGGTACTCTAACTTTACAAGGTTCTTCCTCGTCGCCAACTATTGTGTATTAACCCTCCGAGGCTTCGGTAGTCTTGTAAGAACAGACGCTCCGGTTGGGTCGGATCCGACCCATCTCTACTTTTTTACGTTTTTTTCGTGTTTTTGAGGACATATAGCAATGAAAAATTGAAACTACGTTTTTTAATATATGTTTAACCTTTTTATGGAGTTTTGTTAATTTAAACATCAGTCTTCAGCCTCTGAAAGAATTTGAGGCCAGCGTAATGTTCGAGCAATAAAAACAACGAAAAATACAATATAATAAAATATCAAAATGGGTTTGTATTTGGTTTCAATTGCAATTTGAATTGGTTTCAAATAAAAAAAAACAATAACAAATTCAATGAATCACCAACCCAAAACATCGCATATCACAAATCGATTTCGTCACTAGCATCAATATTTGAACATTTCAGTCAAAATGTAGGAACGGTTAACTTTAATGTACATAATACTGTCAAATTATAATATAAGTCTAACTTACAAAAATAACGGGAATCACGCAGATTGTTCAAGACGTCTTCGACTCGATGGATGGGGTGACTTGCTTTAACAAGACGCTCATTCACGCCACATTTATAGTCGACGCATATCCTTACTCCTCCGTCTGCTTTAGGAATGACGACTATAGGAGATCCCCAATCACTTGTTCTAACAGGTGTAATAATGCCACTGGATTCCTGGGTATCGAGTTCCTTCTCAACTTATTCTTTGGCGCAAAGAATATGGAACATTGCGTTCTTTTGTGAAAATTGGCTTGACTCCCACTCTTAACTGGAGATTGACTTCGAAATTTGGAGTGCAACCAATTTTTTCTTCGAAGATGGGGGCAAATTCTTGATAAATCTTAGGAACGAGATCAATAGGCGGAATACTGTTTGCAGAGGAAATTAAGAGATTTTCAGAATCGATCTCGTGTAGGTTGATTTTATGACTCCTAATCCATGAGCGGCCAAGGAGAGCAGAGTGACCATTAGGTACGATGTATAAATCACCTGTAATAGTCTTGTTTTTAAACGAAACTTGAACTTTACCGATCGGTTGAATAATATCGGAATGCTATATTTGGAGTTTGAAGTTTAAGTGGCAAGTTTAAGCGCTGAAAATCGGCTTCATTCAGCATCGAGAATTTTTCGCCAGAATCGTCCTCAAAACGCTGAGAGCGACCATTTATCGAAACGGAGATCATATATTTGTCGGAATCTGAGCCTATCCCGAATAACTCGATGATTTGAGGCGATACCGGAGTAAGCAAATTTATTCCGTAAGGACTGGAAACGTTTTGAACTGGTTCGGCGGAATTCTGAGACTCACCCATCAGGGTTTTGATACACACACGAGCTATGTGGCCTTCTTTGCCACATAAGTTGCATTTAGCCTTATGTCTTTCGATATGACACTTGTTGATCCGATGATTGTTTTTGCCACACCGGAAGCACAAATTGTCGATCCCGAGAGGTTTGTAATTTGTTTTTTTTTCTATTTCTCGATCGTGATCGGCTGGAGCTGGATGACCTGGAGTCGCATCGGAATGAAGTAGAATTGTTCCGCGAGTTAGAAACTGAATTGCGGCTTCGATTGACGGGTACAGATTGGGAAGGTGACAATTCATACGTGTCGTCGTTCGTAAAACTGGAATTGGGCTTCCTGGTGAGTTCTTTACACTCAATTCGGGATGCTTCAAGTGATGTCGCCTTACTAACAATCTCTTCAAATTTGGTTGTACTGGATTGACTGCTGGATAAATTGGGCTCGTAGAAAAACGTCAGTGACTGAGACTGATTTTTTGCATTCGCACAGAACTGAAAATTCACACTCAGCAATGTCTCGTTGTAGGGATGCGACGTAATCCGCGATGACTGGGACTCTGTTTGAAAAATATTCAGAAAATAATGCTTGGAAACCACAACATTTTTCTTCGGAATTAGCATCTGCTTAAAAGCGTACAGTAAATCCGACTGGATGAGACTTTTTGTTGGTTTATCCGGTCCAAGAAACGCAGATAAATTATTACAATAAACAGGACCGATCGAAACACAAAGAAGTTGAGCCATTTTCTCTGGGTCCGTGACATTTTTCATGGCAAGGTAATTCTCGAAACGTTCCACGTAGCAAATACATTTTTCTTTGTGGCTATCGAAATTTTCAAAAGGTGGTACTAAAGCTAATGAACTCACTGATCGTGGTTCTGGGTTGAACTGAGCGGCAATCTGGGATAGCAGAGTTTCTTGTTGACGTTGAAATACTGCAAGAAGTTGTTGAAATTGTTCGGCATCCATTCCGGTATAATAATATAATCACAGGAACACTTCACAATAAATTCATGATCGCGATAGACTTTACAAGGTTCTTCCTCGCCGCCAACTATTGTGTATTAATGAGGGATAAACACGGAGACATGAGTTTTGAATAGTTTTTATATCATACATTTTAATCATCAAAAGGAACTAAGGGATAAAAAGGAAAGAGACACATGTGGTTTAAAAGGAAACAATTGCAAGTGTAGAATTACAATCAGAGGGGCGTCTATCTGGAGTTGAAGTGAGGCATGAGTACGATCATGACAGGGTACAAGTGTCCGCCACTAGTGGGCGGAGGCTGCTTGTTCCCGTTTTTATTGACACCCCCTCCGGACGGTCATTGCGATTAATCTCATGGAACATTCGATGAGCTTCCTGGGATTGAGAGTTGAGTGAGAAAGAAGCGTTGGGAGCGAGGGGAACCTAGTGTTCTGAGTATTAAAAAAAAAGAAAAAACAAAAAAATGAAGGAAGATTTTAAAGGAGACAGGATTAAGCCCCGTCTACATAAGACGCAAGGACGCCGCCGCAGGACGCAACGCAGAACGCAGGAAGCAACGCGAATTTCAGCCAACTCTCGCGTCTGCGGTTGCGTTCAGGCAATCGCATTTAATTTTAGAAGGCAGGGTCTAGTTTTGAGGTTCTTTTGCTTTTAGGTTGCGATGAAGTGAGGGAGCTTATTGCCCTGGTAAAAACAAGTCCTGGGCTGTACTCCAAGAGGGCATCGCAACACAAAAACAAGAAGGACAAAGAAAGTCGGTAGTATCACCACCGACCGCATCAGAAGAGGTCAAGAAAATATTTGGAGGACGAAGGGACGACGCGTTGGGGCTCTGCCTTCGAATCATTCAATTATGCCTAGGGGAGAGTGCCTGAAGATAGAAAAATTAGAGTCATTGGTGCTTGAAGAACTAGCAGTGATGATTTCCCAATAAACATAAATTAAAACCCTTTTTTTATTATGTCATACTAGTCTTGTAAGAAACATTAGTTTTTTATTAATTAGTGATTCTCAAATAAATTTACCTTCAAGTTTAAAGAATGTATTTAATTCACTCAAAATACAGGGTGTATGTCGGCATTTGGATGATTTTGTACTGTTCAGTACACAGCTAATAGTGGGGGATAGTGGTTGGGAAGGTCCTATGTCTACAAGATCGTAGCACCCCCACAACTTGGTGTGTACTATAGAACTACACGTATACCAATTACGAAAACAAGTAGTTCCTGATAGTAAGAACCTTATATTTATGGATATATTTGTTTTTAGTTAAATACTGGGGTATCTGGCTAATTTTACCCGAATGTCTGAAAATTTTAAAGCATCCCCTGTCTTGACTGGCAAAATATTTGGAAGTAAATCAAGCCATATTGCCTTGCAAACTTCCGGGATGTAATTTTATAAGCAGTTGAGCACCCGACTCGAAACATCCATGTCCACGGACTGCTTTTTTCCCGTATTTCCATGCAACTGCGATAGCTACAAACGAATCGTTGTAAGTACAAGTAAATGAATATGCAATATGTATACGCTACCAGGGTGAACTCACGAAAGCGTTCACACTGGTTGTGAACGCGGTGGTTCAACTGGTGAAGGAGTTCTGTTGCTTTTCTTCTCGAGATATGGAGTCACCCTTTCAAGAAGATCCTCGAATTTTGAAGGTCACATCCCCGTAACTCAAAAAACTCCTCGTGATCCGCGATTCTCAATGTTTCATAGCAGCCGAACATCATTCTTTCATTAATGCATGAAACCACCACTGACGGCCCCTTCTTCTATTTTATTTTTCCCTCAGCCGAATTTTGAAGACCATCGCCGAAACACAGATGGTAAATAACGTGGCAACGCCCTAACTTATTAGCTATCTTATCCATGAAATGATTAAATTGACTTGAAAGTGTGAAAATAAAATGCTGACTGGAATTAGTGGAGTACGATAACCTAGCAATGTCAAGATAAAGTGATTAGAACTGCTCTTTCACTTTTTATTTTATAACGTGACATATGATTGGCTCAACGCACGACGGAGCCTTGCGTTTTATGTAGACAGTGAAAAGTGGACTTGCTTCCTGCGTTCTGCGCTGCGCCCTGCGACGGCGTCCTTGCGTCTTATGTAGACGGGGCTTAAAAAGTTTGAAAGTATTTAATAGATCGTGAGGGCAAGGCGATAATTTTGGAATTACCCAAAAAGTTGATTTTCGTGTTTTTCTTGTGCCGTCCTGGGTGGGGATTGCGCCGGCGTGGGTCTCCGTGTAGGACCGGGGGAATAACGTGAAAGAAAAAAAAAACTAAATTTATTTTTTTTTTTAGAAATTCTTGCATGCCTGCATGTACTGCATGACAATTTTTTTTAAAATATATTTTAGGGTGAGAGCTCCACAACACAGCAAAAACATTATCGCTGCACTTTCACTAATGATCATTGTTGTAATATTCCTTTGGAATTTTTTTTCTCTTTATGAATTGGGAGTGTTTTGTCGCTCGTAATTTTGAGCACTTGCCGTAATTGCCGTAATTGTTGTTGAAATACATATTTCGGTTGTGTGCGTAATTATCTTTTTCCAAGTCAGCGAACCTCGCCTCTCCGAAGGGCATCTGAGCCAGACGGGCAGGTGCGGAACGGCACACTTTGAAGATTTGTCAGTTTGATTTAGACACTCATGACACTGAAAATTAACGTCCTGGCTGCGGAGAACCAAATTCTTCGTATATAATCAATTAAACGAAAATGACGAGTTCGTGATAATGATAGCCGTTTTTCATACGTACAGCAAAACTGGAGCCCTGCAGAGGACTTTAGTCGGTTGTCGATGAGATTTACACGTGAATTCGTCTATATATTATTAGGCTAAGTTAGCTGTCGATAGGCTCCATATTGAGTTACTGACCTTTTTTGCGTAGCTTGCCTTCCTAACCAGGTGATTAGCGTAACAAAATAATGTGTTCAGATGGGACTCCACAACTCTATGGACAAACCCCGGGTTTTACAATAAATCCCAGGGCCATGTTTCTTGAAACCCCGAGTGCTGTGGATAACAATAAGCAGTTCGGCATGTTCACTCACCGAGCGGCGAATTATTCCCCGGATCCAGCTCCTTCTCTCTATAATCACCCTCCCATCAACCCCCTCCAGCGCTACGTCCCGCCAGCGCAAAAACAGCCTACTCCATCTTGAGTGCCCGCTGCTGACCGGCTTGACACCTCTCCTGCGGCCTTGAGCCCTCTCCCGTCACGTATGACGTTCTCTAATGGTGGGGCCTAAGGCACGCACAAAGGGTGAGGTCAAGCTTCTCAACGGCTTAGACTAGGGGACAGCCTCACAAACATGTTTCTCCTCCGACCAATGAAAGGGGGTCGTTACACACCACGACGAGCAAGAAGGCTGATTCCCTCCCTGAAGAGAACGACCTTCGTCGCCGCCTCAACTCTGAGAACCCTGCCATGTCCCACAACCCACAACACCTCGGAATTTAGATTTTTACTCAGAATAATCCCCCCCCCCCTTATGTTTTTGCTATTGAATACCGTTCCATCCCCCCCCCCCTCACAAATGAAAACCAATGCCACAGCCTTTTGCCAGCTGCGTTCCACGCACTGCAAACCACTTAAACCATCAGAAGGAGAGCCTGTACCTTTACAGAACACCTACAACCAGTTGGGACCGCCAATCAGTCCATCCCCCGCACTGAAGACGAAGGACCGCTGCCCCTTCCCAGAATCACCCTGGCTCTCCTTCGACGCTCTCCGTTCCTTTATTTTTTTTTCAGAGGTTGGTGACCTTCGCGGCTGGCCTGCCCCGACTCTGCCCATAGCTTCCTTCCATGTTCCTATATTCGGGTCCCAATTTGACCACAATTTTAAGTTTTCCGGCTGAAAATACACGAAATTGAATGTTCCGGGGGTCGTTGGAGAGTTAATTTAATTGACATTGCAAGTTCAGGGGTGGACGTGTACACCTCTTGAGCCCGTGGTGGGATTCTCCACAATTTCCCCTTAAGCTTTGACTGAATTTTAGTAGATTTGGAGCATCCAGAAATTGCACCCAGAAACCATGAATTTGCGATTTCTCTATTCCATCTATAGGCTGTCCACTTAGTGATGGACTGTGTTGCTTCACTTCGATTATTGATGTGGGAAACCGATTATGAGCGGGAAAGTTTTTATCTGTAACCTTTCTTTTATCTCGCGAAAAAAGTAGTGAAAAATTGATTTTGTGTCAGAAAATAAATTGCTTCGTTTTTTTCTGTAGACCAATTATTTAATAAAGAAAACAATCCACTAAGACAATTTGACGGAGAGCGGCTCAGCTAACGAAGGCAATCAGACGGGTGAGTCTTGATTTTATTATTTTTTCCCACAATTCGATTTGTTCACTCCAATCAAAAATATTTACAGAACTCAAAAGAAAAATGAGAAATGGAGCTCATGTTCACGCAGGTAAAATAGAGAAAATGCGCCACTTCGTGGTTTCTCGAACCAACATCTCGGTAAATATTGCGAAAAAGTGCTTATTCACGGCTAAAATGAAGGAACCCATTTCAAAGTTTTGCGGTGCAGCGCCCGGGTCAAAATGAATGAAATTCGCTAGCTTACGGATTATGACGACCCTTTCAATGCTAAAATGTGAAGGGGAAAATATTGCTCAAGGCAGAATTGGGGAAAAACACTAATTTTCGGCTGAAATTGAGGGAAAACGCATTGACCGAATTGTCTCCGTTTGTTGGTAATTTATGGAATTGTCGTGACAAAAATAGAGAAAAAGCTTTCATCCACAGGTCAAATTGAGTGAAAACTACTTTTTTGCAGCAGAAATTGACAGAACACACCAATTCGCGGTTAGGCGGTGCCCATTTTCATTTAGTCAATATTGATGGCTCTTAGGCCCGCCAAAAATTGAGCCCACGCGTGGGTCACCCAAGTTCAAAAAACAGTTGAAAGACTATCCATTTTCAACTGTTTTTTTGAGCTTGGGCGACCCACGCGTGGGCTCAATTTGCGTCGGGCCTTAAAGCCAGTTTCAAATACATATTTTGGAGAGGAGAGTACCGCGTTTGGCTATTTTTAGTGCACAAATAATCAGTTTAGCTATGTTCAAGGCGTGAAACGGCAGATTTACCATTTTCAGGACGCAAATGGCTTAAAGCTTTTTTGTATCGAATTTAAAGTTATTTCGGACTTGTATTTAACAATAGTGACATGGTGCTTTATGTGTCGTGAGAAAAAGAAACTGCGACGGAGCGGGAATCGAACCCGCACTGAGAAAAATGGGACTTAACCGTTTACGATTTTTGATCAGTAAATTACAAAACAGTTTAAATAACTTTTTATGCCTTCGTTAGCTGAGCCGCTCTCCGTCAAATTGTCTTAGTGGATTGTTTTCTTTATTAAATAATTGGTCTACAGAAAAAAACGAAGCAATTTATTTTCTGACACAAAATCAATTTTTCACTACTTTTTTCGCGTGATTTTCATAAATTTTTTTAGTAATTTATACTTTTTAAAAAGGTGAAAAACACCTGTCGTAAGCGGTAACCAACATAAACAGTAAAAAAACTCTGTTTTATTGTAATATCTACTGTTACAGCGGTATCTATCACCGCGTAGTGCTCGGTGTATTTGACCGTTCTGCTCGGAAAGGTGAATATTACTGACGAACGGTAACGGTGAACAGTGAAATAAACCTAAGCATAAGTAAAACCGTAAAAGGTATTATTCACTTCCAAAGAGTCGAAAACACTGGGTATACTGAGTTGATCTCACTTTTCATGTTAAGAACAGTGAATTTAATGTCAAAACAATAAATTTCACTGTGCAAACAAGTTGATTTAACGTCTGAAAAGGTCCTAAACATATCTCCCACCACCCAAAATGCTTGCGTTGTTTTTTTCAGTTTAGAAAGAAATGGAAATAAGGGATTAGTTCGGTATCCTGTTCAAGAGTGAGCCGTTTCGGAGTGCTGGGTGTGCGTTCACAGTTAATCGGAGCATCAATTTCAAAGTGCGCTATTTTGTCAATAATGTTATAAATAATCATGCTTTGTGAATATTCGTTAATGGAACATAAATACATGACTTTAATAGAACATAAAGAATAGTGACTAAATGGTTCATGACCTTGTACTATAAGCCTGTCCTATAACCCCATGTCTATGGTAAGCATTTACTTCTTCATCACTGTGTTCACGTTTGAATACACCTTTTTGCAATATTTTTCATTTATTTTCATTTTTCAGGTCCTTTAGATCAGTTATGTTCACTTTTCTTCCAGTTATGCTCCGCGCTGCACCTGTAGGACTGGTACTTCTTCGTCTTTTACCTCTTCCAGAAAGCCCATCGTAAGCTCAATACTAAAACGCTAATAAGTGTAACACGCATCTACGATGGTTTTTCTGGTTTATCGCTATCTGCAAGGTGAAAAATAATGAGACGTACCCCTCCCACCATCAGAGGTTCAGCGTGGCTACAAGATAACTGAGATGAAGGTGAACATAACTATTCTAAAATTCATGACAATTGTGTAAATAAATGAAGGACGAGTGCATAATAACGCTGGAATGGCAAAGCGACAGGTGAAAAGAGCTGAGAACTGAGAGAACAGTGAAAATTACCGTTACGATGGGCTTGAAAACAGTGAATAATGCACTTGGAAAAGGTAAACAAAAAAGGTAAAAAGACCCGAGAGAACAGTGAAAATCGCCGTTTCGGGAGGTCTGAAAACAGTGAATAGAACTGTTTGCAAAGTAAAAGGAAGGGTAAAAAGAACTGAGGAAACAGTGAAAATTACCGTTATGGAGGCCTAGACAACAGTGAATAATACTGTCATGACAACCTTGAAATCATTAAATCAGTAAAAAATACTGCTCGAAAGGTAAAAAATAACTGTAAGAACAGTAAAAACTAGCATTATGACGTCACTGAAAATAGTGGAATTTACTGTACAAAAAGTAAATTTTACCGATTCCCTTCAGTAGATTCCATCGAAAGGACAGTCATTTCTAACACTCATTTCGAAGTTCATTTCACTACCACGTACGGTAAAATTCACTGTTCGCACTTGACCGTTTGCCTTCGGTGAAATTCACCACGGGAAAAAGTTGGTGCCCCCAGCACCGTTTAGGTCGGTGAAAAACACCCAATTTTCAGTGTTTTTTACTACTTTTTTTTCTCAGTGCGGACACCGTATCCTCCGGTACGGCTCTCTCAGACTACCGAGACACCGCGGCGATCAGGAACTACTCAACTCGATACACAAGTTAATGGTTTGTTTGGCCATTCTCGGTGCAGGACAGGAATCATCTGTTTAGGCTTTTCTGAGCGCGAATAGTCAGTTTAGCCATTTTCAGGGAGCAAATAGTCCGCCATGCCAAGGTACGAACTGTCATTTAGGTCATTTTTGGCACGCTTAATTGCTCATGTTCGAATTAGCCATTTTCATTGCAGAAATCTCGAAAGCGTGAAGTCAGTTTGAATATTTTAGGGCGCAAATAATCTGTTTGGCTATTTTTAAGACTCAAATCGTCAGCTTTGCCATTTTGGTACGTGATTGTATAGTGAGCCCACATGTTTTAACGGTGGAAATAGCTTGTTTAGCTATTTTCAGGCAGTGAATGGCTGTCAAGCCTTGCATATATTTCTAAACTGCTGGCTGAAGTACTCTGGAAGAAGTTTTTGACCTCTAAAACCCTCCCCATGGGCACGCTACTGGGTGACAGAAGTACGAATTGAATAGAGATTTTAAGATTAACGATTTAAACTCGATGTAAATCATTGCAGTACGCAAATAGTTTCACTCAATCATTATTGTTATCCGTGACGTAGCGGTTTTTCATAGACGGTCTACAGTTTCCCGCGAGGCTGCACAGTGCATACGTTTGCATGTTGGAAGGCTCAATTCACCAAATCGATCAATCAATCTTCGTTCTACTAGCTGCTAGCGTTGCTGATCGCTCCGGTGACTGATGATGAGTGTGAGGCTGGTCGTAGTGAAGGGGAGGGGGGAGTCCAACTGTATTCCCGGAATTATTGGCACTCTTCCTTGTTATCTAATTATCATAATTTACTGTATAATACGGTTTGCTCGGAGTAGCTGTTAATTTAAACGTGATTTGCTATCATTTTGACAGGCGCCAACCCAAAATATTGCTCGCTAAGTAGCCAATGGAAGGAAACTTGAGGGATGGGTTCCCGGGCAATGAGACATGGAGTCCCCGCGAATAATTTTGAACTGAGTGTGTGCGTGTGAGTAATTGTTCGCGCCGGAATAGTCAATTCAGGGAAATGCGTCCTCTCTCTTCTCACACTTTGTGAGGATCAATCCTTTTCATGTTTCATTTGAATAGCCTTATGAAGACGAATTGCAAAAAAAAAAAAAAAAAAAAAAAAAAAAAAAAAAGTATAGCTAAGGGAGGTATACGATGGTGTGAGGGTGGATCGAGTTGATTTTTTAATAATGATGCTCTTTCCCTTCCCTATCTACCTCTGAAACCAACCCTTCGACGCCAAAGGGATCGCTCCTGTCAAAGCCGACTCCATAGAAAGTGATAAAGTTCCAATTAGGTAACCCTCTCCTCTACTCGCCTTGATATCAAACCTGCATGCAGATAACTGAGTTTGCTCTGCCGGAGATGGTCTAAATACCTCAATAATTAAAGCTAACGAGCAGATCTTTATCTAGTTAAGCTTCCTTGCAAAATGTATTTAAAGTACGGTTCACAAAGCTCGGCTGTTCCCCGCACCACCACCACCGTCACTCTGTCTCTCACCGCGTCATCTCACCACAAAGGGTTGGTAATCATCGTTAGCATGCATAACATGGATAAAAAGTAGCTGAGGGCTAGGGGTCAGAGGCATCGTCGGCTCGAAATTAACTGCTTGATGGTTATAAAAGAAAATCATATTGAGAGGGGCGTCAATGGGCGATACTTATTAGCTGTAGAAGGCAAAAACTGTCGGAAACTGAATTGTGGTGTACCCTAATGTTATTCCCGGTTCCAGCAGTGTTTTCCTAAAAATAAGTTCACGTCACATCTGCTGGGACAATAAGAGGAAAATGTGGTAATATGAAAAGTCACTGGAATATACAACGCCCGCCCCTGTAGAAAGGCTCACCCGACCCACCCCTGTAGAAAGGCTCACTCGACCCACCCCTATTTTTAGACGAGAAAGCACTGAAAATAATCAATTTGAATCTTGGAGACTTTTTTTTTGCTCTCTCTCTCTCTTTTCTGAGTGGCACCGGAGGAGTCGAAGGAAAGACCTTAATGGGGACTCAAGAAGAGAATCCGTTGTTTACTAAGACAAGGAAAAGAGAAATGGAAGAGCACCCTTCCCCCAACCTTCGGCTACCCCTCCTCATCGTGGATGGCAAATAGCCCCACGTTTGTCCAAAGACATTTCAATCCATTTCAGTCATAGTCGTCTTGTCAGAAGAGATGTAACTGCCGTTATACAATGGATTCTCATTGTGCGCACCCGGAGCATTTACTTTAACGATCAGGGAGTTTTTTTGTTTCAAAGCAAATCACTTCTCTCGCACTTTTCTCTTTTTTTTTGTTTTTAATCCGAAGCCTTTTTTACGATTCACCCAAATTACCCCAGTCCAACTTCCCTTTTCTGTCGCCTTTTTTGTTTTAGAAAAAAAAACAACACTTTTCCCCCTCTCGAGTTTATCGTGTTCTTTTTTTTGTCATTTTCCTCCTGTCTCAACACTTCCATTTCTACAAAGTCTACAGCTGGTCAACATAGGTCGCGAAAGAAGCAAGTCACCTGACCGTAATAGAATTCGACAAGAAGTAAATCTGCTTATCAAAAATCTTATTTTCTTTTCCATAAACTTCGCTCAACTCTTCGCTTGAACGCTTCAAGCTAAGAAATGTGATTCAAATCATTCCAAGAAAAATAAGAAAAAATCTGTATGTAATGCTGGTTGGTTGGCGGGGGGAGGGTGAGTGGCGAGTGAGGGCAAAGTGGAAAAAAAAGAATGTGCTGAGGATGTAGAATGTATGAGAGGAAGAAAAAAGGTAAATCTGTTGAGCGTTAGGTAAACAAAAGACGGGAAAACGAGTGTAATTGAATTATGGATTTAACGAAAAGAGAGAGAGAAAAAAGAAAACAAATCCATCGAATCGCGTATGCCTCGCAGGAAAACTCTTATTTTCCGCTACAATAAAAAATTCACCCAGTTCGAATGAAACAATGAGTGGATATACTCGTATAGATTTGATCTTGATAAATTTGTGGACAATTCATTTGATTCACAATCAGACGTATTTCTGAATAATCCACCCCCTTCCTCCTAACACAAAACTAAAACTGCAAACCGTCTGCCGAGGGAAGAAGTTTTGTTTTAAAGGAACTAGAAGGTATATTACAACATGACCCTCAGGTCACACTAGAATAGCGCTTTTTCTGATCATTAGTCTCGGATCACAGTAGCGTTCCGTCAGTGTGTATCACAGGAAGTCCCCCGAAAAGCAAATATGGGAAAATGAGGATTTTTAGGTTCCATGTTCATGAATGTTAGAACGAGAAAAGGAGCAGCGGCGTCGATCTCTCCCCCCTGATGGTTGGATAGGACCCCCCCCCCCTTAAAAAGTAGTATTCCCCACTCTCCGTGAAAATAAATTTCAGTGCCTAATTTTGACAAATTGGATGAAATCAACAACACGTAGCGTGCGTTGCACGTGAATCAGCGCTTTTTCCACATCTTTTTCGCACGTTAGCACTTTTTCTCAATTTAAATCCGCGAATTAGCACGTTTTCTTAATTAAAGCCGTGAATAGGATATTTTTCTCCATTTCAGTAGCAAAATTGCGAATTAGCGTTTTCTTCATTTTAGCTGCGAATTAGTGGTTTTTTCTTTCACTTATAGTCACGAATTAGCTCTTTTCCATTATTTTAGCCTTAAAGTTGCATTCACTAGAAGGCCGCAAACTGGCGTTTTTCTCCATTATGACCTTGACTTAGCGTATTTTTCTCAATTTTACCTGGATATTTGAGCTATTTCTCAATTTTAGCGGCAAATTAGCGTTTTCATTTCAAACGCTCAAAGTTATGAATTAAGTAGCGTTTTTCTCAATTTTAGCCACGAACTAGCAATTTTTCTCAATTTTACCCGCGAATGTGCAATAATTCTTAATATTTGCCGTGAACCAGCGGCTTTTATCACTCTTGGCCATTAGTTAGTGCCTTTTCTCAATTTTGGTCAAGAAGATTCCTTCATCAAAGAGTCACGAATTGGCGTTTACTTAATTTTAGTCGCGAATTAGCGTTATTCAGAATTTTGGTCATGAATCAGCACTTATTATAAATTTTACCTGTGAATTAGCACTTTTCTCAATTTTAAACCGTGAATTAGCTCTTTTTCTACATTTTATTCACAAAATTTAGCACTGTTCCTCAATATTATCCGCAAATTATAGTGAATTTTCTACATTTTCAACCGCGAATCATCCTTTTGTCTCAATTTGAGCCTTCAATCAGAGGTTTTTTTTTTCTCATTTTAGTCTGTAATTAACGATTTTTCCAATGTCAGCTGTGAATTAGAGTTCTCCCAATTACATTCCGCGAATCAGCTCTTTTTACAAAAATGTTCGCTATGAAATAAGTTGGAGTGCTATCGCGGAGTACAGAGCCATTTTATAGCTGAAATAATTTAAAACGCCATAACGTGCTGTCCTTGAACCAAGTCCGCGATCCGCGTCTAGAATTGAGGTAAATCACCAATTCGCAAATATTAGTGTGAAAACGCACTAATTAGCGCGAAAATTGATTTAAAAAAGCGCTTGACCACGTCTAAGATTGAGGAATTTTAGTCGCTAATTACAGCTTTTACTAAATTTTAGCCCCGAGTTGATGGATGTACAGAAAATCCGTGAAGCTGATGGTTCAAGAACAGAACATTTTGGTGTTTTATTCTAAAATTTAGCTATAAGATGGCTCCATAGTCCGCGATTCTGCGATTTTATCACGACTTTCGTCTGGAAGTTGCATCGTGAAACAGCGAATGAGCGTTTTTTTTTCTTGCAGTTTTAGCCACGAATATTTACGCTCTATACCCAGCCTTCATGGCACGCAATTGTCTTAAGAACAGTATTTCAGTGCTCCTTCGCAATTTCAGCCACCTAAGTGCCTACACGAGCTGTATGGAGATGAGCGTATTTTGTCAATTTTAGCCACGAAGTTGCCTCCGTATGGCGCGAATTAGTACATTTTCTCAATTTTGGCTTCCATCAGAATTGCACTTGCGTGGGCTTAATCGAGTATTCAGCGAAAAATTTGGTGAGCATCTTTCAACGCTCTATCCTCCAGATCGAATGGACTGAAAATCGTCGGCGTCCATCTGACGCTAGGAGGGAGGGGGGGGGAAGCTCAAAACTGCATAAGGGGAAGCACTGGAAATTATTCGTGGTAGGGGGGAGGGGGGGCGTTCACAAGTGTCAAGGGGGATGCTGTCCGATAGTTCTTGATTGGTGCCATTTTTAGGGCGTGAATAGCCAGTTTTGCTTTTTTTTTTTTTAGGGCAAGAATGGTTAATTTAGACATTTTCAAGGCGAGTATGTTATCAGTTTAGCTACTTTTGACGCACATATGGTCGTTTTTGCCGTTCTCAGGACAGGATTAAACTATTTAGGCCTTTTCAAGGCGTGAATTGTCAGTTTAACTACTTCTGAATAGGCCGCGCATAAATCATTTTTTCAATTTTTGGGCGTTGATTTTGGGCGTGTTAGGGAATTTTTAAGGCGCATATTGGCAGTTCGGGTTTTTTTTAGGGCACATAGAATCAGTATGTGCCGATTTTGTGGCTTGAATGCCAAGTCTGGCCATTTTTAGGGCACGTAGAGTAGGGCGTGAATTGTACGTCAGGACAAGGCAAGAGAACCGTCAGTTTGCCCAATGCTGGCGCGCTGATGGTGGTTGATATTGCCATTTTCGGGGTAGGAATCATCTGTTCAGGCATTTTCGGGGCACAAATTGTCAGTTGATCCATTCTTAGGGCTCTTGACCCTAGAACACTAACCCTCTGTCACCTCCACGTAACCGTGCATCCATGTGATGCCGCTTCGGGAAAATTCACTTTCTCTCTGTAATTTTGATCATATTTCACCTTGTTTGTGTGTCATCGAGTCATGTGTCCAGAATTGCTTGAATGGCCAAACCGTCAAAAGGATTAAGGAACCCTGACATTTTCGGACATGCTCTCCAATTTCCAGCGTTTTCATTCACTTTTAAGAGCATTCTCGTGGGTCTGACACCTTTCAAAAACACGAAATTTTGCTAGATCGGCCTATTCATAAAAAGTTATTTTGCGGATTTGGTTCATTCAAAACCAATTTCGTGAGGCTAGATGCCTGAAATAACACAATTTCACGAGGTTGGCTCATCAAAAAATAATTTTGCCGTAGCACGGCTTCACGCTAAAAACAATTGCGTTAGTTTCGCCGCACCAATAACCCAAAAATATTTCGTTCTTGACCCACTAAATACAATTTCATAGGGATGGTTCATCTTGGAGTGGAATTTCTAGTATCTGGCTCTTTCCAAATACTAAATTCCACAGGGTTAGCCTATTTAAAAGCCCATTCCACATTTGTTTTCTCCGTCCAACTACTTAACATAATAGAAGTACTTCACAGCTAATTCAAACCCAATTTTGCTGGGTTGCGGTTGGGGGAACCAAATCCGCAAAATAACTTTTTATGAATAGGCCGATCTAGCGAAATTTCGTGTTTTTGAAAGGTGTCAGACCCACGAGAATGCTCTTAAAAGTGAATGAAAACGCTGGAAATTGGAGAGCATGTCCCAATTTCGTAACCCCGCGAAATTGGCTGTGTATAAAGAGTCGATTTAGCTTTTCGAATGTGAAAAACACGTGCGGGATTGTGTTCAATGAGCGGAAATGCTTTGCATAATTTGGGCTTTGTAATCAGGGCAAATCCAAAAAATAGAGTCTTTTGAGGGCCAAAGGGGTTCAAAAAGGAGGCGAAGTTTATTTTTTGAATGAGCCAAAAACTATATTGAACTGCTTTTTTTAGAGGCCCTAATGATAGAATTGGTACAGGAATAAGCAAAAACCCCAAAATTGGGTTCTGTCAGCGTCAATATACGTGGAATTTAGGCGTCGCAAAAGTGCCCAACCCAGGAAATTTTGAAGGACCCGGTACCGTTTTGAATGTGTCAGAACAATCGTACTCGTTTTTTTGAACTAGTCATCTCTTCGGAAAGGAAATCCCGGGGGGAATAACACCCGAAATTAGATTCTGTGAGCTCTAGTGTACCAAGGTAGTGACGATGGTGCCGGACCACCGAAAAGCTTGGAAAAATGAAAACAAATGAATTTTCAGGTTGTTAAAATGTGAACAAATCACTAACTCGCATCCAAAATTAAGAAACATTGCTAATTCATAGCTAAAAATTAAGATAAAGCGCTGTAATTTGCTGGTTGAAGCGCCACTGAAGCGGCTGCAGCTGAAGTTGGGGAAACGCCAATTCATGGAATCTTGAGGCAACTTTGTGATTGAAACTTATGAAAAAAGCACATTCGCTTCTAAAATTGTGAAACTCGCGCCAATACAAATGAAATTGAGAAAAAACCAACTCTCTAACTCTTGGGACAACTTCATGTCTAAAATTGTTCAGAATCACTAATTCACGCGGCTAAAATTGAGAAAATGTAGTGATTTGCGAGTGAATCAGTAAAGACGCTAACTCGCGGCCAAAATTAATGGGAAATAACAATGGATAATCGCGGATAAAATTGAGATAGAGCACTCATTCGCTGAGAGAAATGAGGGAAACGCTAATTCACGGTTGAGAAGAAAATTTTGTGACTTATAATGAGAAAACGTGCTTATTCGTGGCTCAAAATTTAGAAAAAGTGCCGATTCACAGCTAAATTGCACTGCCCCCTTTAATTAAATTGCTCTAAAAATCTGGACATTTGGCCCGAGGGTTCACCAACCTGCTGGAAATTTTGGCACGCAATCTCTAATTTGGCTTCTTCCAAAACCTTTTTCACGCGATTGGTTAATGGTCACACGTCCAACCGACACTCATTTTGGCTATGAAATGATCAATTGAGCCAGAGCCTCCGATTTTAATTTTTTAATAAAAAAAAAATTGTTGAATCATCTCGGGTCTGTCAGTCTGGCCTCAGAAACTGAGTTGTGTGGCCTAGAAACTGGACTCATTTTATCCCCATACATGACTATTTGGCAATACAAGTAAAAAAATTGAGGTTTTCGTCAGGCCTTACGCGCGTGAGTGGTACCAGTTAGCCAGGGTTTAGATGCTACAAAATAGGCCCGGAAGTTGGTAATTTTGATTGAATTAGACCCTGAACTAGCAAATTAACTGAAACGAAGACCCAAACCAAAAATGTCAGTTCGATGGATATTCAGCCAGTAATTCACTGATATCTTGCTCCAAATGATCTATAATTTTGATGTACTTCATCAAGCTTTTGGCTTTCTCGGGGCCGGTTGAACTCCGAGGAAAGTGGCCGTTTTTAAAAACCGGCCCCGAAACATGCAATTTCGCAGGCATTAAGGACCAAATCTTGCAATTTTTCGGGCATTATGACCCCTAAACTTTCTATTCCGTTGAAGTTAAGTAGTTAAGCCACGAAATTCACATTTTCTCATAAATTAAAACCCAAAAGTCGCATTGCCACGGATATTCGGCCGTGGAACTTACAATTTCTGCCGCCGCCGCCAGGACTCGTCGCTACAAAAATGCCTCCCAAAACTCGTAATTTTGCGCTATATGTCAGACGCTTAACTTGCAATTTCGCTCAAATTAGCACCCGTGAGACCCGAAACTTTCAATTTCTCCTATATTTGGCGAGGAATATTGAAATTGAGCTCAAACTCGGACTCAAATATAGGAACTCACAAATATGCGTCTCTAAATGTTGCACTTTACGGCTCGTCAGGGTATGGCCAAGGTCCAGGGTGGCTATCCGGCCTTTAAAATAAAGTTTCGAAACTTGCAATTTCTACAAGATTTGTGCCTGAAAAGATATAGTTTTTCAGATACTTCCCAAAAAAATATTGCAACTTTGTTGATGAGAGTATGGAGTGGTCGTGGCCGGCCGAGCCCGCGGTCCGACCCTACAAGAAAAACCAATTACAAACTTACTATTTCACGGATATTTAGCACAGAAAGTTGCAATTTATTCCAAATTATGGCCCGAAACTTGCTATTTCACAGGAATCAAAGCCCAGAATTTTGCGTATATTCAGCCAGGAAACTTGTAATTTCGCTAACATTTGGACCTGCAAACGCTAAATTTAGGGCCTGAACATGAAAACTGATATTATTTTTAATTTTCAATTAAATTCAGGTTCAAACTCAAAGCCAATGTCACAGTCGGGACCAGTTTCTCCAGGGTTCACGCCCGAAAGACCCTAAAAATCGCAGTTTTTCTTAAATTAGGACGTGAAACTTGCAAAATCGTGAATATTCAGGCAGGAAAATTCCAATTGCGCGAATATTTTCTTACAAAATTTTGCAATTTTATTAATAGCTTCGAATTATGCAATTTTGTGGCTATTTCCCTCCATTTTACTTGCGATTTTCGGTAAATTTTCAGCGTGCAAATAGTCGGTTTAGCCATTTTTACAAGTCGTGAATAATCAGTTTTGCCATTTTGGGCCGCGAATGGTCGATTGAGCCAATTTTAGCGCGTGCATTGTCGAAAGAGGCATTTTCAGATAGTTTTTTCAACTGCTAAAAATGAAATGGTTCTTGGTGAAATTGGTTCTTTTAGGAGCCAAATTCAATCAAAAAGAGTTTTTGGCTTAGTCAAACCCGCATAATTTGTTTCTTGAAGGTGGAAACACGAAACAATACATTTTTGATGACCGAAACCTGTCAACTTGACATTTTGTCTATAGGCCGAATGTGTGAAATTGATTTTTTGACTCGTGAGACGACCCCACGATTGTTTTTTCAAAGCCAAACCCGTACTAGCCTTTTCATCAGCCAAACCCTCAAAAATGTGTTTTTTTTTTTTTTTTAGTGCGTCAAACCTGAGCGACGACAACCGCCGTGCGATGTGGGATAGCCCGGCACGTGAAATAATTGGCTTAATATGAACAAAGCAAACCACAGAAAAGCTCCAACCACAAAGATGACCCAATGAAGTGCGATCACAGCAAAGTTCCAACCACAGCAAAGGTCCAACCCCAGTAAGGCTTCTACCCCAAGAAACCACAGAAAAGGTTTAACCACAGCGAATAACCAATACCGTTGTGGCACCACTGATTCCCATTGATGTCCCTTCGTTGGTCCGGCCGCATGTGCAAAAATCTCTTGGTCTGCCACTGGTCACGGCTCACATCACAGTGGCCTCTTTAACACGTCAAGCGAGGAGATTCTGTAGGCAATAATGTGCATGTTTATTTGTTTTTAACCGAGGGAAGTCTCGTAATGGCTGTGATTCAATAATTTTCTTAAGAAAATTTCAACTATTTTCACCCTTGAAAAGAACCTTTCAAGAAGGGTGATTGTAGCTGATCTCCCTTGCCACGTCGCGTATAAGTTCCTGCGGAGTGTGTCGCGGAAATGAAAACCTCGTAAATTCTCTACGTTAGAAAATTTCGAAGTTTTCATCTTTTTTAAGATATCATCGAGAAGTAGAACGTGCTATTGAAGACCGTATGAGTAGAGGAAGGAAGAGAGGAGTTTCATATTCTCAGGAAACAGCCAAGTTTTTTTCCACTCCCCCCCCCCCTTTTTTTTTGTACTACTCCACACATCTTTGCTCCTCAAACCATTCTCTCCTCACTCCACTTTTTGCATACCACAGTTGCTTTTTAAGATAACAAATGACGCTGAACCCCTCGCATTTAATATCCACGCCGTGCAAACCATAAATTTGCCATAAAAAATCAATAAGATATCCTTATTGCCCTTCTTATTTTCAAGTTAGAAGGGCTCAAATGGCACGTGGGCTAGTTTGGTGAGGAGGAAGAGGAGCAGGTGGAGGAGGATGTCTTTCACTTGAAAAAAGGACGAAGGACCTTTTTTTATCGCCTCTTGCCAAAGTGCTGTACTTCGCTGAAGAATGGTCAGAAGGGGCAGGGGGGGGGGCTGTGAAAGATGACGGAGAAAAATCACGGGGTTTTGGCGTATTTTAAATGCTAATATCGGGAGTTTTGAAAGGGAATGTGCTTTACCGTATAACGGTGTGGGTGAGGGTGGTGCTTGCATTATACTGACATGATTAGTGGATTACTCGCACAGAATACTTGATTATAAAAAGGATCCTGTCCAGCAAGAAAAATTAATTCTACGTCGAGCCAAAAACGATATTAATTAAAAATAATATATAATAATCGTGTGAAACTGTAGCTCAAGATTTTGTTTTAAATGGCAAGCCTTGACGTTTGGTGTTCTCACGAGCAATTACTTGCTAATTATTTTCCCCGAAAAATCCAATAACCTCCCACTCTGGATAATTTAATTTCATATAAAGTCACAATAAAGAACTGAAACACTCTTCAAATTCAATCACAGGTCCAGTCAACCTTCTGACGTCTCTTCCCGCGGTCAAGGAAATGGTTGTTTCCGTGAAACTTCACGAGCCTCTCACTAAGGATCAAGAAGACGCAGCGTTAAAAGAATTAAATTATTCTCGCGACCAGCTCGATCAAGATGTCAAAACTATTCGAGAGTGGCTGGATGAGCAAGAGCACCTCCCTGATGGCCGGAAAAAAGGTATTTCGTTCAAAATGATATGGAGGGGAAGAAACCTATTAATTTATATGAATATTTCAATCTCAAGAGAATGACTTTTTCTTGAAACACTTTCTTGTCGGATGCAAGGGAAGTTTGGAGAAATGTAAAAGGAAGCTGAACGCCTATTACATGGCAAAAACACGATCATCGTTATATGACAAACGAGACCCACTCAGCGATGAAATTGCAAAAGCTAACGAGTAAAAACAATCCAAGGAAAAAACCACCTGATCGTGAAATAATTCGTTCATAATTCATTTCCAGCTACGCCTACATCCTTCCATGGGCACTACCTAACGGCACTCGAATAGTCTACGGCAAATTCGACAAGAATTTCAACGGTGATCTCACGACTTTCTGCAAACAAACGCTCAATATGATCGACGTCGCTCTTCGCATAGAGGATTTGTCGTCGTGTTGCATGATTTCCGTAATTGATTTGGATGGCATTTCAGCTGAATTGGTGACCAGAATGAATCCTGCCATATCTCGTGAAATAATGAGCATAATCAGGGTGAGTATTTAATTTAAAACACGTACTACATTTGAAGTGAAAATAATTTTGCTGATTTTTGATTCAAGTTAGCGATTCCAGCCCGAACGATAAAAAATTTTCTCATCAACTGTCCATCTTTCGCAGAAGTCGCTTTCAATTTGGCTATAAAACCATTTCTTGCGCAAAAACAACGAGAAAGGGTACATACGCACTTTTTATGCAATTAAAAACTAATTTGTAATTATAATGAGCTCTTTTCTCACACACTCTCACTATCTTTACAGTTTATCCTTACATCATCCGGCATCGAAGCACTTGGAGAACATTTGCCCCCGGGTGTGCTTCCATCGGACCTTGGAGGTGAACAAAAAGTGACTTTGGCAGATATTAAAGGTATACATTTTCAATCGCCAAGCGTTCCAGATCAATTAAAATGTTTCTATTTCGTAATCATTTAGCATCGTGGGACGAAGCGTTAATCGCTAATAGAAAGTCAATTATGAATGAATGGAGCGAGAAAGTTGATGAAACCAAGAGACCGGCTGCTGTGAAAAACGACTTTGAATCAGATTTTGGACTGCATGGATCGATCAAAAAATTGTGCCTAGATTAGGGAGACAATGTTGACTTCAAGGAGTTCTGACGAGTACTCGCACTGAATGAGGTACAGACAACTCTCGGGTAAAATTAAAAAACATTATTGTGTAACGAAATTTAAAAAATGTGCGTTCTGTAAATGACCCGGGGTCTATTTATGTACATACATTTAGCCCCTGAAATGGTCTAGTTAGCCCTAGGAACCACAAAAACATTCAATTTTAATTGTTAAAAATATAACTATTTCGTCCCGAGCTTACCTGTAATTTTAACTGTTAAAAGTCAAGGGGTCTAACTGAAAATACTTGAAAAGACGACGGCAAATGTGACGGCGAAAGTGTCGCGAGAGTGACGGCAATATTGTCCCAGTAATATTATTTATAAACTTTCCTGTCGTATTTCATTTTGACGGGGAAACTTGGAATTCTTCCCACGTGTGTACAGGGGTGTAACCCACAGGGGCAAAACACTTCGATCTTAGCAAAAGGCCGTGACAGTATAATAGCGTTTTCCATTTGCACAAAAAAATGTGCCCTAGGGCAGCTCATTGCAGTGCCAGCCTTAGACATTTGGCGCCCCCGGACGAATCTTTCACCAACGCCTCCGTGAAGTTGCCTTCAGAAGCCCCATTTTCCCCCATACTTCTTGCAGTCTTCTTCTCAGTTTTATCAGTGAATTAGCGATTTGTCTCCATTTTAGCCGCGAGTTAGAAATTTATCTCCATTTCAGCCATTTATAAGCGATTTTTCTTGCAATGAATTTAAGTTTCTCTCCTAAATTGAGCTGGTAATCAGCGATTCTACCCATGAATTAACGCTATATTTTCTTGAAAGTGATGAAAGTGATGTCTTTTCTTGAAAGTGATATCTTCAGGACGACGATGGAAGGGCATAGCCCAACGCGATTCAAGTTTCGAGAAAAAATGGGCCCCTCGGCACGATTTGAACCCGCAACCTCTGGATTACTAGTTCAGCACGCTACCAATTGCGCGATTCAAGTTACCGGTGCCAGTCAGCAGAGTTCAAAAAGACGGATATCAGATAACAAGCGTAAAATGACTGATATGATAAGTGAATGCTGGACTGGAGGATGAAAATTTCGTTCACACAGTACCAGCAGATGGCACCAGTTCATTTTTTGGGGTTTAGAATGCTCTCTGGCTACTACCAGTGCAAGTCGACTGGTGGGAATTTTTTTACTGGACTGGCACGGGACTGGCGCCAGCAGATGTTTACATAAGGCCAGTCAACTGGCACCAGCTACTAGATCATGGTCACTGGCGCGCCAGTGAAGAAACCAGCCTTAAATGAAAGACAAAAATTGAAATTAGATGGATTTTGGAAGACAGATACTTGAAAAAAAAAGAAGGAATAACATTTTATAATAATTGCTCAAAGTGACCACCGTCTTCCCTTTTGCACAATAGGCAGTAGGGACCCACCGCCTGACTCCGCTCGTGGTACGTAAACCTTCAATGGGCGATTTCTGAGCTCTTCGCACAACGTACGAATTCTTTCTGATTTGAAGGTCTTCCAGTGTCGCTACTGGGCGCTATTAGATCCATCTAATTTCAATTGTATTGTCTTTCATTTACTGCTGGAAAATGAAAGGATCTGGTTTCAGTTAACCCGCCTCCATGAAGCAGAAAATCAGCAGGCTGCGAGCAGTTTCTGAGAAAAATAAGTAGTGAAAACGGTCGATGAATTTCACTTCCGTGTCTGTGTTTTTTTAGTTAATTGGTCATTTCTCCTCGGGAAATCCAAGAAATAAGCAATTGATGCACGTCATTTGAAAGTTCACCAAATGAGGAAGTTTTTCCAATGAATGGAAAAAAATAATTTTATTAGACGGAAAGGCGAAAATCGCCTAGGAAAAATGTGTGAAAATACGAATAACAAGTTTCCTTCGGAAATCGGCTGCCCTACCACTGTCGATCTTGGATCATTTTATCCATTTTATAGCTCATTTCGAAGAACATTTTGTGCTCTTTCCAACGAGCTATTTGTTTTTAGTCTAGCACCTGTTGATGAGCGCTAGGAGGGCATTTATCAGGAAAACATAGGGGTTAGTAGAAAATACACAAAATGAGTTATATCTCGGAAGCAAAGCCGAATTTCGAAAAACGTCAAATAATGAACTTTATCGCAAATGACGTGAACTATCACCATATTTTCTCTGAGCATGTAATTACCGAACTCCCTGTATATTCTTATTATAGCAACGAAGTTGTCTCCGGAAATTGCGACTTGCCATTTACTCAATCTATTTCTGTGAAATAGCAAATGTTCTCAATTTAACGCCATAACCCTTTAAGGTACCGGGGGTCCAAATGAGTTTTGGGTCTGGACGTTTTGTGTACCTCATATTGGACACCTAGTTGGAGACTGCGCTATAGATGAAATGACCTGGCTTTTGAATCGGAGCGGGATAGAACACGTTTATGAGTTGAATAAACTCCAACTGATTGTGGTGGGACACATTTTTCCCGGCTTTTTGTGCGTTGGGTCCAACATAGGGAACACTTTCGGGGTTTTCGATACCATTTTTGTTGTGGTTTTCAGTGTTTGTTTGGTTCAGGAAGTTAATGTCAATGAGCTCGGCGGAAATGGCAGTGAGATTCTTCCAGTTTTTCGCTGATAAATGGTAATTTATACTTCATATTCTTAAACTGAGTGCCCCATAAAATGCAATTATGGATTGTTAACCCTTAACTTCCTGCTGAAAAATGAAAAACTGCTCCACCGTGCATACCCTTTTTATACTTTGTCTCTTCCTGATTACATGTGAACGAGTTAATTGATCTTTAATGAATGGATAACGCATGCTGAAAAGGGTTTTAATGGATTGATGTGCTGGTAAGGAGCCAATTAAGTTCGGCCAAGAAAAAATTTCGAGGTAAATCAAGTTACTTTAGGCACCGTTAGATTTTTCAAGTATAGAACGCTTAGTGTCCAATATGAAGCACACCTTCCACGTGGTTTGGGTGAAAGGTGTCCCGAGTAGGGCCCACCAAGAGTTTTGCTACATTTTCCTAGTCGCATTTGTTTGTTTGTAATGCCAAAATGTTCAATTAGTATGTCGCTAATTTGTGTTTTACTGTTTGAACAATTACCATATTTTAGTATATTTTTGGTCAAGTGTTAACAAGTTGAAGACAAATTAATTAAAAATGATTAATTTTTTCGGACTGCATGATATGTGCCTCGTGTAGCGAACACCATTAAATTCTCTCTGAGAACTTTGTTAATGAATTTATGGCATAAAACTTCGTTTTTCATGGGTCACTGAGTGTATTACAGTCAATTTGAATGACTTCTGAAGCGATTTTTGAAAAAATGTTGAGGGGTACTCCCGGGGTATAAAGCAGGTGTCCAGAATACGACGCACTAAGACTTAAAGGGATAAATAGCTAAATTTTCTTGATTTCAACCGTGAACTAGCGTTTCTCACAATTTTAGCCTCGTTGTGAGCCATCAGTGAGAGTATTGTTTCCCAATTTTCGCTGCGAATTAACGCTTTTTCTCAATTTTATCGGTGAATTACCGATTTTTCGCTATTTTAGCCGTGAATTAGCGGTTTTTTTTGTCATTTTAGCAATTTTTCACCATTTTAGCTGTGAGTTAGCGATTTATCTGATTTTTGCAGTGAATTCGTGTTTTTCCTGATTTCTCAATTTTCTGTTATTAGCTAATTTTCCCAAATTACCCACCCCCCCAATAACAATTTTTCTTGATTTTAGCCGGAAATTAGCGTTTTTCATCATTTTAGCTGCTAATATAGATTTTTATACGTTCCATAAACGAGTTCCTCCATTTTTCCTCAGTGAATTACGAAATGCTTTCTCTGATAAAATTTTTCGATTTTTTTTCGAAATTTTTCGAAAAACGATTTTTTTCACTTCTTGGCACGAAATCATCTTCTGAAGCTGCGAATTGACGTTCTCTTCATCTAATGCGCCAATTATCGTTTTCTTTACTTCAGCGCTTTTCATCAATTTTATCGATGAATTAGCGATTTTTTGTTATTATAGCGATTTTTCACCATTTTAGCTGTGAATTACTAGCGATTTATCTGAATTTTGCATCATTTTTTGATAATGTGTCCGACAATTAATTGAATAATTGAGCTTGAATGACCCTATCTTCGGACATTTAAGGGATTTCTATCTGCTGTGAATTCCGTGATTTTAGCCGCTAAAGAGCGATTTTCTCCGATGTAATCCGTGAATTTTCACTTTTCCTTAATTTTTCTCGCGAAATAGGGTTTTTTTCGCTAGCTATAGCTATATTCGCCAATTTCCGTGAGATATGGGCTCAGATCAGAGCCAGCCGTTCGCAAACAAACCTTTGGGTGGCTTGAAAACGACTAGCGAGGTTGATGAAAAGTCGTTTCCCGCGACTAATAAGTTACAAAACCAAATGCCATCCAATTTGATTGTATTTAGCGTGTGAAATATGGACACTTGCTAGAAGCCAGCCCCCCTATTCTGTAACTCTTAACGCGTGTGTTAGCGAAATAAACAGGGTGAATAATTGAAAGTTATCCGCTGAGAAAATTCGCTAACGCACGCGTTAAGAGTTACAGAATAGCCCCCCAGGACTTTAATCTAGATTGGATAGCGATGGTGGTTTTCTAGTTTATTGGTTGCGAATAACCAATTTTTTCACTTGCGAGCATGCCAGCCGTTTTCAAGCGACCCAAATGGGCGATCGCCTGCACCTAGCGCTGATGTGGGCCCCTGTCTCGCAGAAAATGTCTGACGATCTCAGAAGTGTTATCTCCTCAGTTTAGCCGTGAATTAGCGCTGTTTCTCAATATTGGCTACGGATCACCGTCTCTCTTCATTATAGCATACAATTACAATTTTTTCCCCACTGTTATGGTGTATTACACATGAGAGTATAAGTCTCGAGACTTGAACACTCTGAGAGTGCCAGGTACGGGCAGGGGGGGGGGGAAACACTCAGACCCGTTTAGACTGGCGAGTTAAGCTCTCGAGAGCTAAAAACTCTCAAATGTAAACGCAGCTTTATTCGCATATTGAATATTTTTCGTGTCCAGATACCGCTAATTGGCATTCTTTGCCATGAATTAGAGAATAATCCCGACAAATTTCCAGTCATTAGAAATATGCGGCCGATGAATTCAAATTCTACAACTGAGGACCTCGGGAGGGACGAAGGGACAGTGGGTAGAGCATGAATTAGAGCTTCGCCTCAATTTTAGCCGCGAATTGTCTGATTTTTATTCCAGATTAAAAGTTTTTTCACAATTTCAGCCGCAAAATAACGATTTCCTCACCGTGAGTTCCTTTTTTTTAATAGCCATTGATTTAAAGTTTTTTCTTGATTTTTAACCGCAAATTTACGCTTCTAATACGACTAAAATATATGAATTTTAGTCGCAAGTTTTTGTTTTTTTCTCATTTATAGCCACGAAATTGCATTTTTTCTCACTTCTTGCGACAACGATTCAGCGCTTTTCCTTAATTTATTATAACCGCAAATGTGCGTTCTCCTTAAATCATGCCACCAATTAGCGTTTTTCAACTCAAAGCAATTATATTTTGCCTCAAATTGAGTTTTCCACCATTTTAGCCGTTTTTTCCTCTCAACGTTAGCCACGCATTTATTCTTCTTGGCTTAAACAAGCCATGAATTAATGTTTTTTTCTTGGTTTTTGCCGAATTTACCTCCTGAAACCGTTAGTTGACACTTTTTCTCAATTTTAGACGCTCACTTTCAGCCATGAATTATATCCACGAATATGCACTTTTGATCAACTTGAGCTGTCTGCGTTTTTTTTCAAGTTTATCCGAAAATCAATGTTGTTGTTTAGTTTTACTTTTAGCTTATTTCTTTCAATTGTCAGCCTTGACATGGCGCTATTTTGTCAATTTCAACCGCGGACTTACACATAAGCATTTTTTATTCGTTAGCTATACATTTTTTGTCCTCGAATTAAAGTTTTTTCACTAATTAAGAAGCTAGAAGCTACGAAATTTCACTATTCTAAATTTTAGCGCTTATTATTTTCGTTTCCGTCGATCTTGCATCCTGAAATTGCAAATCTACGTTTTTTTCTCCAATTTGACCACAAAATTTACCATTTTTTGCGCACAATCCCAACTACAAACAAAGAGTTTCCATTCACAGTTTCAAATTAACCGAGACACTCCTGCTCATTTACGAGGTCGCTTCCCGTGGAGACAAATTAAATGTTTAATTTTTAAATAGACGAAATACTAAGCTTCGATTTTAACAAGCCTCGGGGTTTTTTTTTTGTTCCGAATGATTGTCTTGATTGTTCCTTTGAAGTGAATAAATCGCCCGCTTCGTCTCACATTCATCCTATCCTCTTTATCTGACATCAACTGTTTATAGAAAAAAAAAAAAAAAAAAAAAAAAATACTGTCGAAAGCAGAAAGAGAGATTTTAGGAGACGAAAAAGAAACCCCCCCTGGGGATGTGCTGTTTGGTGAGGGCCTGTTTGGTGATTCAAAAAAAAAAAAAAAAAAAAAAAAAAAGGAAAACTAAAACATCTTGAGAAAGAGGGTTGTTCCCGGAAAAATTAATCAAGGCAAAATTGTTCAGAATATTGTTAGCTCGCACTCATTTTATACATTTTTAAAGCCTATTCAATTTTATGGAACTAAAAAGAGCTTGAAGTTATTTGCTTTTATTTTAATTTTTAATTTTACGATTCGTTAGTGTTTAAAATTAAGCCATCTACTCATTTCTTCAAACAATGTCACTTTGCATAATGAGGGCAGCTGGTACGGTGACGACTATGCGACAACTGCCAGCCGAAAATTGATTTGAATCCAAAAGGTTGCCTAATGAGTATGAACATGAATAGAACTGAAGTCGTAATTGAAGATTATTATACGTTAAATGCATACCAGTAATTAACGTTAGCGCAATTATGATGCTTTCTACAGCGTTCTTTCATTTCGAATATCTCATTTTCCGTGTACATTTGAACTCTGGAAATTTTTAAATTATAAATTAAAAAAAAAAACGACAAAGCCACGCCCTCAGTCGCTTACGGGTACACCGTCTGGCCTTTTCTTTCAGGAGAGGTGGCGGCGTCATCATCGGCACTTTCAAAATGAGTAGGCAGATGTTTTTCAGTTCCTTGCCTTTCCTTTTGAGTATTGGAAACCCATAAAAAGCTGAACCCCGTAGAATGGAGAAAGGGATATGAGTTTTACCTTTTCTCTTGGAGGTTTTCTCCAAACTTTTCCAGATAGCGTTGAGCCAGCGTCCTGTTTATTTTTATTTTTCGGGAAGAAAGAAAAAAAAAACGGTTTCATTACTTTTAGGCTTTCAGGACCATAGCATATTTTTTCTTCTTGCTTTTGTTGGCAATAATTATTGATCGAAGGTGTTAAAATTCGGGAGAATCCTAATCTATCGTTTATGGGATTCACCAGTTTGACTTATATCCTTGCGATTTAATGCACAAATCCAAAAATAACATTTTGTCACTGTCCACGACAATTATTCACGTGGATAGGGAGTTACTGCATAAGCGTTTGACGCTTAACATTTTTAGTGGCCACATTAATTTTTCCGCTCGAACAAGGTCATCTGGGCAGATTAATAGGACTCCATTAACTTATTCGCTGTCATTTTCAATTGAGGCCATGAGCTTGCTGTAAAAATACAGCATTTCTCTACATTTTAGCCAACGAAAGGTTGTATTTTAACTGAGACTTGGCGCTTTTTATGAGTTTTGATCAGAATGTTTGCATCGGGAAACCGCGAGTTTGGCTCTTTCTCAAAATGTAAGCCACGGATTAATGGCCTTCACCACTATTAGCATAAATCTTTCCCTAAGACCAGTGCACGCAAATCTCGATCTTGCGGCTGCTCTGGAAGTCGGGAGGCGATAAAATCGCTCAAAACCAGCAATTGTCAGTCGAAAGGGGCCCAAATCACTGTTTTCAAATGTATTCGGTTGTAATTAAAAGAACAGCATTGTAATAGGACCGCATCCAAATTGATTTATTATGGCCCACCCTCAACGCACTCCGAGCGATGAGAGCGAATGGCGTCGTCAAGACTAAGCTTTTGCTCGTTCTCTTTGTGATTTTTATGGTCCTCTCTACTTCCTCAACCGACAGCAGTTCATGGGCGTGGCCAGAGGGGGGCAATTTTTTATTTTATTTTTTACACTTATTTTTAGGGTGAAATAGTCAGTTCGCAGTGAAAACATTAGATTTCCTTTTCTTTTAGCAATTTTGGAGTTAAAACTTAATTTTGGTTTGAAAACGTTAGTTTTGAGGAAAAGTTGCCAGTTTTGTGGCAGAACCACCAGTTTGGGAGTAACCGTCTCATTTTGAAGGAATTTTGTCACAATTTTGTGAGTAAAATCACTATTATTGACCCTGACTACGGACAATTTTGGGATTACTCCCCCCTCACCGCAACACCATAGTCACAACCTGTGAACTCGCACTGGGGCATCACGTCAGCTTTGACGCGTAATTGTCTGTTTTGGGTGAAATCTCGTCCTATTTGAGAACAAATCGTCAGTATTGTGGTGAAAATGTCAGTTATGTGTTGAAATCGTCAGAATTTTCAAGGCGTTAAATGGCGTAAATTCATTCGTTTCGGGGGAAACGCCAGTTATAGTGTGAAATTGTCACTTTTGGAGTAAAATGTCCAGTTTTGGGGTGCTGACGTCCATTTTATGGTGAAATCACCAGTTTTTGGAGTAGAATATCTAGCCTTAGGGTAAAATCGTCAGCTTTAGTGTATAACGTGAGTTTTTAGGGTAAAATCGCCGGTTGTCTTGTGACAACTGAAGTTTTGTGGTAACAATTCGGGTTTCGCGTGAAAGTATTTGTCTGTTTCGGAATAAAATAATCAGTTTCAGAGTAAAATCTTCAGTTTTGGGTTAAAATATGTAAGTTTTTAACGTCTCTCAGACAAGACTTTGGAAAGTCGGACACCCTGTATTGGAGGGCTAAGCGCTTAGCCATTCCTGCAAGTAAGAATATTTCTGGGGAAAACGTTGTCAGTTTTTCGACAGAAAGTCCTAAATAGAACGCTTCAACGGTATTTTACAATCGGAAATGTTAGTTTTTGACGGATTCTAACCCTTTTTGTGGAAATTCAGTTTCTGGGGAACAATTCGACGATTCAAAGCGCCTAAATCTGAGTAGACGAACTACCAGTTATCTTGCTTGGGTCTCTGGTGCATCTGACATCTTCTGCCCATCCCTAGACCAAGGGCTGGCTACGCCCCTGACCGTACCTATTGGAAGGGGCGAAAGAGGTGAACCACTGTTCAAAAGGGGTCCCCAAAGAGGTTAATGATGGGAAATGGCTTGGTATCTGCTGGTTGGACATGTCCGCGGGTATATAAGTCAAGTTTCAACGGAAATGAATGGGACTAAAATTGCGAAAAAGGATTCGATCGCATCTAAAATGGACTAAAAGCGCTAATACACGGCTAAAATGGTGAAAAAGTGCTGATTCGCAGCTGGAATTGAGAAAAAAGGTAATTCGCGAATATGAAATTAAGAAAAAGCGATTGTTGTCCGTTTGAAAATGTCAATCCGTGATTGCTGTCACGCGGAGTGGTGTGAATGGAAACAATTGAGAAAAAGCATCGGCTAAATCTGAGGGAAAATGATAATTCCGCTGGTTAAATTGAGTAAAACGCTGGTTCCCAGCACAATCCGGCCTATAAAATTAGGAAAGAGCTCTAATTGGAGGCAAAAATTGATAAAAACTGCTCGATTGTGAGTTTGTGAAAAAGTGATTTTTTTGATAAAATTGAGGACGCGAAAAGAGTACTTGGTAGGTACCCTGTTTGGACAACTATACGCGAATAAAAGTTCAGACTAAACGCTAATATTTGAGGCTAAAATTAGTTCGCCGCAAATGTTGTAAAAAAAAACACTGATTCGCGGCTGAAATTGACAAAAAGAGCTGATTCTCAGCTAAAATTAAGAAGAAATGCTAGTTCACGGCTCAAATTCAAACACAACGCCGGTACGTGTGGGTAAAATTGATAACAGGGGCTAGTTCGCAGCTGACGTTGAGACAAAAGTTGACAAAAAGCGCTAATTCACTTAAATGACCGCGGAACCAGCTATACTTTCAGCACCCAAAGGCTGCCGTGAGGTAACAATACATTCCAGCTTAAAATCTCCGAATCGTGGAACTGAATATTAGTGAAATCGCTAGTTTCTGGTCGATATTTTCAGGAATTAGAAGTTTAAGGATCCCGGAGGTGGCTAGCAATGCGGTCATGCGGGTCATGACTGTGCCCTACGTCTGAATGTTCCAAAATTGAACTATTGAAACACAACATTGAGTGACAGTAAAATTGGAATTTCTCAGGTTGAAAATTTGCTAAATTGCAAGATTATGATCTTTATTTTCTGAAAATTGCAAGTTTCACAGTTAAAAAAAAAAAAATAAAGTTACTGCGAAACCCAGGCAAGTCATCCCCGTCAGCGCATAAGCCTGAATAGTAGCCACAAAATTACATCAATCTTAGGTATAAAACCGCGAAATTGCAAGTTTTGCGTATAAATATTCCAGAATTTGCCTGTTTCTGGTTTCATTCTCGTGAAATAGAAAGTTATTGGTCTGAATAAGTTTCAGGTCTTCCGTTACACGACGAGGTACTGAGTTTCAATTCCATCTTTATTTGTCTGAAATTACAAGCTTCGTGTCTAAATATACGCGAAATTGCAAGTTTCTGAGCCTTATTTTAGTGGCCGCAAGCACTGGCGGACCTGCACTTATCGGGCCCCAGAGCGAAATCTCCAAGAGACCTCAAAGTTGAGTTTTCTCCACTTTAGCAGCAGATTACCAATTTTTCGGAATATTTTAGCTGATAATTATCACTATTCCAAGATTGATTATGAAATTAGCTTTTTTCTTACGTATTTTCCCCGATACTTTCTGCAGAAGAGAAGTTTTTTTTCACAAATTGCATTTTTTTGTTCACCATTTGCTAAAAATTAGCGATTTTTCTCAGCCGTAAATCAGCAGTTTTCTTACCTCGACATAAATTGGCGCTTTTTCTCAATTTAAACCTCAAGGCCTTCAGAAGCCTCGAATTAGTGATATTCCACAATTTTACTCGCGAATTAGCACTTTTTCTTAATTTTAGCAGCGTAGCAGCGTTTCTAACCAGTGAATTAGCGAATTAAAAAACATTAGTCTCGAATTAGCGTATTGCGCAGTTTTAGCTGCAAATTGGCGATTTTTTTTCTCGTTTTTTTGCATGGAATGAGCTTTTTTTTCTCAATTCATGCTGAAAATAAGCCCTTCACCTCCTTTTTCGCCTGTCTAAAAATGCATTTTTTCAAGCCGCAAATTTTGTTTTACTTTTACCCCTAAATTAGCGCTTTCTCTCAGTTTTAGCAGCGACTCAGTGGTTCTATTTGACTGATGGGCATGAATTAGCCATTTTTATCAATTTTAGCCTCGGAGTTGCCTCCAGAAAGCGCGAAATATTACTACAGATTTTGTCCTCGAACCTTTGATTATCCGCAATTTTAGCCGTCAACTAGCGTTTTCACTCAATTTTATCAGTGCAGTGACGTTTTAATCCGTGAATTCGTGAATTTTCTCAATTTTTAGCCATGGATTGGCATTTTCCGGAATTTTAGCCGCAGATTAGCCATTTTTTCCATTTTTAGCAGCGAGTTAGCAATTTTTTTCAATTTGAGCGGAAAATCAAAGTTTTTCTTAATTTTGGCCGCGTTGTTTTTATTATATATATGTTTCAGCCCCACAGTAGCATTTCTGCTATGGATTAGCGCTGTTTTTCAGTTTTAGCCTTCCAGGTTTCAAAAGCTACAGATTTTTGTTTTTTCATTTTTAGCTGAGATTTAGTTTTTTTTTTCTTTTGTATCCGAATTTAGTGGTTTTAGACATTTGCAGCGATTTTGTCCAAATTTTAGCTGTTAAATAGCGTTTTCTGTTACTTATGCGGGGAATAGCACCTATTATTTTCATGCAGATGCGAATTGTGATATAATGTGAACTTTTATATGCAATTTCAGTTGTGAATTTGTCATTTTTGCACAATTTTAATGCTAATTAGCGTTTCTTTTGTCAGTATTATAACTAGATGCTAGATTTTTTCACTTGTCAGCCTTGAATTAGCAGAGTTTTTTCCAATTTCAGCTATGGGCTGGGCCCAAAAACATCTCTTTTGCGTTGATTTCTATATTTAAGCCGTGGAATGGCCACCATACATCGTGAATCAGCGGCTTTTTTCACAATTTTAGCCTGGAAGTTGGATCGTGAAATCATGAGTCAGCACTTTCCTGCAGTTACAGCCACAAATATTAGCGTTTTTTCCAATGTTATTGCCACATTAGCAACTTGCACGTTGTCAATCGTCACATTAGTGCGCTCAAGGACCTATCGAAACAGGGTACGGAGCATTTTCTCCATTTCAGCCGCGCATTGTTCTGAAGAAGGCACGAATTTTCTAAAATTTGAGTCAACAGAAGCGCTCTTGGGGGCTAAATCGAATATTCAGCTCAAACTCTTATAGCTGTTTTTACTTATTGAGAGACTGAAATTCGTGGAAAGGAACCAAACCGTGCAACCTTTTCACCGCCATGAATATAGAACGTAAAAATTCTAAGAGTCCACCCCCTCACCCCTACCCCAGCGTTGCAACATTTAGAGATAAATACTCGCGAGTTTGGGTCCCAATTTGAACAAATTTTCAAGTTCAGAGATTCAATGTTCAAGCAAAATTGCCAGTTTTGGGGCCTTTTTGCGGCGACAGATTCTAGAAGGTAGCCAACCCAAATAGCATTAAAAGCCCGAGGAACGCCTATGATGAGCCATTAATCTCGATTTGGTCGCCCGCAAGAAATTAGTCAATTCTTCGACAACGTTCGGGTTGAAAGAGGAAGTGGTCAGTTCATGCGCACAGCCATTCGTTTTGTAAGATGGCTGCGCGTGTTTTAAGATGTCAGGTCTCAAGACGTCTTGCGCCGCGGCACGTAAGAACAGGCCGGGTCTCCTCATTCCACGGACACAGGGCGAACAGGGGTTGGGGTGAGGGAGGGCACTCGGAGCATTTTTCTAATCGAACAAGCATACAATCGCTTTCTGGCCAAATTGTTTTTCAATCCCCACAGTGCAATCACCCGATTTTTTTGGGACGTCTAAAATGTTTCGGAGGTAAAACATCCCATTTTTGGCCTTAAATTCATATTTTTGTAACACGTCCTCAGTTCCTTCAAACAGATTTTCAATTTTGGGGGAGCTTTATCACCAAAACAATTATTATCGTGGAATCAGTTGAGTGCGTAAAGGCTAACGTTATTATATCTACATTAATACTTTCTTTTTTCACGAGTGGCTCCCTTGATGATGATTCCACGTCTCTTTCATAATGAACCACAAAATTTTCCGTTTCCTATGACATGATGACAATACTTTTTAATTTTGGCAGAAGGGTGGAGGGGTGTGAGCTTAGCGTTTTACTTTGATTGGCGATACCTGAGGACTCTTTGAGTTTGCTTTATTCACGTGATGCGTCATTTGGATCCGCTCACTGTATAGTTGGATGAAAAAGATGTCAATAAGTTAATAAAATGTAAAGTACACAATTAAACTATTTCCTCTTCCTGACGGTTCAATCCCTCCTTTTCTTTATTCGCCGAAGTCTCTTTAGTTCGACTGCGGGACTTTGATATAGTATTCCGCTAAAAAGTTTTACGTTTTATAACGAAATTCCGGAGATAGAAAAAATTGTGAAGCTAAAATCTTACAGTTCCTGAACGATCTCTCTCGCGTGAGACCTGAAATATTCGTTATGAATTCGAATTATGCGTAATAGCGTTATTAAGTTTCACCTTTTTAAAAAGACTTCTTTCTTTTGAACGCTTTACAGGGGAATCGTTCAGAAAGCCAACTAGATTAGCTCTGTACGCTTCATCCTCGGACATTGTCCCTAGCGCGGATTTTTCCCGAGAACCATTTCCGGGGTTTCTCTTAGGAGGTGAATTAAAATAACTTAATACACTTTCAAATCATTGAAACTCCATATGAAATTACAAACTTTAGGCATTGATAACCTGTCTCTCGGTTCAGGTGTAAGGCTGTACGTATCCTCCTTGAGCCATTCAAGCTCCTGTTCAACTTTAAACATTCGAACGATGACAGCAACACCCACAATGAGAACAGCGATGGCTTTGACGAGGTAGAGAATAAGGGCGAGCACCCAAAAATCTAGCATTCGATGTGGAAAAAACGCGAGAGAGGTTTCATGTGGCGTTGGCCAGTCGGTGGTTGTTGATTGCTCGAAAACGATAAAGTGCCCGATGAAAACAAGCGTGAATCATTTCATGCAAACGGGTTGAACTTACTATAATAGAGTTTTCGAGCATATGGTACGTTACCCCCGCCCCCGTAATACCTTTTCAATTATCATTGGTTAAGGGTTCAATGAACTAAGGAATCTTTAAAGACGAGTAGACGCATACGGCGCCATGTTCGTTCTTATCAGTTTAATAAGAATGGTTGGGGGTGGTTTGTTGACATCCACAAAACAAGGTGACTAAACTTTACTATAGGTGCCGCAGAATTCCCCCTGCCCATCTTACGGGAGGGGTGGAGACTGACGTCACCAGCAGTCCTTTGCTCCCGATTGCTTACCCGATTGCTGCTCTGCAGAGCAAGTTAATTTTGAAATTGAAGTTTATGAACTCTCAAAAATCACAGCCCAATAACAATTAATAATGTAAGCGCGCCTCGATGATGTAATGGATACAATGCTCGCTTCACAACCCAGCGGGCCTGGGTTCGAATCCAGCCATTGCCCATTACACTATAAGGCTGCGGCGAGCTGTGACACGGCACACCCGACTTCGTGTGGGCGTTCCCGGCGATGTGCGTTCAACAAACCGCGCACCGACCGAAACGCCCGCGTAGTACGGGTGTGAAGTGCACAGTTAGATCTGGGTATGGCGTAGGAGCCCAAGTGAGGCTTAGGCGCCTGCCGGGTTCAAAGCCCGGCGCCCCCGACAAAAAAAAAAAAAAAAAAAATTAATAATGTATACTGGGTCCAGCGCAATGGCGGTTGGGACTGCTCGTGACGTAGGTGAAGGACAGTGATCTGCGGCACCTATAGAAAATTTAGTCACCTTGTCCACAAAACATCAACAAAAGATGGATTTTACACTACTGATAATTGATAAGAGCGAACATGGGGTCTGTGATTTTACGTGTCCGATTATAGGTTCTCTAAATGAACTAGAGATAGCGAGTTTGTGTTGAAAGAGGGAGGTAATAAATTGTGTTGCCCGTCGATATTCATATCAGTAAACTTGGAGACAACTTGATACCTATCTCACTTATATTCGATTAGATTGTTGAGAGAGAGAGAGAGTGAGTGTGTGTGTGAGTGAGAGAGGGCTACAAATCGCCCAATCTCCATTAGCAAAAAAGTAATAATTAAGCAGTTTTTCATCTTTGGTAATTTATTTGACTCACTGCCATACCCTCACCACCATTGAGAGGAGAGAACTTGAAGAGCGGGTGGTGGAGGCTTCAGCTTCAATTTTTCTATCTCTCTCATTCTATATCTCACACCCTCTCCACTTCGCACGTTCCGTCGTAATTAATTTAAAAACAAATTTTCGCTCCTCCCCGACAAGCTAAAATAACTCTTGAAATCCCTCCCCCCCCCAACCAGCCACCATTCATGGTCGTTTTCGTCACTTTTTTTTTTTCTCTCTGTCAACCCCTTTTTTCTGATACTCGCTCTCTCACCCATCAAGTCCTTCGTCTCAAGTTGAAATGAACGTTGAAAGTGAGTGAGAAAAATGTCATCAGCTACATTACAACTGCGTTACGACTGATAAAAAATGTAAACTGGCGTTGTTGGTTTATAATGGGGGGGGGGATTTCAATTTTTTTTTTTTTTGAGAGTTTCATGATAAAATGTTTTCATGACACTTAATTAATCACTCAAGAACCATAGTCCACATGGGTGGGTAGAAGGGAATGGCATTATGAGTTTGTGGGGGAGGGGGGAATCGAAAATATCGAGTGAACAGCAGAGGCGTACACAAGAACGAAGAGAGTTGAACGAGGGCGAATGACTATGAGCGGAGGGATGTGGCTTGTGTACCACGAGTCATTAATCCTGAGCCTCCCCCCCAACTCAGAATCCTCAAACACAGCGTGGAGATTGGTGATGGAGGGATGATCGCCCCTGCACTCCTCACCATTCACTAACGACTAACTTCAAACTTCGAGGGGACAATGGATTTTGCGTGGCGGGTACTGATGTTGGGTTTGTGAGGGATGGGTGTGGAGGAATTTCAGACAACCTCTCTAGTTTCACTGTACTAAAGGCTTTGGTATTATACCGCTAAGTTACTGACGGCGTTGAACCGATGTAGGAGTGATGGGGAAGGGGGGTCTCCAATGCCATGCCATACTCGTGGCGTCACCGACACCTGACCCCCTAATAAAGTTACCCGTCCACACATCACTCTATCTCTTTCTCTCTCTCTTCATCTTCAACAACACCACCAACCTTTGATGGGTCGCGTATACTAGCACATTTCTATGATACACGACAAACGACATTAAAGTCAAAGGGGGAAAATATAAAAAAAAAATGATTAATTACTGGAATTATCCACCCTCCACCCACGCGTTTCCTATACCACCAGTTTTCCCCCTTTTCCTCATCATTTTCTTCAAACACTCAAGGGTGACGTGTTGACCGCGCGTGACCGTTTCATTTTTAATATCTTCGCGTCATTCAATTCTGTCTCCATGCCCCGCAGGCGACGGAATAAATAAATTACGAGGCATATCACGGAAATTTTGACGATATAAGCGTAAACGAGCCAAACCGCAATTGACATTATTTTCGTTCCACGTATTTTCTTCCAGTGAGCCAGATGTTTCACTTGTTCACTTTTTTCCCTCCTTCTTTTTTTTGGCGGGCGAGAAATTTAGTGGGTGGTGATATTAAAAAGAGTAGTGAAAGGGGAGAAAGAGGCATTTTGTTAAAAGTAGAGTGAATGAATGTTGTTTAATTGAGAACGTAAGTAAAGGAGTAAACTAAGGGGCGGGGGATAAATAACCCTTTAGATAATTTATAGTTTAATTTTCAACTTTAAATGTAAAAGGGGAAATGTGCCACGTGGCATAGTGAAATAGAATAAGGGACGGAGAGGAAATTAATAGCTGGGAAAAAACTAGTTAGGGGTTTTATAATGAGAAAGCCACTAGAGACTAGAGGTAGCAATACCAGCGTGAATGATGCTTAAGAGACAACTATTTCTTGGTCTCACGATGAGCTGCTTGTTACTACTTATCTAGTGGTGGTGGTGGGGAGGAGGGGCAGGGACATTTGTGTCTTAAGTGTCATTATAATGCGGTGGACTCTGCTATGAATCTCCGTACCAGAGAGCTAAGGATGGTAAGCCAAGGTCTTTTTTCTACACGAACAATATAGGAAAAAAATTTAAAAATTATCTTATCCCTGAATATCTCCGCAGAATAAAACAAATCGGTCCAGGGTTAATAGAACTCATTTTGACCCATTTTCTACTCGGAATAAACGGAATATTGTAATCTTTTTTTAATACAAACTGCATAATCTGAGCTAAAAGACAAAGTGAGTGACGTATAATGATAAAAACCGGACAGAACTTTCATCATAAGTTACCCCCCCCCCACACTTCCCACACGTGACCCATCCGCAACCATCAAGGAACAAACTTGTTCTTTTCAAGAATACTAAATTAGACCGTGAACGCTTAAGTCTAGACCTCACCTTTTAATGACACCTCGCATTAAGGCTGAACTTTTATGCTGTATTATGGACAAACTTACCTATGACTGTGAGATTAACTTTTGAGTTTCTCGTCTGAGCCACTTTAAAATCCACGCGACACCTGAAACAAAAAAGAGTAAGAAATAGAGAGAAAATTAATATTAATATTCCGAAAACTGTTTATTTTATGACGTTTGGAAAATATTTTAGACTCCAGAAATGGAAACATCCTGCTGAGAAAAATGTATTTTATTTAAAGCAACGTGGAATTGCGCCCCCCCCCCCAGTCTGTGACTGGATTTCGAAGGCATTGGGTTAAAACAATAAATTTAATTGTATAAAGGGCTGAAAACTATTTATATACAAACCCAACAACTGAATATCTCTTTGGTAAATTTCTAGGAGGAAATTTACAGTTAGATTATATCCGTGCTCTCTCAGTTTATCTGTGAAGAAGGGGTTTTCTAAGGAAAATATATGTATATTCACCGTTTTACGAGAGACAATGTGTAATCAGACACAGGCTTACAGTATATCACCGTCGTAATTACTCCAAGTAAGAAGATTAAACGATTAGCTCATAGCCTTTTTCTTGAAACCCATCTATTCTCACGAAATTGACCGGGAATTAATCGATAGAATTTCGATGTTGTTTGACCCTATGCATACTGCGGAGGCAGACTCAAATTAGCAAACACAGTTATAGCTGTCTCCTTTGGGATCTTATAGCGTTTTCCTTTTGCCATTTTTAAAAGTGCTCTGGGGCGGCTCCTGTGGCGTCATATCCGCTCAGATCGAACCAAAACCTGGCTAAGAGCCACCTCCCTCCTCATCAAAGTCATGTAGAAAAACAAGTTGTCTCACTGAAAGAAAAAAGTGACTCCAAACGTGAGTTTGAAATTTTTATCCCGTCAGAGTGCACCACTGGTCCTATTTGACGGGCTAGCACACCGGAAATTCATGGGACAACTTATACTTTTCTCATATTAAAAATTTGTGTAATTGCATTTTGAGCTATTTATTTGCGCAAATAAGCTTCTGTCATCGAGATTGCAAAGGAATAATTTGTTTACTCATGTTTACACTAATTTATTTCAATTACAAAAGCCAGCCAGAGCCAGATTTTCGTTGGTTTCGAACGAAACTGCATTTGGTCGAAAAATAAATGTATTGAGTAAATAATTATGAGTGAATTGAGGCTATCAAAGAAATTAATAAGCCATTTTATTTCATCTCGGGTGAAACCAATTTTCGGACTGCATGCCCATTTTTAACGTTGTTACTATTTACCAGCTTTAGGCCCGAGTCTTCCTAATTGGAAACTTGCACATTTTAAAAAATGGGTTTTCTTGAAAAGGGCTCTCTTACAATACTATTGTACACAGTCGGATTTTATTCAGCGAATTTTGAAACATTTTGAGTGGGGTTTGACAAGTCGCAAATTATACTCACGGTGCAGGGAGAGGGGTGTAAGACGAGTTTTCTGGAAGGCAATTTTTCTTGCTACAGTAAACGAATAATTTCTTTAATTAATTAATTATTTATTAAAAACACCACTAATCACACAACTCAAAAACACAGCTACAAAATGGATAAGCAATGTCAAATAGGGACCACCGCGCTGCTAACGGGAGCAAAAATGATAACTCAGGTTTAGCTTCAGTCCGCCTTCTAGTAAGTGAGACAACTTGTTTTTCTACATGACTTTGCTCCTCATGACTTATTTTAGTGCATTTCATTTATGTCAAAATGCACTATTGGTCTCGTCGTGATGGTGGCAAACATGGCATGTTTTTTTCATGTTTCAGGACCTCTAGAACACGAATTCAGTGGTCTCCGGAATTCATATATGTATATATATTGATTTATTATAATATTATGGCCGTTTTCTTGTTAGCACGATAACTCTTGTAGAAGTTAATTTAGCGGAACGCGCTTTGGCACAAAAATCGGTAGTCATACGACCTCGTTTGGTATTGCATTGGGCCAAATCGGTCGACTTGGTTGGGGGGGGGGGGTTAATATGGCTTGAACTGGTAAAAAAATCACTAGAAATCACCGGTTGATTCCAGAAGCATTATATTACGATGATTTCATTTTGAAGTAGCCTTTGATTCCCATTAAGTTCAGCTTAAACAAACCCGGCAGCAAACAGTACGATGGAGGGTCAAACATTAACGAAACAAATCATGGTCTCAACATTACTACTTCTGGGACGGCTTAGGGTATACATATACAAAATGAAATGCACTCTTTCCGACCGCCAGCTGCCGGAGCGAAATTTTTTTGTTATTCTATCCTCTCCTTATTGAGTGATGCTGCAATAATAGCCCACGTAGTCTTCTTATTTTCATATTTTTCGTCGGACGAGCTTGACTCTAGAGGTGTGACGTGACAGCTTTTGTCGGTCACAGTGACAACTAGCTCCGGTGACTGTGCAGTCACAGTGACAAAAACCAGTGATTTTGTCACTTGAGTGACTACTGAGGGCCTGTTCTATAACTTTTTAATGTCACTATCACTGTTTTTTTCCACCCGTCCTCCCCATCAACATGTGATTTAATTCGGGGCGGACGGTTGGAAAAGGATATTCCTAGGAACCCTAAAATCTTACAGGACAGGCCCCCTGTAGCAGTTCGTTTGAGCAAATGCCTAATGTTACCAGACTCACCGGTATCTGTGTGAATTTCTTCCCCAGACCCAACAAAGCCTATTAATGGGGCAAATGAGAGACACGATTTCGCAAATCAATTTTTTATGCAGCCGTTAAAAAAATATGTATACGGGGTGCGGCAGATAATGTGGACCACCCATTTTATGAAATATTTCATAAAGTTAGGTCAAATTTGGGCCCTACCGGGGCTCAATAAAAATTTTTGGGCTACAGATATGAAATCCTCACCTAAGATCAAGGGGACATAACTCCGAGCACCATTCCAATATCATCAATAATAGCGGAGAAAAATGGGTGGTCCACATTATCTGCCGCACCCTGTATAATTCTTTTTCTAACTTTATCCGTGGAAAAATCCTATGATCGGCGAACCCACAGCCTCAAACGCAAACATGAAGGTGAGGCATGGATCAAAAACTGCAATGCACGAATTTACCTAGGAACATAGGCATAGCCAGAGGGGGGCAGGTCTAGGCAGCTGCCCTCCCCTAGACTCAAAAATGCAGATTTAGTGGGGCAGTTGCCCACCCCTAGATGCATTCTGAAAGTACAAATCTTTCAGGATAATCACATTGTGTTTCGTCGACGCTCACTAAAAAAATTACTTCACGGAATTCACTTATAAAAAAAAAAAAAAAAAAAAAAAAAAAAAATCAACGGGTTTTGTCGCTCATCGCATATCGCAAGGGTGACATAATTCAAAGACCGAATTCGCCGTTTCTGCGTCCTAGAATACCATTTTCGGAGACATACGCGGATTCAGTATTTGCTCAAGAAAAGTGCTAGAGAAATGGTGGGGTTCGCTCTACTAAAACTTGTTTGACAGCCTTTTCACTGCCTTAAAATAGTTAAAACTAGGTCTATTCGTTTGTCGTCCGGAGCTGCACTATTAGCACTGAAAGTACTAACCTTCCATTATTTTTTCGCGTTATTTCACATGATAACCCGCGAGGTTACAAAATTTCGTGCTGCTCGGAGTAGTCCGGGACGACAAACGAATAGACCTAGTAGCTATTTGCACTATAAAAACGGCAGTTTTTGTCTGTTAATTGTAATTAGGATCATTCGTTTATCTGTTTTGGGTTAAACCCGCCATTTTTAGGCGGAATTCACCAGTTTTTGGGGTAAAGATTTGGATTGTAAAAGTTGTGCAGTGTAATTTTTAGTTTAGGCGTAAACACTTCGTCTTTGGCGTAGAAACGTCAGTTTCAAAGTAAAATATTCAGTTTTTTTGTTAAAAAAAAAACGTCAGTTATGAGTTAAAACCCGTTATTGTTTGGTTGAAAAATGTTGAATTTTTACGTCTCTCAGACAAGACGTTGATGAAAAGTCGGTCACCCTGTATATTTGAATGCCAAGTATCGATTTCCGGGGAAATCGAGTTGTCTGTTAATAGAAAAAGTCTGAATAGAATTGTCAGTTTTTGGATAGAAAATCAGGAATAGAAGGCTAAAACAGATAATTTCCAAACGAATATGTTAGTTTTTGTTGGATTATGACCCTTTTTTGTGAAAACTCAGTTTCTGGGGAAGAATTTGACGATTTATTGCGCTAACAGTTCTTTTGTTGGGGTCTCTAGTTTCCATAGCGTCCGTCATATTCTGCCCACCCCTTGGTCAAGAGCTGGCTACGCCCCTGCCTAGGAAGGTGTTTTTAAAAAAAGTAAAATTGTTTAAGATCACTGTAGCACAGGTCTTGGAAAACGAAGTGAATAAAAATATATTACCTACACTAAAGGTTCAATACTAACGATAAGTCCAAGAAAAAAAGTCAACAGACGAGGGATAGACTTGGGGAAAAAGCTACTGAGTTCATTGGGGCGATAGAGGAACTCGTAAAGTCATATGTGGTAACCTGCGAAGTTGGCTAGGTGACGGCTCCAATTTCTAACGCAGTGAAGCGATAGAAGTGACGAATGAAGAGGCGATTATAAGTGAAAAGGAATGGCACCGTTAGAGGGTCGGAACGGAGATTTCAAAGTGGTCGTCACCGGAGCCAACAGTGACGGAGTAGTCACAGTGACAAAATCACCGACGCAGTTAAATCACACCTCACCTCTACTTGACTCTATAGACTAGAGTTATCCGTGCATTTCAAAAGGAGTCTGGTGGCTTCATCCGACCACTTCTCTGAATCTATGGATTAATCGACGATAATTCACCTACTAATAACAGAACTTGAATGATTGTTTAAACTTTTTAGTTCAACAAATCGCCCAATCAACACAAAAAGTGTCAACAACGTTGCTGAAACGTCGTACGAGGTCAAAACTTGGGTTTGGTATAGACTCAATGGCGATATTTGATTTTAGGAAGAGCCAAACAAGCAGGATTTGTTTAGGATCAGATATTGAGACAAAATGCCACGTTTTTTGGTAGAATGTTCTGGATTCTGGTACCATATTCCCAGAATTTTGTTTTAATCAAATCGCTAACACCAAATTCACACAGAGCCTTGAGGAGATACCTGACACTGCAATACAAAATCGAGGCTTTGGGAAACGAGACAGTGTGCTTTCAGGCTATTGTTTTTTATAAGAAAATAAAGAAATTGGGTGGATAGTATAAGTGTGAGGATGGCAGGGTGAGAATATTTCACCACCACCCTCATCACGGGGGCCTAAAACCGCACCTGGGCCAAAGACATGAATTTTATGTTACAGGGATTCAATGTAGGCAAACGGATTATTTGGTATCCCTCGTTCAACTCAATTTTTAGTAAAAAAAAAAAAAAAAAAAACAAAAACACAATTTTCCGCGGGACGTCCGCGGGAAAGTCCCATCCCGCGCGTGAAATTAAGGTTTTGTCCCACTTCCCGTCACCCAAAGAGCTTGTTGTGGAGTTTTCTGGGGCCTTCAAAATAAGCCTGATAGAATGATTAGTCAACACTGATGGTTGCAGGGATATTTCCGCAAAACTAACGGAAATGGCCCTGAAATCCTAACTCCAGCTCGTGCAGTGACAACACCCGACGGGAAGTCTTCGGGAATTTTTTACGCAATGGAAGGAGGCGGGTCTGAAAGAGATTGCACCAAACAGTTTTTCCAGCATTCAGGCTATGGTCAATTTTCCGTCAGCTTTTATTTTCCTGCTTCTGTTTCAACCAAAATGGCGAAGGAAAAGAAAAAAGTGTTGAGAAAGTTTTGGGGTGTAACGACAAGCGTTGAAGTGAAACGCTCAAAGTTCTCAGCACTAAAATGTGTTAGCAATTTCAAATTTTGCATACTTGTGTGATGGGTGAAGGACATTCAAGTTCAATAATAATAAATGAATTTTCATTTTCCTTCACTCCGGGATAACGAAGGAAGTGGTGGCATATAAAAAAAAATGTCGAAATTATCTTGTCGAGTGGGGTTTCATTGGAAAGAGCTTGGTCCAAGGATCACAATTGTATTTTTTTCAAATTTTTAAGTCAAACATGCACTGAGAAAAAAAGTCGGTAAGCTCACTCGGTTAGACTTGAAACTCGGTCGTTCTTACCGTGAAAACGGCTGGCTTAACCTGACTTTTTTAACCGTGTTAATTCGGTAGACACGGTTGAACAGGTAAATATGGTCAACCTAACCGAGTTTGAGCTAAGATCTGTAGAACCAACCGTGCAATTTAACATTTTAACCTTGTTTGTCAGTTAATACCGGAATAACCGAGTTGCTCATTCTAATGGACGTTGAACCAGCCTACTACCTAACGGTTAAGACTACCGAAACTCGGTTAAGCAAAGGTCACATTTGTATGCGGCTCGTGCCGAGTGCCCGGTGGTTCAAAGAAGAGTAGGTGTAAGGATAAAATCCCCCCCCCCTCCCGAGCTAGTCAATAGAACTGGATCGGGGGGGGAGTTTATCCCCTACCCCTCCATCTTACAGTGAAAGGTCCCAGATCCACCCTTGTTTTTGTCTTTTTCGTTTGTTCATCTTTATCAATTCTGGTTACTTATTGTAATTACTCTCTCTATTAATTCGGAAATTCATATTTATACATAATCGTGTTCAAAGCAGAAGCCCATTCTCACTAGACCGCCTGGCCTTGGCTTGGAAAGAATGATGGGCACACACAAAAAAAAAATAACGGTTGGGGAATTGGGGAGTAGATGTGGATCACATTAGACAAAGATGGGCGGAGGGGCACAGGACAGGAGGCAAGCCTCGAGCTGCTTGCGTAGCAGAAAAAAGAAAAGAAATAGCGCCCCGCAGCATGCTCAAGCTGACCAAGTCCCAACCTTGAAAGTCGGCTAGCTACACAGAACACGGTCATCATCAACCGTGTAGCAACTCCCTCCACCTAACAACCAGCTCCAAGGCTCAAACAAAGCATAATTCCTCTCCCTCGCTGTTCATTCTGGGTTCTGCGTTTGGGATAGAAACTAGAAAGTGTGCTTTTGTCAGTCGCGTAAATTTTATTGAAAACTTGCAATTGCCAAGTTTAGAGTGTTCCTATTTTTTCTGCCGAAATTTGGTTAAGAGGAAGCAAAAGGTTTACTTCGTTCATGGCCTGTCCGAAGACGTAATCGACAAAATCGCTGGTAAGTAGATACATGATTAATTTGTATCAGTGCACGATTAATTTTATTTCGATGGTTTCTGGTATTTGACTAATTTTTCAATTGCGGGATTTCAATGGGAACACTCTCATCTCAATACATTTAGACGATGTTAGATTTGGTGGGAAAGGCAGGGGTATTATTTTTCTGGTATAACGCGTTGAGCGGCGCGGCGCAAAACCAACGATCTTGATGAATTTTAATTTTATTTAATCTTGGAAGTTTTCTATTTTGTCTTCTTCAATACGTGTAGAAAACTGCACATATATTTCTTCCTTCTACACTACTGCAGCAAACCTGTCCAAGGTGAACTCCTCGTAAAGCGGAAAACCTGTCAATTGCGGGAAAAAGGGCCGGTCTCTTGAAATAACTAATGCACGTTTCTCGCTAATAATTGTGGAAACCTCTCCAACGTGGAAGTGGAAAGCCTGAAACAGCAGCACAGTGCAGCTGCAAGGTAACAGTACTGCTTGTTGTTTCAATTTTCAACAGCCTTAACTTAAAACTTCTGTTTTTTTTTAGGAGTCCCATCTACTTCATTCAGTGGACGTCGGTGTCGCCTCCCCTGAGAAAATGTAACACAGTACAGCTGCAAGGTCACAGAACTAGATCTAGTCGCTGTTTCGAGCTGGAACAACCGAAATTAATTTTTTTATTTAATTTTTTCTAGGCTACGCAGTCACCGGGCAGATTGTAAAATTGTTTAAAAAAGAAACAAACAAACAAAACAAAACGCCAGCAACCCAGAGTAAAATCGCCTAATAAGGAAGTGATCGGATTGAAGTACTCTTCGATAGTGCAACAACAAAGTAATTGGTCGTTTTTTCACTCTTCAATGAGCGAATGAAGACACAGAATCTCAATATGCATGTGTATACGTACATTCATGTACATATGTACTTTGAAATACATATTAGCATTAAATAATTATTTTACGAAACGCTCTTATTTCGCTGCTAATGTTTATTTTAATTACGTATGTGTCCTAACCTTAATTTTCATAATTTTTGTAGCGCGTCTGATTACTCTAGAGTTCAAAGCGAAGCGTGGGTCGGTTTCTGCATCGCATACGTTTTCTCGCCTAAGATTACTAGTGAGGAAAGAAGAAGAAAACAAAAATGCTACAACAACAAAAGAATCCTAGATAAAATTACCGACTACTGTTGTTGAGTCTAGCACAGTTCGGTTGGAGTTCAGAAGGTTAGTTTGGCTGACTCAACGCGGCTGGCTTCCCAAAGCATAGTGAGGAGTATCAGATAAGTGACGATTAAAACTACAAAATTTTTTGCCTGACTGACATTTCAGAGACGATCAAAACAGCGAAGTGAATTTGGTAAGATTAACGGAACAGGAATGGTACGAATAACTCAGAATAGTGGGTTGGGTCAACCGACACTTTGCGGTCAAAATAACCGAGCAGTGTGGGTGGCCTTGACGTTATGTATTCGGTTGCTATAAACGAAAGATCGGTTGGAGCAGCAGTATTCATGTGGAACGAATGACAGATCAGACTGAGTTAGTCCAACTGTAAAGCCGGTAGAGATAACCGAATATTCGGTAGTCGCTCGTTAACCAAGCGTTCAGTTAAAATAACCGTGTTGAATTTTGACCGAGTCTACTCGGTCAACCTCGGATCAACCGAGCTAAGTCGGTCAGAGAGTTGCAACCGAGCAGACACGGTTATCAGGGAACTAGGTCAATTAGACCTAGCATACTTCTAACCGTGTCTGCTCGGTTGCAACTCTCTGACCGACTTAGCTCGGTTGATAATGACCGATTATCTGTCGATTTTTTTTCTCAGTGTGGACGAAGTAATGACGTCAGACGTGACGACATGATCATCTCTATATCAGAAAATACGTGAGATAAAATTTTGAAAAAAATCCTGTTGATAGGCCTTATGGTCTAGTTTAAAGGAAAATTGTCGCGAAGATCATATCTTACATATTTTCGGAAATATAAATATAAATATAAATACATTTTTAGTGGTGCTTGATTTTCAGAGAAACTGCTGAGCCGATTTCATTCAAATTCATGGGAGACCATCTATACAAACTACCAGAAAACTATCCTCCAAGTTTAAATTTCATTGTGTTCGTATTTCTCGAGTTATTAGCGATCAGCGGCATTTTTTTCGTAACTGTCTGTTGGGCAAACGGCTCATTTTTTTCAAATGAAATTTGAGTAGTGCATTACGAAAGATATTATCTTACTATCCTCCAATTTTGAGAAATAACGGGCGAGTAGTCACAGAGTAATTCCAAAAAAACATCTAGCCATAAAACAGGAATATAAAAAAAAACAAAGAACCGTGGTGTGATGGAGAAAACTTCAATTCGCCGACTCTTGAGGCAGCTTTACGGGTAAAACGCTACTGCGTGGGTAAAAATTAGAGTAAAATATTAGTTGAGATAGTTGATAAAAACAGTAATTCGCAAATAAAATTGGGAAAATGCGCCAATTTGATGTTAAATTCAATAAAAATCGCTAATTCGATTCGTGGGAAAACTTCGTAGCTTGAATTGTGAGAAAGCGCCATTTCGTGGCTAAAAGTTTGTAAAAAGTGCCGATTCAATGCTCAAATGAAGAAAATCGGTAATTCGCGACTAAAATCGATAAAAAATTAGAAATGGTGTTAACCCGGGGATGAACTTGAGTAAAGGAGCAAATTCACAGTCAAAACTGAAAAATGGGCTCATTTTCACCTAAGATTGAGAAAGACAACACAAACTGGGCAGGAGTGACCCGTTCCCATAGACATGAGATTTATCACCTTGAAAATTTTTCCATGGTCATTTACCGATGCTCAGCTGAGGATCGTCCGACATTCAGTGAAACAACTACCGAAATAATGTCACCGATTTTCAGTAAATTTTATTCGGCGTGTCATTGACTTTTAAGCCACCGAAGAAGTAGTTCAGTGGAGAAGTAATTTCTTCTGCGGTGAATGTTCATTTATGTTCGGCTATACAACCGCAGAACGCTCAACCACAGAACCGTCGGTGGTAGTTTTACAATATGGCTGCCTTCTTCGGTGAAGATTAACCATCGAAAAAGTGGAATTCTCCACTGAACGAATTTTTCGGTGGAGAGTGAGCTGTTCAGTGGTGTTTTGTTTTTCTCAGTGTATAGACATTCTCGGAAGGTCAGAAAAGTATTAAGTGGGCGGTCAATTAGACGCCGTCAACCCTAAATATAATTTTAAAACATGATGGAAGGGCTTGAAGGGGGTAGATATCAAATCTATATTTGATCCGCATATTGAGGGGGCGGGGCAAAACATGGCGACTGTCATTACTCGCAGGAACTTATGAAGCCTTACGATGGTTGACGTGAATACCCTAATATTTTTTGTGATAGAGTGTCATAATTCATGCGTTATACAATTTGCGTAATTTTTTAACGCTTACCTCATATGGTTGGTCCCCCCTGAGCGTTGACTTCGAAGTGTTTCTATCGACATACAATACATCGCATACTGATGGGAAGAATAGTGATACAACTCAAATAAGTTTTTCTGGCCAATCCAGTTTGGATTAAAGTACATTAAATTAATTCGACTGGATTGACCAGAATAACTTTTTTGAGTTGTAACAGTATTATTTCCAATGTGCGACATACTCTTTTGTGTACCACAGACTCCTGAGGGTTTTTCGAGCGCATGCCTTAAATTTCAGCGGAGATTTCCCTGATGAGGCTGAAATGAGGCAGTTGGAACCAAAAAGAGAAATGAACGCAGTTTTCGTTAAACAACCGAAACCAAGTTTTTATTATTCAATCTCATAAATGTCCCTATCAAGTGCGGCTCACGGTTACAAACGGCCCATACAAGCTACAAAATACAAGCTAACCACATTATTATCCACGACCCCATCCGGACGCGATCGCACCCGCTCCGATATCCCGCTCCTTCCTTACCAGAAGCCTTGCCGCAACGGTTTGTCCTAGTGTTACCTAAACACATGCCGAGAAAGATTTTTTGAGAGAGTTTATGAAAGAAAATAACTGTAACAGGCATAATAGTAACACAATTACCAGGAGCGTGGCGATAACAGCAAGAGCACACAGCACTTTTCCAGACATAGCCATAGTATTTCCAAGTTACTGATTACTTCTAATGCTTGGTTCCCTTGAAGCTTCATTTTATACCTGTATAGTCAGGCGAAAAGCCAAACGAAACTTACTCATAATAATTAAGCAATTATTGTCTTCTAATTGGGGCAATCTTTCTAAGAAAAACTATATGAACGTTTCGTGAAATTCAGTCGATAACCGAGGCAAATAATTGACAAGAGGTGGCCTTCGCTAGTAATTCTGGAGAGAGATAGAGAAAAATGTCTAGAATAGTATTAATAATAATAATAGCGAAATACTTAAAAACAGGCTAATGGCCCTTTGCTGTTGATGCCTGAAAAATAATAATAATAATAATAATAATAATGGTGATTACGTGACGATAATAATAATAACCACAATGATGAATTATTTTTAATGCAACGACATACCTATACTTCTTCTTTTACACTGAAAAAAAAAAATTATGGGTGGAATGTACCAGAATCTGGTAGTTTCAGTCTGTAAGTCTGGTAGATTTTAAGACGGTAACCACGCAGGTCACTTTACTAAATGATTTTGTTCAAAGGATTTATAGCGTGATTGACCATAGATGTGTTATTGAGTTTACTAAACACGTTATGGTAAATTTTATCATTTTTGAGTTCAATATTAGTACAGTAAAATTATTATTTGACCCAGACATTCAAAAGAACAGGAGAACTTTTGGTGCAAATTGCTCGTTACCCTTCCACTGACACAGCACAAAAAAATAAATCGCAACAGATGTCGTCTTCACCACAATTTGTATTATGCAGGTACATCAAACCGGTTTCACTCTTTACTAGAGCATCTTCAGTGATCTAAAAGTTAACATAAAAACAGCACTCCTATCACCTGTACAGTCTTTCAATCTTAAACTAAAGAGTAATAATAAACTGGTAAGGGGGGATAGCAAAATGAAATAAATGAGCAATTAACAATAAAACGGCAATAAATAATCTAAAAGAGTATATTGACTAGAACATAGGAACTTACGTAAACACAATCGTGTCCGTTGTCTTTTTAGGACTGGCAACGTTTTGAGGAAAGGATGCAAGGATATTAACTAATGGGGAGGGAACGGGGAGTTCCTCTCTTGCATTCAGAGACCTATCGCTCAACGCGTTTTTAATCTCTACGCCTTCGAGAAAATTCATCACCGACCCCTTTCCGACTTGATGAAGGACCGTCACCAGATGCTCCCCCTGATGCCCTTCTTCTTGCGTGTGGCGGAAAAAATTCGAGTGTTTGTCCTTGCCGCCATGTTCCGCAACTCGAACCTTTAGGCTCCTGCCGCTCTGTCCGGTGTAGTGTTTACCACAGTCACCGCAGGTAATACGGTAAACACCTGATCTGTCCATGGCCGGCACTGGATCTTTCCCCTTTGAGACCATTGTCCTTAACGTGTCCTTTGAAGAAAAGGCGACGTTAAACCCATTCCTTTCCAGAAGCCGTCCAACTCTCTCCGAAATTCCTCCGTAATAAGGGATGCTGTGCCACTTTTTCGTCTTTATTTCAGAATCCCTTGGGTCGGAGGGGTACGCCAAGGAAATGATGCTCTTCATCTTCTTCTTCTCCATAATCCGGTCAACGATGGACGCCGAAAACCCGTTCACCTCGGCGCAGTGCTTCACATAATCTAGCTCTCTATCGAAAGCATCTTGTTCCAATTTAACGGAAGTTAAGCGGTGGACAAAATTGTGAAACGCACTCATTTTCTGCCGGGGGTGATGGTTAGAGGAGCTGTGAAGCAGGATGTCGGTTGAAGTCGGCTTCCTATAAATGCCAAACGAGTGCCTTCCACCCTCTCTACTTACCGCCAGATCTAAAAAGTTTATTCTGGCATCAACCTCCACCTCCATCGTGAAATTAATTTTCTCGTGACACCCGTTCAGGTAACTTAGAAGTCCCGCGAGCTCAATATTGTCTCCCTGAAAGAGGCACAATACATCGTCGACGTAGCGGAACCAGTAAAGAATCCTTTTTCTGAACGGGTTCGAATCATTCAAAACGAATTCCGCTTCGAAATTGTCCATAAATAACTCTGCACAAAGCGGACTCAGTGGTGATCCCATCGCTAGGCCCCCGCTGTGGGTGAAGAACTCGTCTCGGAACTTGAAGTAATTTTGATCAAGGCAGATCCCCAGTAGCGAGCACAGTTCCGATCCTTCCATTTTATTTAGCGGTTGTTTCGCAACTGCAATCTCCATAAGGTCCTTAACCTCTTCCGGAGGCACGTTTCCAAAAAGATTGGTGACATCGAAACTGACCAAACACGCGTCATTGGGGATGTCTATGTCCTGTATTTTGCTGATCAAATCCACGTTGTTTTTTACTGCATTCTTGGCTTCGAAACCCGTGAACTTGACGAACCGTTGTTGCAAGAAACCCGGTCCCGAATACCGAAATCCGGTCCCGAGATACATTGTCCTTGTACCTCTATTGTTTACGTAAACGTTTAGTAGTCTCTCTGCATTACGTTGAGTGGGAATCTTTCGAGTGCAAGGTCAAGGAAATAACGAGCAAAATGCATAGTAAAAAGAAAATAGTGATGTTAAAGAAATTAGACGCTCTGGAAAAACAAAAAGATGAGCAGAAGAGGCTCACCGACCCACCTCACGCTCCATCGGATTTTACTAAGCCTAATTGTGGTTTAGGGTGTCAGGAAAGGGTGGTCAACCTCAGTAATGTTACATTGACTAAGGAAGAGTTGGCCCTCTTGAGCAAAGGGCTTAAATACTGCCCTTCCAAACCCATTGATAGAAACAATGTGAAACTTTTGGCCGCATCGGTAGATAGAATAACTAGCGACGTAAATATCAAAAACGAATGTGCCGTAATTATAAAAAACGGGTTACGTCAAGTGAATTGCAAACCCTTTCCCGAATTCTCTACTCTAAAGTCATTGAAAAATAAAGTCAAAAGTAACGATTTAGTCATTGTTAAAGCCGACAAAGGCCAAGCCACAGTTATATTAGACCAGAAAGAGTATATTGACAGAACCAAGGAATTTTTGAATGAGAACAATTATGTTAAAATGAAAAGGGATCCAACTAAGAAATATGACAGACAAGTACGCGAGGCCATAAGTAAATCCAACTTCCTTTTTGAAGGACGAGATAAACGTGACTTCGTACAAATGAATCCCCTTCCCCCCCGTCTGTATGCCTTGCCCAAAATACACAAACCAGCACCTTTCCCAGTTCGTCCCGTCGTTTCGTACAATTCGACACCAAGTGAAAAGCTATCACGTTTCTTGCAACAACGGTTCGTCAAGTTCACGGGTTTCGAAGCCAAGAATGCAGTAAAAAACAACGTGGATTTGATCAGCAAAATACAGGACATAGACATCCCCAATGACGCGTGTTTGGTCAGTTTCGATGTCACCAATCTTTTTGGAAACGTGCCTCCGGAAGAGGTTAAGGACCTTATGGAGATTGCAGTTGCGAAACAACCGCTAAATAAAATGGAAGGATCGGAACTGTGCTCGCTACTGGGGATCTGCCTTGATCAAAATTACTTCAAGTTCCGAGACGAGTTCTTCACCCACAGCGGGGGCCTAGCGATGGGATCACCACTGAGTCCGCTTTGTGCAGAGTTATTTATGGACAATTTCGAAGCGGAATTCGTTTTGAATGATTCGAACCCGTTCAGAAAAAGGATTCTTTACTGGTTCCGCTACGTCGACGATGTATTGTGCCTCTTTCAGGGAGACAATATTGAGCTCGCGGGACTTCTAAGTTACCTGAACGGGTGTCACGAGAAAATTAATTTCACGATGGAGGTGGAGGTTGATGCCAGAATAAACTTTTTAGATCTGGCGGTAAGTAGAGAGGGTGGAAGGCACTCGTTTGGCATTTATAGGAAGCCGACTTCAACCGACATCCTGCTTCACAGCTCCTCTAACCATCACCCCCGGCAGAAAATGAGTGCGTTTCACAATTTTGTCCACCGCTTAACTTCCGTTAAATTGGAACAAGATGCTTTCGATAGAGAGCTAGATTATGTGAAGCACTGCGCCGAGGTGAACGGGTTTTCGGCGTCCATCGTTGACCGGATTATGGAGAAGAAGAAGATGAAGAGCATCATTTCCTTGGCGTACCCCTCCGACCCAAGGGATTCTGAAATAAAGACGAAAAAGTGGCACAGCATCCCTTATTACGGAGGAATTTCGGAGAGAGTTGGACGGCTTCTGGAAAGGAATGGGTTTAACGTCGCCTTTTCTTCAAAGGACACGTTAAGGACAATGGTCTCAAAGGGGAAAGATCCAGTGCCGGCCATGGACAGATCAGGTGTTTACCGTATTACCTGCGGTGACTGTGGTAAACACTACACCGGACAGAGCGGCAGGAGCCTAAAGGTTCGAGTTGCGGAACATGGCGGCAAGGACAAACACTCGAATTTTTTCCGCCACACGCAAGAAGAAGGGCATCAGGGGGAGCATCTGGTGACGGTCCTTCATCAAGTCGGAAAGGGGTCGGTGATGAATTTTCTCGAAGGCGTAGAGATTAAAAACGCGTTGAGCGATAGGTCTCTGAATGCAAGAGAGGAACTCCCCGTTCCCTCCCCATTAGTTAATATCCTTGCATCCTTTCCTCAAAACGTTGCCAGTCCTAAAAAGACAACGGACACGATTGTGTTTACGTAAGTTCCTATGTTCTAGTCAATATACTCTTTTAGATTATTTATTGCCGTTTTATTGTTAATTGCTCATTTATTTCATTTTGCTATCCCCCCTTACCAGTTTATTATTACTCTTTAGTTTAAGATTGAAAGACTGTACAGGTGATAGGAGTGCTGTTTTTATGTTAACTTTTAGATCACTGAAGATGCTCTAGTAAAGAGTGAAACCGGTTTGATGTACCTGCATAATACAAATTGTGGTGAAGACGACATCTGTTGCGATTTATTTATCTGCTGACACCACGACATCGTCGCGAGAATTCATTACAGCACAAAAACCTCCCTAGGACTCCGCGTCGAGGCAACTGTTGGTAGAAGTTGTATTTCGCGAAAATTTACCAGTCCAAATTTGAAGAGCACCCAGTTTTACACAAGAAACTGTCTATACTAACATGAAATATTTAGTCCTCTTCACGAATTATTTATTTTTTTCGGCGGAACTAGTTTTCGACCTTCGAGGCCATTTTCAACGCCTTCCTTGACTCCAGTGTCACATCTTCAATAATTTAACAACAAATAAACTAGCCAAATCATAATGAAATAAAATACAATTAAATAAGAAATAACACTATCCAACCGCACTACACTACACTACACTACACTACACTACACTACACTACACTACACTACACTACGCTACACTACACTACACAACCGCAGACTATGCAACCGCATCTTGCGGCCTTTTCACACGGGTTCGTAATACGGCCCCTGGAGTAAAATGTGTAGGGAAGGGGGAGGATCATTCGATTAATTTCTCAAATCGCCAGGTGTCACTCGATATCCCGGCTGTTTCTGAGTTCGGCTAAAGCGTTCAGGATAACAAAAAATGTCTTCAATTATGGACGGAGAAAGCTGATCGGGTCATTCCTCCGCAGTATACACATTCATGCCTTATTTATGCACCAATCCTGGGGTTTAAAGACTCTTTTCAATCTCATGGAAATTCCGCTTGTATGCAGTATTCCTTTAAAGCAATAAATTGATGAAATTAAATTGATATTACTCGCCTGACTACGGAAGGGCAGAGCCCGACACAATTCGAGCTTCGAAAAAAATGGGCTCCCCGGCAGGATTTGAACCAGCAACCTCTGGAATGCTAGTCTAATGCGCTGCTAATTACGCCAAAAATGTCAAATAGGATCTTTTTCACCACACGCAAATGTGGAACAGTCATGTGACTTGAATACACCTCTCCACGATGAGAGTAACTACTCCTCACCAAGCACTTGGTCTATCCGAAATAGTCACGTGATACCTTATTTTGGCATCACACTTTCTACATCACGCAGCCGCATTAGTACTATATACATACTCCAAAGTTTCGCCAATAGTCATAGTCAGGTCATTTTTAGAGAAGGAAAGGTAATTTACCGTTCATGGAGGCTTTTGCCATATGCCAATGGGGAGGCATATCATGTGTCTAGACGTTTTCCAGGTACGAATCACTTGCTTGGCCATTTTTAGGGCACATGAATCAGCATTGTAGATTTTAGGGTGCACCTATCCAGTTTGGTCACTTTTGGGGTAAGAATTTCAACCATTTTCTTATTCGGTTTTGCCATTTTTTGGATTTGGATAGTCCAACAAGGCATTTGTTTGAAGCGAAAAGTCCGTCGAACCACTATTTCGTCGCGAATGGTCAGTTGCTATTTCTAGGACAAAAAGTGTCAGTATGACCTTTTTAGGGCGCCCTTGTTAGGGCGTGGAATAGTCGAAGATAATTTTTCGGAGCATGAATCTTCAAATTGCCAATGTAGAGTCCGAATGGTTAGATTGGTCATTTTTGGAGCAAAAAGTGGCAAGTTTGGTCTTTTTAGCGAGAGGAACGCCCAGTTAGGTCATTTTACAGGTTCGAATGGTCAGTTTGGCCATTTTGGAGTACGAACGGTTGGTTTTGTCATTTTTTCATGGCCTGAGTTTTCTGTGAAGGCAATTAAAAATATAGGCCCTGTACGGGTACTTTCTATCATGTTTTTAGCTGTTTAGGGTGCACGAATCGTCGATTGATCATTTTTATGTCAAGAAATCAAGAATAATTTTTTGGCATTGTCATGACTCAATCGTTAGTTAGTTTAGCCATTTTTAGTGAGCATGTTTGCAAATTATTTGGAGCCGGAACTATTTGGCGATGTTTTGCACGAAAATTGTCAGTTGAGTCATTTTGAAGGCCGTGTTTCAAAGCTGCAAATCCCCAACCGCACTCGACCGTTTGGAGAACGGTCAAACGTTAGAAAATGTAACACTGCTAACTGAACAACGTTGTTGAGGTTCGAAATTGGAACGTTAGTCATAAACCATTGAGTAACGATAATTCCATCCGTTATTTGAACGTTTCATTATCGTTACTTCGTTAGCTGAGTCATCATTTTTAAGGCGTTTTTCAGAAAAGAAAATTGGATGGTTCAATTTGAACTTGAAACATCTGGGGGATGATTCTGTAACTTGCAAAATTTACGTGTCGTAAAATGGAAGAAGGGCGAGGGGAGGTACCTCGTTGCCATGGTTTTTACGATACCTATAGTGAATTAAACTGTGGAATTTTCACGCTAGAATGTGTGGTCTCGAAGAAAAAATAATAAATTCTTGACAAATGCGTGGAAAAACCAAGGCAACGGGGTACATCCTCTCCCCCTCCTTCCCTGTTACGACACGTAAATTTTGCGAGTTACAGAATCACCCCCCTGAATACGAAAGTGAAAAATAAAGCGATACGGAAAAGGGGGATGGTGGATGGGAAGGGGGTTCAGCAGTTCCCCCCGTACGTCGCATGGTCCATCGAAGGTTCGGTCGCAATGCACTTTGGATCGCCACCGTCGCTCGAAATCGGCCTCACTTTTTCCCTATTCACATTCTTCTCTACAGGGTGTTCACCGGTGGCGTTGACTATATTGCACACGGTGAAAGTACATGCCAAGAGCTGTTAAATTTCCCCTTTCACTTTTTTATTATCTCCAGCCGTTACCGAGATATTGTTCCAAACACCTGCCGCCGCCACCCCCCTCGCGACCCGCAGTACCCAGCGGGCCCCGAGGACAGTGGCCCCAGCCGAGTCACGCTGCCGCCACCGAAGAGAGAGACGGCTCCGCCTCTACCTCAACCGGGGGAACGACGGAACCAACGGAAAGGCTGCAGGGGAGGGAAATAAAATAAAGAGAGAAAAAGGAATGTTATAAAAGGGAGACATTAATGTAGAAAGGAGAGTTTTTTGAGACAGTTGAGTTGTCCTCAGTTTTTTAGACAGTTTTGAGAGAGTCTGAGAGTTTTGGATGACATTCGGTTGTGAGTTGTAATTTATTTTGTAGATCCGTGCGAGTGTGGGTCCAGGAATAAAGAAAGATCGAATCGTGTTGGAAGACTTTTATCCGAACCCTTTGCCCACTCCACGCTCTATCCCGGGGGAAAGGTTACGTGGATGCCGATTGGGAAGGCATCCAGATAAAAATCCCGTAACAATAGGCCCCTTTACACGTAAGTTCTATCACGGATGCTCAGGAGCGTACGGGTGTGCGTGCGGGGAAGCTCGCACACTCAATCACTCGTGCTCGTCGTGTAGTTACTTTTTAGGCAATCGTTCTTTCGTTCGCGATTGCGCTTGTCGTTCCCTTTGAAAGGGAAAGAACGACCGTGTAAAGGCAATAAGGAACTTCCATGGGTCGAAAAATTGGATAAAAATTTATTGCTGACTGACAATTGGTACCTGAAAATGAGTTCTTTTGAGTTAAATTATTTTTAAAAATAGCCACTAATTAACAAATTAGTAATAAAAAATTGTTATTTTTTATGCCCTCGAAAACGCCTTCTGATTGGTTGAAGACCGGTGACGCAATTGGCCGCAGTCACACGGGCGACCCGTCTCCCACATCCCCTACTTGTACATGCTTTTCGACGCTGTATGCATTATTATTCGGATACTTATGTTTAACGTGAAACAAAAAATAATGTTAATATTTCACAAGCAAATGCTGCGAGCTCCTATTTATGAAATTGCTTTGTGAGGCAAGTACGTAACCTAGCAATAACCTACCTCTCACGCTTCTTGATTGGGTTGATTTCCATAGCGGTTTTTTCTGCTTGAGTTGTTCCGGAGTTACGATTTGTCCTGATTTCCCAGTTGTACTTTCTTGTGATTATTTTCTTTGGGTCTCAATTCCTGTCTCATTTCAATCGTTCTTTTCAGAACGCCGATCTTTCGCTCAATTTCCTCGACACCTTCATACCTAAGGCGAGTCCTGGAAGAGCTGTTTTCCTCAACTTTCCTTCAATCCTTCTGCGAGATGTTGAGAATTTTTTTCTTGATATCCGATAGTAATTTCCCACTCGTTTCACGCAGTACTACTTGGTACTCTTATGGATCAAAGGTAAAAGTAAATAAGACTGAATCACCAGAAGAATTCCAATCTACATTCAATGATTAGAACAATGTTAAACTTGCCTATCCAATTTTACGCCTTTGCATTCCACACCAAAAACTATGTTGTCCTTAATGAATGAACTTACTGCAAAAGCAGAAAGACACGGAAGATTCTGTGTGGAGGCCTTCTCGAATCCCTCACGCGGCTGCATTTTCTGGTAATATATTACCCACAATCCCCGACGGCACAAAACAAAATAGGTACCCTAAAAACACTACACAAAACGCTATACACTATAAATAATTGTTAATAAACAAATAGAACGAATGGGTAAACTGAAAACTGCTCAAATGTGCCACGGTAAATCTCACGCTTTGTTATCAACGTTTTCAACTTAGTGATAGTGTTCGCCAAAGTCGAATAGATACCAAGTCATTTCTCTTCTGATAACGCGTGGTCACTAAAGCTAGAGGGAAAATTGCTCCCGCCAGAGTGCCACATGACATTTGGTCTCAAAATTTGGCGGTTCGGAAAACGCTTATGAACAAATAAAAAAATAATAGTTTATTAAGCCAAATGAAAACTATGAATATCGGGTCTATCACGACATAATAGTAATGAATAGTTGATGAATGGTTCAAGCAGACTAAAACTGAAGAAGATTTCCGTTGAGTTAAAAAAAGTTTATTGTATATCATTGAAATGTTGTTGTTTTACGATGTTTTGTCAAGTGCAGCGAGATCCCGGGCATTCTCAAGAGTCAGGTGAGCATGGTGTTTCTTCCATCCCCTCTGCAGACCGAACGTTGAGGGCGAGTTTCAAGCAGATAGTATACCTCGCCCTCTCCAAACAGCCTTCGTCAAGTACATGGCATAATTTTTCACGCCTTATTTGTGCTGCACGGATTTCAAGTACTCATTCCAATCTACAGAAAATTGTACATAAAATGCTCTGTATGCATTTTCCAAATTTTGTCCTCAAAATAACTTCAAACCCACCTTGAACTTTTGCCATGAAAATTTGCGCTCTACCTTCGACTTACAAACGGCGGACATCAATCTACAGTTTCTCTGGCTGAGCTGGGTTTTACACGGGGGCACGAAACACGACGGAATTTGAAGTTGAAATTAAATTATTTTATAAGGAAAATGGATCGAAAGGAATCGAAATAATAAACAAATCTATCAGTGAAAATGAAAAATGTCCAAAATCCAGCTGTAATTTTATTTGCTTCACATGTAGTTTGTGAAGCAGACACTTTATTAAAGAAAAAGTCGAGACCAAATGTTGTAAGTGCTCTCTGACGGGATAAAAATTTCAAATTTTATAAATGACCACCGTTACCATAGCGATCGTGATGAGTGGAAGAACTTGGGTTCTATACAACTTTGGTGTTCGCTTTCGCTTCTCATAAAACCTCAGATTAACTTCGATATTAGGTACCTGATTGAAATCTATGACCACAGGCTATCTCAGCTGAATTTTAAATATAAAATACCCCCAAAAATTGAAGGATCATTTCCTTTATGCATCAGTAATACGGAGGATTACATTTCATAGAGCGTCCTGTGACGTCATGGTGAATACAAGTTGGCCCCTGGAATGGGGGGTGGTTGGGGGGCCATTTAAAAATCCAAAGTTTCAAAAAATCCTTAAAATTCAATGTTTCAGTTTTTGGGAATAAAACTTACTGCAATATATTTAGAATTCAATATTTAAAATAAAAAAAAATCTTCCGAAAAATGTGCAAGTTCCTTATTCCCGCGCGATAGATCGCGTGAAAGTGGAACGTGTTGGATCGTATGAAATTCATGCAGTTTTCCTTGGAGCGTGCTGCCGTTTAGTTGTCGTTGTTAAAAACCCGTCTAAAGATATGGACATAATTGAGAGGCGTAAAAGAACCCTAGCAGTAGCATTTGCCGGTCTCGCGGTGATGGGGAGCCAAAAAAAAAGGGCTAAAAGAGTGTGGGTCAAAACGTACAGAAAATTTGGTCACCAGCCCCTCATTGAAGAGCTAAGAGAAAAATACCCCAGCGACTTCAAAAACTACTTGCGCATGCATGAACCAACATTTCACGCATTGCTGGATAGAGTGAAGAATCGAATCACGAAACAAAACACCGTAATGAGAGAGAGCATCACCCCCGAGGCTACCAGACTTCTAAACCCACGTGCTTCCCCTTCCGTCCGAGCATCATCCCACTCGCACTCCCAATCGCGAGGGAAAGAGCGTGCAAGCTTTACCGCGTTTTCGTTTCCCTTTGCCCTCCCTTTAGACGCACAATCTTTCGTGAGCGATACGGCTTTTCCCGCGGGAAACACCGTGCGTGTAAAGGGGCCTATTATGATGTTTTTTAAAAACACTTTTCAAGGAAAAAAACAGTTTTCACGAGGAAACCACGTTTTCTCGGGTTTTATGTGGTGCGTGCAGAAATTGAATGACGGATTCGGATTCTGCACAAAATTTACCGTAAGATGCAATGCGATTCGTTTCGGAATTACCTTGAATCACCTATCATTGTAGGCGTCAATGTTTTTCTTTGCACAAAATAAGATTTCTTGCTAAGTTGTCCCCTTGATTTTCACAAATGGGAAGAAATCGCAGGTGACGCACCCGTACTACAAAAACATCTCCAAGCAGTCAGCTTTCGAATGATGTATCACAAAACCAGCTTCTGGCTTATTTTGGCCACCAAAATCAGCTTTATTTTTAAAAATCTACCCTCTGAGACAAATACCAGAAACCCCAAAGCCATTTTTTAAACTCGTTACTCTCATAAGCTATTCCTCGTAGCCATCCTGCAGCAATCTTGTATTCTCACGTGAGGGATCTTCATCAATAAAGTTCAGTTTATTAAGCAAAACATATTATATGCGTCTTTGAAGTCCGTGCCACCCATCAAAATGCTTAATTTTTCGAATGCTTAATTTTATTGGTTGCATAGACTCCCCAGATGCATAGCACAAAGCTTCTGAACTGGGCTTTACAGACTGGTTTTTATGATTATTATTTTTCATCATGAATTTATTATTTATAAATTATTATATGTATAAAAATTTATTATTATAGTATAATTTCGAACTTGGGCTGTACAAAAATAGCGTACAACACTCAAGCGGTATTCCTCATTACGATTTCGGGGCGACAACTGCCATCGTATTCTCCTCGAGCACTTCCTGTCGCCCACGACCGTAATGAGCATCATGCCGCTCTTGGATCGTAATAATACTAATTCTGATTCTGATTCTCACCATCACAATAATCAAAACAAAGCAAGTGACGCGGGTTAGATGCTACCCCAGATCGTTAGTTCATCTTAGCTCTGTGCGAGCGCTGCTTTATTTATGAAAGATGTCAATAAAAACGAGCAAATAACAACCCTCTGGTGTGCTTATTTGAATATTTATTAACCGATAACAATCGTGAAAAATGAGCACCTAATATAGCAAGGTTGTGCCGTGTAATTTACACTACAGTTCTTTTTTTGTGTGTTTGTGTGTGTGCGTAAAGTACAGAGCCGCGTTGTTTACTGAATACGATAATTTTTTGCAACGATAAAGAAAAAAATCTGCAGCCATTAGTCGACGCAATCACTATTCTTCCCAGAGTTTGAGGGGCAGTATTATAAGCAAATAAGCACATTAGAGAAGGGGAGTAAGTTAATTCAAATTCAAATTACTGCGCAGGCTCAAATCCAGTCGAAGGCACTTGGACCACATAATACCATCATCGCTTTATTGCCGGAAAAAAACAAAATCTGAAAATTCGGTCCCAGAATTCAAATTACTCGACCAGAAATATGGAAATTCAGACTCATGAATCACGAAATACGTCTCCAGAGTCTGATTTGTTGGTCCAAATCAATTTTTTTTGCCGGCGAAATATTTAGTTTAACCCATAAAATCGACATTGTCGAGCTATAATTGAGTTTAAAAGTTCTTTTAAAATCCAAAAATTAACATTACAGCAAAAATTGCGCACGTTTGTCGCTCCAAATTTTATTAATTGATGTAAAAGCGCGAGAGCACTTCAAGTCTTTGGTGAAATGGCTGATGGTAGTAGCGGTTAGGTATTTGGACTTAGGGCAGTTGAATGGAGTAGTATCTGGCGTTTGATCGACGACCTAGAAATAAGTACATTTTGCACTGAATCACGTCCCCGGCCAAATATTTCCGGGAAACGTCTTGAAAGTTCCCTTTTTGTATTATTTTTACAAGCACAAAAAAGAGTACTTTGCAGCAGTAGTGTGAGGGTGGAGTGAAGGATCTTATAGAATCCAGAACGAATCGCCTTAGGTTTATCACTGTTAACTTAACCGGGACAGCCGCAGGAAAAGCTTGAAGTTTTTAAAGAAAAATAAACAAAAAGTCATCTGCGACATCCTCTTGAATCTCCTACCAATCCACTGTCTAGTAGCCCCAAGCGTTTTACCCGGTTAGAAAGAAAAAAAGTATGGCGGTGTGTGGGAGAAGTGCAGGAAGACCGAGAAACACGATAAACTAAATCAAGTCGCAAGTTGTTGAACTTTTTTTTCGTTTTTCCTTTCACACACTCCCTCCTCTCACGTTTTTACCAGCCACTCAGTGTCAACCCCGCCACCCCGGCACATCCATTCTCTTCTCGTTCCCACCGTCAACATAAAGTTTTACACCTCCGTGTGTGAGTGTGTCTGTGACTTTAGGTCGTTATAATAATGTCATAAAAAAAGTTGTGGGGAGTAAAAGTGATGAAAAGAAAAACTGACTCAAACTTGGTGCGAGGTGGGGGTGTTGTCTCCAGAGAAAAAGTACCTGCCTATATACGTATGAGTTTGAAGTTTTTATTTCTACGGAGATGAGAAGTAAATGGAAAATTTCTAAAACTGTTAAAATTGATTATTCATGAAGTTTAATATGAATAGGGAGAAAAGTTTTTATACGGTTTCAAGATGTTGTTTCAGAGTTTTCAGATAAAAATTTTCCAGGAAAAATACCCTCCACGATGTGGTTACCCGGATATCATGCCGCGATGCAGCAATATCCCAGTGGCAACTTTAATGGGACACTGCGCCAACAGGGCGCCACACGCACGCCATCGTCCCCAACATCGCGGAACGCCTCAGGTGGAAGTGGAGCTTTCTCAGTTATCCCGCTGTCCAACTGCTATCGGGTCATGGATCATTTAACGGAAAGCTCTACTTCCACCGCCGCCGAGACAGCCCTCAATGTCCATGCGGCGGCGAGACCGAGACCGCGGAACATGTGATTTTCGAGTGCCCGATCCTCAGAGACCTCCGCACCAAATGGCGAATACCATCAGTTCCCCGCCAGCTCGTCGCCTCGAAAACCTCCGCAACCCGCTTCTTGGCCTTCGCCAACGCATGGATCCACCGCCGCGGCACTGGTCCCCATTATGCATCCTCTGACACGCTCGGCCTCACACTAGCACAAAGGTCGGATACCCAGAGTACCGGCTCCCAATGAACGACGAACCTTCCGGTCTGCGAAATCACAGCGCTCCAGGGCCCGGTGCTCCCACCATCCGAACATCACGGGTATCACTCTCCATCCCACATTACACCTGTAAACTCCCCACCGCCAAGCGGTCCACACCGGTAACGTGTCAGTTTTGACCAACTGGCACGGCTGACGGGGAGTGGGGTGGAGATAACCAGGACTTGCACGTGTCGGGTCACTTCCCGGCCGTCATGTCAGGCTTTATCCTGGTCATGTGCCATTCCAGGCATCAAGCCAGGGCGGGAAGAAGGCACAATCCTGGTTACCCGGATATCGAGGAGTCTAACCATATTTTTTATTATATTGCGTTTATTTAATGGGAGTGGTTGAAAATGGGGGTTGCAATGTTCAGACTTTAATAAAATCGTCGAAATTCATCAGTTACTCTCAGCATGTTGGGAGTGGTCTCAAAATCTTCTTCTTTGATCTTCAAGACGACCAAAAATGAGTCGAATTTCACCACGCCTGCTGGGCTTTTTTTGCTAAGATATGGGAATCAACCGGCCCGCATGCTTGTTCAGACAACTCGAATTTAACTGTGCATAATATAGCAATAGCCACTTAGATTTTGAAGGCAAATCTGAGCTTTTTCTCAATTTTGGTCATGAAATTAAATCGATAAACAACAGATTAACGCAATTTTTCAGTTCAGCAACGAATTAGCCTTTTTAAATTTTTATCTGCGAATGAGCGCTTTTTCTTTACCGAGTGAATCAGCGCTTTACCTCAATTTCAGCTGCAATGGGGTTTGTTAAATTTTTATCGGTGAACAATGGGACGCTTAATCTCAATTTTAACCGAGAATTAGCGTTTTAATCAATTTTAGTTGTCAGTAGTGGTGACATTGTATCCAACGTGTAGCAGAAGCTACACCTCTCTAGTGGGTGAGTGCGGTCAGTGATCGAAGAGGTGATATACAACATTAAAGTCTATATATTTTGGGGCTACGGGAGGTTCAATTTCAACTTTTTCGCTCGAATAATTAGTTATATAGTTTTCAGGCCACTTTGGAGCTTACTAAGAAAAAGTTTGACAGTTTTCAACGTCGAAATCGACAGTTTCCAGGATGAAATTGACAGTTAAGAGGACAAAGAATGCAGTTTTACGAACGATATTTACAGTTTACAGTGCAAAATTCACTGTTTCCCAGACGAAATCGACAGTTTATAAGACAAAATTGACAGTTCGCAGCACGAATTGACTGTTTCCGGGACAAATGTCGTTGATAGTTTCTGGGTCGAAATTGAGCGTTCAAATGGTGAAATCGACAGTTTACACGACAAAATTGAAAGTTTAGAGGACGAAATTGACAGTTTCCGGATAAAAATGTCTATAAGTTTTGAATGACGAAATTGACTGTTTTGACAGACAAAATTGTCATCTCAGGGGGAAATTGACAATTTCAAAGACGAATCAGACAGTTCAATGGGCGAAGTTGGCAGTTTGGAACGTTTAAATAGACACTCATAAGACGAAATGACAGTTTCAAGAAGGAAATTTAAAGTTTATGCGACGAAATTGACATTCATGTGACGGAATTGACTGTCCGAGGACAAAATTTACAGATTTAAATGACGAAATTGACATTTCCAGGTCAAAATTAGTAGTTAAGAGAACGCAGTTGACAGTTTTGAACGACAAAATTGACAGCTCCAAGGTTGAAATTTGCAGTTTCTCGAACGAAATAGACAGTATTGAGAGTTCCAAGGTCAACATTTACGCAAATGTTTGAATGACGAATTGATAATTTCAAGGACGAAAATTGACAGTTTCCGGGATGAAATTGATAGTTTAGAAGACGAAATTACTGTTTAAATGGAAAAATTGACAATCTTGAATGACGAAATTGAAAGTTTCTTGGATGAAATTGACAGTTTTAAGACGGAAATTTAAAGTTTATATTATGAAATTGACATTTAAAAGACGAAATTGACAGTCCAAGGACGAAACATCGTTACTGGAAAGGCAAAGTATCGTAAGCACTACTTGGCCAACTTTACAGGAGATGCATTTTTCGTTTAGGACAACTTAATGTCGTCTGATTCTCTTGAAAATTTGTGTACGTGACCCTAGTGATTCATTTTAATTATTTTCATAATTTCAAAACATGGGAAAACAAATCTGTTATTTGGTGCTACGATTTAGGGGGTTACGTTTACTGAATCAGCTCACTGTCGCTTACGTTTTCCCGTGGAGGGTTAAATTCATTTAAAAATTTAAACAAATAGTCGTTTGGCTGTTATTCGGACTATGACAAGTCATAAAAACAAAACATAATTGAACGCATTACACGCCCTATTTTAAGAATGACAACAGTAAAGTCACCAATTTTGGCGTGCATCAAAAGCTATCAATGATAGCGACTAGGGGGCCTATTCTCTAACAACAAGCAATATTTTTTTCGCCAGCCATGTGTCAATTTCATTCATTTGTTTGAAGAAAATTAATGAAATAAACATATGACTTCGAAAAAGCTATTGCTTCGGAGTTAGAGAATAGGCCCCCTGGTGTTGGTTGCATTTTTGTTGTATAAATACGTGGACAGAATGAGTTTCATTGATCTCATTCAAGAATTTACATGTCTTTCAAGCACCAGAAGATAGTACTTGCTATTCCAGTCCCAATAACCAGATATTATTGTGCATTTTTGGTCATTAATCAAGAACCCTATAGTGAGATTTGTGAGATTCCACGTTGAAAAATACGTAAGAAATAACAGTAACGTCGGTCTACCATTGACATTTTCATCAATTTTAAAACTGTCGCAACTTTATGGGTGAAAACAAGTATTTTTAGAACTATAGATCGACAAGTTTCTCATGGACAGAAAGAAGTGGTAAATTCATTTAACTTTCTAATCAGATGTTCCTAGAACCATCTGGAAATTTGGGCCCTCAGGGTCCATTAGAAACTTGTCAAGTTATAATTTACATGACGCGGAAATTATTGACCCTCTATCAACTTGATTTTGCTTTCATTCGACCAAATCAATCACCAGCATTCACAAATACGTCAGGAACCACCATTCTATTTCTAACAAACATCTCAAATTTAGGCATTTTTACAAATTTTCCCCTTCTCAGCAATGACCCAGCACTCGTCGGATCTATTATTCTACTCATGATTTTTTTAAACCAAGTCTCCGGGCTGGACGAGTTTTACCCGCCTGGAGCTTTTCATAAAAAAGTTTTTTGACTGCACTGTAAGGCTCGGTGCACACGAGCGTTTTTCTAACGCAAGATAAGGCGTTAGAAAAATGCAGTAATGTTATTCCATGGTTGGTTTTAAAGATTTGAAGGGAAAATAAATTTGTGAGAAGTCACTATGAATTCGACGTCCAGAAAAAGTGAGAGTGGAAGAAGAGACATTTAATTAAGTTTTGACAATTAAGTAATTGAGGACTCTTTAATCTAGTACGACAGGGGAGAATTTATTTGTTATTAATTCAAATTCCTCGTACGAAGTGCCCCCAAAGCAGGAAAACACAGCATCACTTCACTCAGGGCCATATTCATAATCGTGGCCCAACAATCGAGATGGATTATTATGCATTTGAGGAAACGAAATGATTGATGATAACTGACATCTGATTGATCGCTTAGAAGCCAATGTACACCTTATTTGAGGAAAGGTGGAAACTTAGGTACCACTTCGGTATTGGTCGAGTCTTGGCCAGTTCCTCGCCGAGGAGAAATTTTGGGACGTTGGCCAATGCGCCTTGCCTTTTTTTTGCCTCTTGAGGACATGGAAGCCACAGCTAACACAGAAAATAATAGAAAAATACTCCTAGCTGGGAAATAAGGATGAAAAACATGGCACCTCCGGCCAGAACGACCACAAAAAGTATGCGTTTGGGCTGAGGTACGCATGAACCTGGCGTTTTTTTGACCGCAACTCAAGGCCCTCACTATCTTCTTCCGAAGCACTGACGTCATAGCACCAAGATAAAGCTATTTCATACCGAAAAAACGTTAAAACGTCATTTTTGAGGGAAATTGTAAACGCCACGAAATTAATCGTAAGCGACAGTAATTTTGGCGCATACGATCCCAAGCGGGAGTCTCATGTCGTTTACGTTTGGCTGATACGATGTTTTTTAATGGCGCTTACGTTTCCCCGTCCAAATTTCAAAGCTATAAAAATTGTTTTAACCCAATTTTGGCTTATTTTGTTGTTGTTTTATGTAAATGTACGTTCCATAGAATCTAAAAAAACCCAAAAACTCAAATTGACGAAAATTGGCGCTTACGATACTTTGCCTTTCCAGTAACGATATACAGCTTTGAATGACGAAATTCATATTTCCAGGTCAAAATTCACAGTTAAGAGGACGAAACTGACATTTTTAAAATACGAAATTAACAGTTTCAAGGGGAAATTGGCAGTATGTAACGACGAAATTGGCATTTATAGGACAACATATAGATTTCTAAGGTCAACATTCACGCAGTTTTGAATGAAGAAATTTACTTTTGCGGGACGAAATTTGATAGTTTCAAGGACGAAATTGACAGCTTTAGGATGAAATTGACAGTCTAGAAGACGAAATTGTCAGTAAACTATATTAATTACATAATAACAATAATTTAATGTTGTTCGCTACTCGAGACACATATCATGCATACTCGGGACACCTTTCACCCAAACCACGTGGGAGGTGTGCTTCATATTGGACTCTAAGCGTTCTATTCTTGAAAAATCTAACGGTGTCTAAAGTAACTTGATTTACCTCGAAATTTTTTCTTGGCCGAACTGAATTGGCTCCTTACCAGCACATCAATCCATTAAAACCCTTTTCAGCATAAGATGTCCAATCGTTAAAGATCAATTAACTCGTTCACATGTAATCAGGAAGAGATAAAGTATAAAAAAGGGTATGCACGGTGGAGCAGTTTTCCATTTTTCAGCAGGAAGTTAAGGGTTAACAATCCACAATTGCACTTTATGGGGCACTCAGTTTAAGAATATGAAGTATAAATTTCCATTTACCAGCAAAAAATTAGAAGAATCTCACTGCCAGTTCCGCCGAGCTCATTGACATTAACTTCCTGAACCAAACAAACACTGAAAACCACAACAAAATGGCGTTGAAAATCCCGAAAGTGTTCCCTGTGTTGGACATAAAGCACAAAAAGCCGGGAAAAACGTGTCCTACCACTATCAGTTGGAGTTTATTCAACTCATAAACGTGTTCTAACCCGCTCCGTCTCAAAAGCCAGGTAATTTCATCTATAGCGCAGTCTCCAACTAGGTGTCCAATATGAGGTACACAAAACGTCCAGACCCAAAACTCATTTGGACCCCCGGTACCTTAAAGGGTTAAGTTACGTTTGACGGCAAGCCAATGCACTTTTCTATAATTGTGGTTGAAACGACTTTCAATGTTTACAGCGAACTGAATGTCAGGGCGAGAAACTTGAGCAATGAATAGTAAGGATCCAACCGCCTCCTGATAGGGAACATTTTCTTCGAAGGGTGTGCTTTGATTGCTGTCATTGTTCGTGAGTGTTTTTCCAGCATTGGTTTTCATGGGAGTTGAAACTGCGTTGCAATTTTCCATCTTAAATCGTTCGAGAGTTTTTTGGATATAGGAGGATTGGCTTATCCACAGTTTTTCTTTATTTCTGTCCCGGGTAATTTCCATGCCGAGACAATTATTGATGAGACCCAAGTCATTCATCCCAAATTCCTGTGTCAAATTGTGTTTTATTTTTGTTTTCAAACTAGGATTGCTGGTGAGTAGAATTAAATCGTCGACCCATAAGGCAATAATTGCAGTGCCTTCATGGTTTGAGTGCCGATAAATACAAGGGTCCGGTTTTAAACGTTCGAATCCGAGTTTTTGGAGTACGGCATTGATTTTCTCATTCCAGCAGCGTCCCCTCTGTTTCAGTCCATAGGCGGATTTAAGAAGTCTCCATACCTTTCCTTTGGTCAGGCTCGAGTAATTCAGGAGGAGGAGTTACATAGATTTCCTCAGGTAAATCTCCGTATAAGTAAGCAGTTTTCACGTCCAGGTGATCAATATCAAAATTAAATTGTACGGCGAGTGAAAGGAGAAAGCGTATCGACGTGTATTTTGCTACCGGAGAGTATGTTTCGTTGTAATCTTCTGGTTTTTGTGCACAACCTCGTACTACCAAACGAGCTTTGAATTTCTTCTGGTTCTGTACATTTTTTATTTTATACACCCAACGAGTCGTTAAGAGTTTCTTTCCTTCGGGTAGATCAGTGACAATGAATGTGGAATTCTTTTGGAGCGAACGAAATTCATCAGCCATGGCTTCCTGCCATTGAGCTGAATCCGGACTTTCCATTGCCTGCTTGTATGTCAGAGGGTCAAGTTCGTCTGCGCCACTCTGAGCAAGGTTGGTAACAAAATCTGGGTAAGACTTAGGTTTCGGAGTTCGCTGAGATTTCCGGGTAGTAGCTTCACTGTCTCGATCGGTTTCGGGTTGTTCATCTGTTGAATCCACAGATTCGGAGTTTAACGGTGAATTTGTTTCAACTTCGTTGTCTGCGATTTCGATTTCCTCCTCATCAGGGATGTCGTCGTGAACTTCGTTTTCATGTGTTTGCAGTGAAGGGGTTTTTTCATTTTCCGGGTGGGGCGTTGTTACGTTGTCGAGAAAAATGATTTGGGAAGGAATTTCTTTTCTATTTTCAGTCAAACCGAGTTGTAACGTTGCTTCATTTTCGAGAAATACGGCGTTTCTACTGACAATAAGATGTTTAGTTTTAGGGTCAATGAAACGGTAACCTTTAGTGTCTGTGCAGTAACCCATGAAAGTGAGTTTCCGTGATTATGGATCCCATTTTTTTTCTAGTGGGATATGGACCATAGCGTCAATGCCAAAGATGCGTAAGTGTCCTAATTCGGGGTTTTTACGTTCCCATATTTCGAATGGGGTTTTTCCACCTAAGGCTCGTGCAGGTGAACGATTGACGAGATATGCGACTGTGGATATGGCTTCAGCCCAGTACTCTTTGCTCAAGCCAGCGTCAAGTAGCATGGTTCGAGCTTTATCGACGAGAGTCCTATTCATTTTTTCTCCTGTGCCGTTCTGTGATGGAGAGTAAGGACAGGTTTTTTGATGTTTAATCCCAGCTTTGGTGAAAATGGATTTTCTTCTTCGGTTAACGTACTTTGTGCCGTTGTCTGTTCGAAAGCATTTGCTTTTTCTTTCTTTTTGGCGTTCGACGAGAGAAATGAACTCTTGACTTTTATTAGTCAAAAAATAGACAGTTACGTACCGCGAGTGATCGTCAATCAGCATTAGGAAGTAAACACTGCCTCCTATTGATTTTATTTCCATCGGTCCTGACAGGTCGGAATGGATTAAATCGAGAATATTATGGGTGCGATTACCACGGCTTTTGTAGGGTTGGCGTGGCTGTTTTCCCATTAAACATAATTCACAGTTGCCGTTCATTTTCGTGGTGCCATCGATTCCGGTGGAATTTAGCTTCAAGAATCCAAGGCCTTTAGAGTCTAGATGTCCTAACCTTCGATGCCATAATGCTTCTTTTGTATGAGCAAAATATATCTGAGGTGTGATGTTTGGAGTGGTGTTCAGTTGATAAATCCCGTTTTCTTCACGTGCAGTAGCGACGACAGTACCGTTGGTGTCCAAAATTTTACCTCCGTTTTGATCGAAGACGACAGTATTGCCATTATGAACAATTGCTTACCGAAAGTAGGTTAGCTGCAGCGTTTGGGATATATAGCGTGTTTTTCACCTCAACTTCAGTTGTAGTACCATCTCCACCATTGACTTCGAGGGTGGTGGTTCCATTTAATTCGGCTAACATTCGACTGTTGTCGGCGGCTGTGATTTTTGTATTGTCAGGTGCGTTAGACGTGAGTAGTTGTTTATCATTTGTTATGTGATTTGAAGCGCCTGAGTCTAAAAACTATGTAGCTGACAATTTCTTTGAATTCATCATATAGCAGGCGAACCAGTTTTTTTTCTTGCCTTTGTTTTGTAAGTCCGAACCGAAACGATATTGATTTTGGTTCTGGATCGGATGAGAACTGTTGGTCGAAGAATCTTGAGTGCGATTCTTCTCTTTGCTGTTATACTGCCGACAATATATCGGGTCAAGTGTCCGATTTTTGAGCAAAGTTGACATTTTGGACGAGATTTGTGTGTGAAGAGAACCGATGGGTCATTTGCGGATTTGGATCCATTTATTGAAGTTGAAGCAACTCCTTGTAATAACTGAACCTTTACGAAGTCACCAGTTATTTTTTTACCAATTATCATAGGTTCGTAGTGCTCGGGTAGACCTGCGAGTAATAAGGAACCTACCCATTCTTCACTCACTTGAAATTGAATTTCGTTTAGTTTTTGAGCTGTAGATAAAACGTGCCCGCAGTACTCGTCCATTGATTTGAAATTCTCTAGTCTAGCATTGCATAATTGTCGCAAGAGGCTTACTCTTCTTGTCAATCCGGAATCTTCGAAAGCGTGAAAGAGAGCGGTCCACACTTCCTTTGACGTTTTAGCGTTCGAGATATGAGGAAATTTGATTTTGTCAACCTAAAGAATCAAACGAGCTCTTGCCTTTCTGTCTTTCTTTTCGTCTTCTTCGGTACCTTGCATTACATCCCATAGATCTTCAGTTTCTAGGAGTGCTTGAGTGGCGAATTTCCAAGAATTGAAATTTTCCCGTCCAATCAGTTTTTCGACTTGTGTGCTCGAATTCATTTTTATTTTGTTTATTATAGGATAAACTTGTAACGGAAATGAAACGAGTAACTTGAAAGGATCGCGGAGAAACGTTTTCGCGCACTTATTTAAAAGGGAACACGAACTTTAGAAATTTTGTACATTACTTCTCATTTGGAAAAAGGGCCATAACCTGTTGAGCGAGAGTATTCGCGTAGTGAGATTTTAAAACGTTTAAAGAGAAGTATTTATTCAAACGGTTAATCGTGTTCATAACAATTAATAAAGAACAGAGATGAAAAACAAATTGCAGGGAGTTATTTTAGTTATTGGCTTGAAGCATTAAATTATGATTTGCTCAATCCAACACTATTCGATGCAAGAAAAGCGAGGAAAATGACAACGTTGATTGCTTGTCTCGCACCCCAGTTCCTTCCTTAAGCATTTTGTCGAAAATAGCGATGGATGAAGAAGTCACCACTCTCAACGCGGAGACCCTGCTTCAAATCTCCAGCAAATTCATCACCGGTGATACCATTGCTCGTGAAACAGTTAAAGATCAATAATTACAAGCCCTGCTGCACGAAATCAAAAATAGTCGCAAATATAGCCACTATACTGTATCAGGCAACATGCTATTCCGATCGCATCGAGCCGTAATTCCGAAAACCCTCCAGGGGCCTCTTCTTACAGAGCTTCACACGTCACGCTTAGGAATAACTAAAATGAAACAGCTCGCAAGAAGATATGCTTATTGGGGAAGATTGGACAAAGACATAGACAAAATTGTGAAAAGCTGCGAGTCCTGTGCAAAAGTCCGTAACAACCCGAAAAAATTTCCCATTCATCATTGGGATCAGCCCGACGAATCTTCCAGAAATTCAGCGCCCCAAGTCACCCCACCACGAATGGTCTTGCGGAACGCCGCATCCAGACGCTAAAAAGATGCCTCAAAGCTGCCGCTGATGATCCGACCCCACTTTCCGTCAAACTACAAAAAATCACGTTTTACTACAGAACAACACCCCTGTCTACCGATCAATCTCCTGCCGTGATATATTTAAAAAGGAAAATCCGTACTCGCCTCGATGCTCTTTTTCCCAACTCAAAAGCGGCGATTCCCTCTAAACCGTGTTCCACGCGCGTTCTACTTCCGTACTGGTGGTACTTTTTCCAATAAAACAAAATTATCTACATTTCGGGGGCCACTTTTTAAATCGGGAGAACTACGCATTATTGCCTGCAGGACAATGTTCCTGTGAAAGAAGTGATTGCAGGGCCCCTAAGTGTAATGGTTGGAGCAAAGAAAACTGCTGCAGGTGCAGGGTATCATCTCAGTTGTGAAACTTTTAGAAATTCTTTTAAGATAGAGCTAAGTTTAGCAATTTTCTCGTAAAACAATGAGTTTTCGTGACACTCATCAGCCACCATTCCAATTAACAATAATATAAGCACCCCGAAACACTTGGCTTCGTATCCCCGGCTTGGGTTCTTGTGGTGTTTGTACAACAAACCACACATCGACCAATACGCTCGTATGGTGAGGGTGTGAATCGCCCTACTCCATCCTGAGTATGCGACCAGGGGCCTTAGTATGAACGGTCGGGGAAAAAGCCGCATGCGGGATCCAAGGACGCCGAATAAGAAATAACATTATCCCGCCAAAGCAATCACGTCTAGCGGCATTTTGTACTAAGGCCCCTGATGAGGCAAACAAATTCCTCGATATCGACAGTGATTGAATATGGCTAGGTTCGAGGCCGGGATTCTGGTCGAAGGTCACCATTAATACTAAAATACTTCTATTTTTATACATGACAGGGAACACTTAAACTTCAGCTTTATTGTCCAACCTATCTGAGAAATGTTCGTGAGCGTGATTGTCCCGTGCAGCAGGAAAGCCCTTCCTTGCTACCTCATCAAGCTTACTGGGCGTTTCTCACTGATTCACATAATAAACTCGCCCGTCACTGCGCCGAGTGCTGTCTGTACTGAATACACGGGGCTTCACGTGGTACATGTCAATTAACTGGGCCTTAAAACGGTGCATAAGGTCTAAGGAACAACTCTGCCAAATTATATCGCTTTTAAAAAAAATTCCAGCCATTTATTTTGGCTTTTCATTTATTTTTTGCTTCATCTACAAAGAAATTCCAAGGGAGGAACCGTGGGAGGGGAAGCTTCATATGTGAAGTTTGGTCCCTCATTATTTTTTTACTCCCGTGACGTCAATTTTGACAAAAATTTCCTTAGTTACGAGCATACCTCTGTAAGTCTATTTACCTTGATGGCGACCGGCGTCACGAAAAATGCGTTTCACTCCCTCCACTTGTTCCTACCTCCATGGAATTTTAGAAAAATAAATAGGTAATTGTTATTGAGTCAACATCGGGTCAACATAAAATGAGGAAATGAGTTCCTCTCATTTCCGGCCACTCTTGTCACAACAGGAGCACAGGGGGGAACCACGTCGGCGGAAAAAGTGTAAGCGACTGTTGAAGGCACCATGACCAGCAATGGTTTGGGGCGCCGCAAAAGAAGGCCGCCACCACCTCATCTGGAGTCGTCCTGCTTGCTGTTACTGGTATATTATAGCAGTATACGTGTCAATTTGAAGCTGTCTATCTTCATTTCACATATGGAATCCGCAACTTGACCTGCGGCTTGAGTAACTATCACGTAAAGTGCCATTAAAAGTTACTGGTATGGTATAGCAGTATACGCGTCGATTCACAGCTCTCTATCGTCATTTAATTTCACATATGGAATTCGCAAGCTTCTATTGGAATCCGCAAATTAGTACGTCCCTATAAAGAAGTAAAACGGTTAAAAACCAACTTGGCAAGCAATCTTAATGTTATATTTCGATTGCATGTACCATGTACCAACCATTTCATCAGGGCCCATTTTTTTTTATACTATTATTATTATTATTCATCAACTTCCCTTTTGGATGTTCGCCAAAAAAGAAATATTAAACGAAGAAGCACGAGACTTGATAAACGGAGTTTTTACGCTTAATTTAATTAAACTCTGGTATAGACCCTGTGACATTTTTCCCCCTCGTTTGGGTGAAAAAAAAAAAAAAAAAAAGGTTACCTGTAGATTCCGGCGTCTGTCTCTCTAACGTGGTCGACCCCCAGCTCCGCTGGTTGTTTTTCTGGCATGAAATAAGCTCGATTCGAAAATACGTGCTCGTCGGACCATTTTTCACCGTTCTTCCAGTCGCGATCCCTCGCGTCGAAACTGGAAGCAAAAAAATATAGGAATGTACAAAATAATAAATTTAATTTTGTAGAAAGAATGGATACAGGGGGGGGGGGCGTTTTAAATAAGTTATTCTTTTCGAGTTACACATGAGGGCAGCATATCTAACAAAAAAACGCCCGGTAACAAAAATTTATTATTCTAAACATTTCCAGAGTATTGGCTGTGAGCAGCGAACCAGGCCGGCTCAATTCGAAGGGTGATGGTTTGGTAAGGAGAGGAATGGGGGATGAGAAAAGAGTGAGGTTTTCACTCCCAATGGCCTGTGTCTGGGGATATGTTGGCTGGGGTTCCAATGGGGAGAGAGAGAGAGAGAAAAAAAAAATAGGGCAACATGGTGTTATTCAAGTTTCACTCCCAAAATATTCATCGGAGTCGGTATGAATTTTAAAACTCGCCTCCTCGGCATAGTTTGCGTTGTAAAAGATGGATTGGTGTTGGAGGGGTGGAGACTGGAGAGGTAGCTTTAGATTTGTATGCGGTTTTCTGCGTATACATCCGCAGTGAGATGCGCTCGACAATTGTGTATTTAGACTGAGGGGTGCATTTTGGGTGCTGACACTAAACGCTTGCTCAGCAAGATTCATATGCCGACGGAATGAGTTAGCAGGAGAAGAGGATTTGAAAGATAGTGCTCCAGCAACCTCCCGCTCTTTCCTCTTCTAAAAATATATATTTGGTCGCAACAGGGAGGTTTAATATATCACTTCCAGAAAAAGGCAATAAAAAAACGGAGGGAGGGGGGCACTCGTCTTTAGCTATCAACAAGCATTAATTATATTAAAAGCAAACAAAACTGGAAAGTATCGCAGCTGTAAAACCTCTCTCCTGTCCCTCGTATACTTTCATGAAATTTCGGCTAAAAAAATGGTGTTAAAAATATATAACTTTTTGTGTGTTTTCATACAGTGTCCCCCACCCACCACGGAACTATATCTCCCACAAACGTTGTGGAATGGGGCAATTTAACAAAAGAGAATCGAGGGAAGATATTAGGATTTCCTTATCAAGTGGTGGCAAGAAAACAAAAACCAGTTAAGTGGAAACAAGATGATAAAACTAACGGGAGGGAGACGCGATCATTTGTTTAACGTCACCCTTTCAATGTGGAGAGGGTTGATGGGGGGGATGTAACGTTAGAAGTTGAAAGAGGGTGGGGATGTTGAAGAGGAAGGACTTTGGGAAAGAGGTTGGTAATAAAAGGCACGTGAGAAGGGATATCCTATCGGGTGGCAAAGGTGCCTTTAGCTGATCCATATCGCTTTACCCCCTTTTCAAAAACTAAGGAAAAAAAAAAAAAAAAATCGACTCCCATGCCACCCGTGCATCATGCTTTTGCCTTGTTTTTTCTCCCGTTGAAAAATTGCCTCGCCTTAGTCACTGTGAAATAAACGAATACGCAATACATCGAATTTTTTTGGGGAACGGTTTATTGTACCCACGGTGATGCACGAGTGGCCAATCTGTTCATTTATTTTTTTTTTATCGAATGTGGACAACCTTCGACCCACGGACCGTCTCTTTATCCGGCGAAATTCCCCTGATACCTATCCACTCCCTCTTGTTGACAATGATAGCTCGTGGGGAAAAAAAGTTTAAACGCACACATGTAATAAAAGGACGTGGTTTGGAAAATTTTATTTAGTGAGTTTTGTTCAGAAATTGTGAGAAGAGGGGTGGAGTGACGTAGACACACTAACAGCTGGTAGCTGAAAGATCTGTTTGCCCAGCTCGGAAAACGGGAAGCCATAAGGGAATAAGGACCTATTGGATCAGTCAAGCATTCGATAGAAGAATAGCTATCAAGCAAGTTGATGTCCAGAGCGCTGTCCATCCCCCTCCCCGAAGCTGTAGGGCACAGGGGACCCACAATAACACTGAACACAAAATCAATATACACGGCAAATCATGGTGAAGGCCAACGAAATTCAGGATTTCAAAAAGCTAATACCACGAAATTGCATGATTCAGCGAATTTGGATATTTGAATGAGCCATACCCAGTGGCGGTTCTAAGGGAGGGGCCATGGCCCCTCCCTTGGAGTCGGGCTCACTTGTGCAAAAAAAAAAATTATTAAAAACCTCCTCCAAAATCCCATCGGGGTGCTCACCTCTAATTTTAGGGTCAATTTCTCAGAGGCCTGAGGGTCAGAGGTTCTCGAGAGACGCGAAATGCCAAGTGATTTGTAATGACCGAATGACCCTACGTCCATGGTTATTAACCCATAGCACATGTTTCCTTCTTCGAATATGAAGCGAGCAGTTCTCGCACTTTTCATTCAGTTTCCCGTTTCTTGTTTTAAAATACAAATACATGATTATGGTAACTATACAACCGAGTGAGCCCATCCGGCATTTTGGGGCTGATAAAGTTGATATTTAGTGAGTAGTGGGGGTGCATGTAAGTGGAAGTAATATGGAGTGTTCCACGAGTCTTTTGAGGCGAGCTTAAAATATTCTCCAGAATTCACATCTCAATATGAATTCTATTGGTCGAAAGGCAGTCGTTAGCTAATAGTTTCCTAGGAAGTTATTTGTAAACAAGAAATTTATGATAATCAAGGTGACTAAACTTTACTATAGGTGCCGCAGATTTCCCCCTGCCCATTGGACGGGAGGGGTGGAGACTGATAATTTTATCCAAGGTCTGCTCATGTCAGATGAAGTGGGGGGGGGGACACTGTGGGCAGATGACTTCAATTTATGTTTAACACCTCTGCTCCACTATACTTCATAACGCTAAATAAATATTGCTTGATGGTCGTGTAGCTTGCTATCTTGGCATGAATCAATATAATTCATAAAAATAATTTCCAACGGAAATTAGAACGTTACGAGTGCGGAACGCACCAGATATTTTCTTACGTACTATTCTCTTCTACAACTAACTAGAATGAGCGGTACGTTGTAGAACACACCGTGACACACGTCACACATAGTGACGTCGCTTTTGATAGAGCTATGAAAACAGGAGTTCGGATTACGCTAGTCTAGATACGGAAAATTCCTGCTCACTGTTCTTTCACTTATCGCTAACACTTGACATTCATTTTCGCTTGTCGCCCCAAGGGTTAATCTGTAGAGCACGTTATGAAATGATTAGGTGGGCATCCTCGAATCTATTAGTCGCAGGTAAAACCACGCGTTTCATCACAATGACGACGCGAGAAATGTACAAGTCATCTGTATCTTAGCCGCTACCGCTCAATCCTCAGTCCCTCGAGGTGTATCTGTCGCTCACCAACGTGAATGCATTGTCGGACGTCGCCCTTCAATCAATTTACTTTGTCCGAAGAAAAATTCAGAACACTTCACAGAAAATCAAGTATGTACATGCAAGTAAATATGACGCTATGACAACCATTCGCATTCGAGAACACCTAGGAAGAATTTCTGATGTTTTGTGTATTATTTTTGCCCACAATGACGTCATTTTTACCTTTCCCCCGTCGTCCATCGAAATGCATGAGCGGACCTTCTTTTCTATAGACCTTGAATTTTATCTACCCCAATATGGCCGTGAGCTCACCTGTTAGTAAATGTTCTCTAACATAATGTTCGATACACGTGCCTATTTCTAAAAGATATAACAACAAGTGCAAGAAAAAAAACAAAAAAACTCCGCGTCCGTATATAGCAACCACTTTCACCCCAACACTACGAAGACGAATTCTCATTCATTTGGTTTTTGTTTTTACTTCGTTAACAAGGAAAACACGTTTCCTTTTATTAAAGACCTCTAAGAACCGAATCGTTAATCACACCATGGATGCCGAACAATTTGCCGCATTCATGGCTTCGTTTACTTCAAACCAGGAAAGGCTTCATTGAAGCGAATCGTTCTTCAGCAGCATGGGCCGTTCTCCTTCTTCCACACCAACACCCGCCGGTGTTCTGAGTCCTCCATTCCAAAATTTCATGCCTTGAAAAGAAAAATGTCCTAGGTACGTTCAACGGTTCGAGAGTTACCTAACAATGAAAGGAGTTTTTGCCGATAAGGATCCGTGTAAAACAGAGGCTTCTCAACTCCATCGGCTCAAATCACTATCAATTACTTGTTTTTAGTGCATTTCATTAATGTCAAAATGCACTATTGTTCTTGTCGTGATGGTGACAAACATGGATGATAACATGTTTTTTTCATGTTTAAGAACCTCTAGAACACGAATTATTATTTATAAGCTTATAGCCGTTTTCTTGTTAGCACGATAACTCTCGAATAAATTAATTCAGCAGAACGCGCCTTGGCTCAAAAATCAGTAGTCATAAGACCACGGTCGGTATTGTATTTGGGCCAAATCGGTCAAGGTGGAGAGGGGAAAATAAGGGTTGAAATGGTAAAAAAATCACTATATATCACCATTTGATTCTAGAAGCATCATATTCAGTACGTATACTCCATGTTAGAGTAGCCTTTGATTCCAATTTTAATTTTTTGAAAAAGTCGAAGGGGACGGGGTGTTGCCCCTGGGGTGGAAGTAAGTGTGTAGTCTCTTGTTGGCACGATAACGCTCGAAGAAATCAATTTAGCGGAACGCGTTTTGGCACAAAAATCAGTAGTCATAAGACCCCGGTCCGTATTGCATTTGGGCAAAATCGGTCAAGGTGGAAGGGGGGAAAATAGGGGTTAAATGGTCAAAAATCACTATAAATCACAAGTTGATTCTAGAAGCATCATATTCGGTACGTATACTCCATGTTAGATTAGGCTTTCATTCCCATTTTAATTTTTTGAAAAAGTCAAGGTGGTAGGGGTAGTGATGCACGAGACCGAGACGAGACTTGAGTGGTCTCGGTCTCGGTCTCGCTCATGAGGGGATGGTCTCGGTCTCGATCATGAAAAGTCGGTCTCGTCTCGGTCTCGGTCTCGAAAGTCGCGAATTCAAAGTATGTGTGATATTAGTGACGAGTGATCCTATTCTCGCATCAATGATTACAGATGACGACGATAGATGAATTTATACTTTGCTTTCCTTCCTTGGTGGCTCGTGGCACGAAGGGAGATAAGTGATACATTGATTAATGACCAAATAGCTTTGTAATTGCCCCAAAATAGAATCGTGCCTTCAAAGCAATCGTCACACTGAGAACGTGAAAGCGGAACAGTTGAGAATTCAACGAGTCAACTCAGAATCTCGCCCATGCCAGCTCATTTAGTTCAAGCAAGAGACTTCCCTTCTCAGACACGACGAGGCAGAGGTCGTGTCTGAGAATCCCCCCTCATACATCAGACCCTCCTTATCATGCTTCAACTGGCAATGTTAGTTGAAAAAAAAATAGCGGTGTCGAGTTTGATGATAGCGGCCCAGGGAAGTTTCAAACGCAAAATTATGGTTCCCTTGCACTAAGCAGCCTGGCCGCGGCAGCCAGTTGGCTGCTGTGCAGTTGGGCTTGTTCTAGTGGCTGCCCAGCCTGAAAATCTTTGCTGCCTAGTGCGCGGGCACCCATAGGTTGCAATGTATTTCACCGGCCCCTCGGGAACCCTAACCCTTTTTTTTGTTACGATACGTAGGCATAAAGGAGCTTTTAACGAACGAGGCACGATGTTTGTGACACGAGATGAAGTCCAGTGCCATCATCGGTAGAGTTTATAGTGCGATTGTGCGCCTCAGGATCGTACGCTTTTTTTTACCTTCGATCGTACAAAGCCTTTTAAAGCCAATTAGGTTCATAATTATTTAATTTAACGGTTCCGTAAAGTCTCCCATTTGCCACACAACTTCATTTCAGAGAAATAAAAAAGAATGAACAAAAGAAGCGCGTAAGATGAAAGCGGGCTTCCCAGCCTCAATTCTTCTACCAACTCACCAACATAATCAACTGACTTTGACCTTTTTGGGATATACTTTCCACGGTTCCACTCACCCTTCACCCATCGTGCTTAAAGACATACTTTACACACGCCGTGCGGTAAAGAGTGAACTCTTTTACCGTGAGCTCTTTACCGCACGGCGTGTGTACAGTAGGTCTTTACGACGTGTGTGAAGCTAGCCCCCTTTTACACTCTTTCAGGGGGCAAAATACTAACCCGCATGACAGGAATCGCACTTGAGTCTAGGTACAGCCAATAGAGAAGCTAACAAAATCAAAAAATTCAGAACATCAGTCTACCGCCAGCAAAAACAGAAGCTAACAAAATTGAATTTAAAAATTGTCACATTAGGACGCCATTACCCTTTACATTAGAGTCATAAAACCAATGTCTGACTCGACAGCAGCACACAGGTACATGAAAAATGTTAATTACATTGAAAAACCATTATTAGCAAGCATTAAATACCACACCTGAAGAGAAAGAGCGTGTCACGAACAACCTGTACACTGTACACTACATTCATGCCATGCGGGTCAGTATAACGAGGCGATACCGCCCCCAAGTAACCACCACCATGTTAGCATAAGAACAATTCGGAATGAAATAACGAACAGAGGATGAGGTACAACATGGCATAAGTAAAAAATAGGACAAACTCCCCCCCCCCCCCCGCCAGAGAGAACGGCGAGCCGATTACTGTGGGTACGCGGGGGGCAGGCATGCCACCCCTCGAACGAGTACGAAGGACAAATACGAATAAATTCAAAAAATTCACAGACGTTGGTATAAGGGTAGGGAACAAGTTGGAATAGGTGAGAAAAGTGGGCGGGTGGCATATAAGAGAACGGCGAGCCGATTACTGTGGGTACGCGGGGGCAGGCATGCCACCCCTCGAACGAGTACGAAGGACAAATACGAATAAATTCAAAAAATTCACAGACGTTGGTATAAGGGTAGGGAACAAGTTGGAATAGGTGAGAAAAGTGGGCGGGTGGCATATAAGAGAACGGCGAGCCGATTACTGAGGGTACGCTGGAGATAGCATGCCGCCCCCGAAACGAGTGTGACGGACAAATACGAATAAATTCAAAAAATTCACAGACGTTGGTATAAGGGTAGGGAACAAGTTGGAATAGGTGAGAAAAGTGGGCGGGTGGCATATAAGAGAACGGCGAGCCGATTACTGAGGGTACGCTGGAGATAGCATGCCGCCCCCGAAACGAGTGTGACGGACAAATACGAATAAATTCAAAAAATTCACAGACGTTGGTGTAAGGGTAGGGAACAAGGTGAAATAGGTGAGAAAAGTGGGCGGGTGGCATATAAGAGAACGGCGAGCCGATTACTGAGGGTACGCTGGAGATAGCATGCCGCCCCCGAAACGAGTGTGACGGACAAATACGAATAAATTCAAAAAATTCACAGACGTTCGTATAAGGGTAGGGAACAAGTTGGAATAGGTGAGAAAAGTGGGCGGGTGGCATATAAGAGCACGGCGAGCCGATTACTGAGGGTACGCGGGGGGCAGGCATATGCCACCCGCCCACTTTTCTCACCTATTCCAACTTGTTCCCTACCCTTATACCAACGTCTGTGAATTTTTTGAATTTATTCGTATTTGTCCGTCACACTCGTTTCGGGGGCGGCATGCTATCTCCAGCGTACCCTCAGTAATCGGCTCGCCGTTCTCTTATATGCCACCCGCCCACTTTTCTCACCTATTCCAACTTGTTCCCTACCCTTATACCAACGTCTGTGAATTTTTTGAATTTATTCGTATTTGTCCGTCACACTCGTTTCGGGGGCGGCATGCTATCTCCAGCGTACCCTCAGTAATCGGCTCGCCGTTCTCTTATATGCCACCCGCCCACTTTTCTCACCTATTCCAACTTGTTCCCTACCCTTATACCAACGTCTGTGAATTTTTTGAATTTATTCGTATTTGTCCGTCACACTCGTTCGGGGGCGGCATGCTATCTCCAGCGTACCCTCAGTAATCGGCTCGCCGTTCTCTTATATGCCACCCGCCCACTTTTCTCACCTATTCCAACTTGTTCCCTACCCTTATACCAACGTCTGTGAATTTTTTGAATTTATTCGTATTTGTCCGTCGTACTCGTTCGGGGGCGGCATGCTATCTCCAGCGTACCCTCAGTAATCGGCTCGCCGTTCTCTTATATGCCACCCGCCCACTTTTCTCACCTATTCCAACTTGTTCCCTACCCTTATACCAACGTCTGTGAATTTTTTGAATTTATTCGTATTTGTCCTTCGACACTCGTTCGGGGGCGGCATGCTATCTCCAGCGTACCCACAGTAATCGGCTCGCCGTTCTCTTATATGCCACCCGCCCACTTTTCTCACCTATTCCAACTTGTTCCCTACCCTTATACCAACGTCTGTGAATTTTTTGAATTTATTCGTATTTGTCCGTCACACTCGTTTCGGGGGCGGCATGCTATCTCCAGCGTACCCTCAGTAATCGGCTCGCCGTTCTCTTATATGCCACCCGCCCACTTTTCTCACCTATTCCAACTTGTTCCCTACCCTTATACCAACGTCTGTGAATTTTTTGAATTTATTCGTATTTGTCCGTCACACTCGTTTCGGGGGCGGCATGCTATCTCCAGCGTACCCTCAGTAATCGGCTCGCCGTTCTCTTATATGCCACCCGCCCACTTTTCTCACCTATTCCAACTTGTTCCCTACCCTTATACCAACGTCTGTGAATTTTTTGAATTTATTCGTATTTGTCCTTCGTACTCGTTCGAGGGGTGGCATGCCTGCCCTCCGCGTACCCACAGTAATCGGCTCGCCGTTCTCTTATATGCCACCCGCCCACTTTTCTCACCTATTCCAACTTGTTCCCTACCCTTATACCAACGTCTGTGAATTTTTTGAATTTATTCGTATTTGTCCGTCACACTCGTTTCGGGGGCGGCATGCTATCTCCAGCGTACCCTCAGTAATCGGCTCGCCGTTCTCTTATATGCCACCCGCCCACTTTTCTCACCTATTTCACCTTGTTCCCTACCCTTATACCAACGTCTGTGAATTTTTTGAATTTATTCGTATTTGTCCGTCACACTCGTTTCGGGGGCGGCATGCTATCTCCAGCGTACCCTCAGTAATCGGCTCGCCGTTCTCTTATATGCCACCCGCCCACTTTTCTCACCTATTCCAACTTGTTCCCTACCCTTATACCAACGTCTGTGAATTTTTTGAATTTATTCGTATTTGTCCTTCGTACTCGTTCGAGGGGTGGCATGCCTGCCCCCGCGTACCCACAGTAATCGGCTCGCCGTTCTCTTATATGCCACCCGCCCACTTTTCTCACCTATTCCAACTTGTTCCCTACCCTTATACCAACGTCTGTGAATTTTTTGAATTTATTCGTATTTGTCCGTCACACTCGTTTCGGGGGCGGCATGCTATCTCCAGCGTACCCTCAGTAATCGGCTCGCCGTTCTCTTATATGCCACCCGCCCACTTTTCTCACCTATTCCAACTTGTTCCCTACCCTTATACCAACGTCTGTGAATTTTTTGAATTTATTCGTATTTGTCCGTCACACTCGTTTCGGGGGCGGCATGCTATCTCCAGCGTACCCTCAGTAATCGGCTCGCCGTTCTCTTATATGCCACCCGCCCACTTTTCTCACCTATTCCAACTTGTTCCCTACCCTTATACCAACGTCTGTGAATTTTTTGAATTTATTCGTATTTGTCCTTCGTACTCGTTCGAGGGGTGGCATGCCTGCCCCCGCGTACCCACAGTAATCGGCTCGCCGTTCTCTTATATGCCACCCGCCCACTTTTCTCACCTATTCCAACTTGTTCCCTACCCTTATACCAACGTCTGTGAATTTTTTGAATTTATTCGTATTTGTCCGTCACACTCGTTTCGGGGGCGGCATGCTATCTCCAGCGTACCCTCAGTAATCGGCTCGCCGTTCTCTTATATGCCACCCGCCCACTTTTCTCACCTATTTCACCTTGTTCCCTACCCTTATACCAACGTCTGTGAATTTTTTGAATTTATTCGTATTTGTCCGTCACACTCGTTTCGGGGGCGGCATGCTATCTCCAGCGTACCCTCAGTAATCGGCTCGCCGTTCTCTTATATGCCACCCGCCCACTTTTCTCACCTATTCCACCTTGTTCCCTACCCTTATACCAACGTCTGTGAATTTTTTGAATTTATTCGTATTTGTCCTTCGTACTCGTTCGAGGGGTGGCATGCCTGCCCCCCGCGTACCCACAGTAATCGGCTCGCCGTTCTCTTATATGCCACCCGCCCACTTTTCTCACCTATTCCAACTTGTTCCCTACCCTTATACCAACGTCTGTGAATTTTTTGAATTTATTCGTATTTGTCCGTCACACTCGTTTCGGGGGCGGCATGCTATCTCCAGCGTACCCTCAGTAATCGGCTCGCCGTTCTCTTATATGCCACCCGCCCACTTTTCTCACCTATTCCAACTTGTTCCCTACCCTTATACCAACGTCTGTGAATTTTTTGAATTTATTCGTATTTGTCCGTCACACTCGTTTCGGGGGCGGCATGCTATCTCCAGCGTACCCTCAGTAATCGGCTCGCCGTTCTCTTATATGCCACCCGCCCACTTTTCTCACCTATTCCAACTTGTTCCCTACCCTTATACCAACGTCTGTGAATTTTTTGAATTTATTCGTATTTGTCCTTCGTACTCGTTCGAGGGGTGGCATGCCTGCCCCCCGCGTACCCACAGTAATCGGCTCGCCGTTCTCTTATATGCCACCCGCCCACTTTTCTCACCTATTCCAACTTGTTCCCTACCCTTATACCAACGTCTGTGAATTTTTTGAATTTATTCGTATTTGTCCGTCACACTCGTTTCGGGGGCGGCATGCTATCTCCAGCGTACCCTCAGTAATCGGCTCGCCGTTCTCTTATATGCCACCCGCCCACTTTTCTCACCTATTCACCTTGTTCCCTACCCTTATACCAACGTCTGTGAATTTTTTGAATTTATTCGTATTTGTCCGTCACACTCGTTTCGGGGGCGGCATGCTATCTCCAGCGTACCCTCAGTAATCGGCTCGCCGTTCTCTTATATGCCACCCGCCCACTTTTCTCACCTATTCACCTTGTTCCCTACCCTTATACCAACGTCTGTGAATTTTTTGAATTTATTCGTATTTGTCCGTCACACTCGTTTCGGGGGCGGCATGCTATCTCCAGCGTACCCTCAGTAATCGGCTCGCCGTTCTCTTATATGCCACCCGCCCACTTTTCTCACCTATTCCAACTTGTTCCCTACCCTTATACCAACGTCTGTGAATTTTTTGAATTTATTCGTATTTGTCCTTCGTACTCGTTCGAGGGGTGGCATGCCTGCCCCCGCGTACCCACAGTAATCGGCTCGCCGTTCTCTTATATGCCACCCGCCCACTTTTCTCACCTATTCCAACTTGTTCCCTACCCTTATACCAACGTCTGTGAATTTTTTGAATTTATTCGTATTTGTCCGTCACACTCGTTTCGGGGGCGGCATGCTATCTCCAGCGTACCCTCAGTAATCGGCTCGCCGTTCTCTTATATGCCACCCGCCCACTTTTCTCACCTATTCAACTTGTTCCCTACCCTTATACCAACGTCTGTGAATTTTTTGAATTTATTCGTATTTGTCCGTCACACTCGTTTCGGGGGCGGCATGCTATCTCCAGCGTACCCTCAGTAATCGGCTCGCCGTTCTCTTATATGCCACCCGCCCACTTTTCTCACCTATTCACCTTGTTCCCTACCCTTATACCAACGTCTGTGAATTTTTTGAATTTATTCGTATTTGTCCGTCACACTCGTTTCGGGGGCGGCATGCTATCTCCAGCGTACCCTCAGTAATCGGCTCGCCGTTCTCTTATATGCCACCCGCCCACTTTTCTCACCTATTTCACCTTGTTCCCTACCCTTATACCAACGTCTGTGAATTTTTTGAATTTATTCGTATTTGTCCTTCGTACTCGTTCGAGGGGTGGCATGCCTGCCCCCCGCGTACCCACAGTAATCGGCTCGCCGTTCTCTTATATGCCACCCGCCCACTTTTCTCACCTATTCCAACTTGTTCCCTACCCTTATACCAACGTCTGTGAATTTTTTGAATTTATTCGTATTTGTCCGTCACACTCGTTTCGGGGGCGGCATGCTATCTCCAGCGTACCCTCAGTAATCGGCTCGCCGTTCTCTTATATGCCACCCGCCCACTTTTCTCACCTATTCCACCTTGTTCCCTACCCTTATACCAACGTCTGTGAATTTTTTGAATTTATTCGTATTTGTCCGTCACACTCGTTTCGGGGGCGGCATGCTATCTCCAGCGTACCCTCAGTAATCGGCTCGCCGTTCTCTTATATGCCACCCGCCCACTTTTCTCACCTATTTCACCTTGTTCCCTACCCTTACACCAACGTCTGTGAATTTTTTGAATTTATTCGTATTTGTCCGTCACACTCGTTTCGGGGGCGGCATGCTATCTCCAGCGTACCCTCAGTAATCGGCTCGCCGTTCTCTTATATGCCACCCGCCCACTTTTCTCACCTATTCCAACTTGTTCCCTACCCTTATACCAACGTCTGTGAATTTTTTGAATTTATTCGTATTTGTCCGTCACACTCGTTTCGGGGGCGGCATGCTATCTCCAGCGTACCCTCAGTAATCGGCTCGCCGTTCTCTTATATGCCACCCGCCCACTTTTCTCACCTATTTCACCTTGTTCCCTACCCTTATACCAACGTCTGTGAATTTTTTGAATTTATTCGTATTTGTCCTTCGTACTCGTTCGAGGGGTGGCATGCCTGCCCCCGCGTACCCACAGTAATCGGCTCGCCGTTCTCTTATATGCCACCCGCCCACTTTTCTCACCTATTCCAACTTGTTCCCTACCCTTATACCAACGTCTGTGAATTTTTTGAATTTATTCGTATTTGTCCTTCGTACTCGTTCGAGGGGTGGCATGCCTGCCCCCCGCGTACCCACAGTAATCGGCTCGCCGTTCTCTCTGGCGGGGGGGGGGGGAGTGTGTCCTATTTTTTACTTATGCCATGTTGTACCTCATCCTCTGTTCGTTATTTCATTCCGAATTGTTCTTATGCTAACATGGTGGTGGTTACTTGGGGGCGGTATCGCCTCGTTATACTGACCCGCATGGCATGAATGTAGTGTACAGTGTACAGGTTGTTCGTGACACGCTCTTTCTCTTCAGGTGTGGTATTTAATGCTTGCTAATAATGGTTTTTCAATGTAATTAACATTTTTCATGTACCTGTGTGCTGCTGTCGAGTCAGACATTGGTTTTATGACTCTAATGTAAAGGGTAATGGCGTCCTAATGTGGCAATTTTTAAATTCAATTTTGTTAGCTTCTGTTTTTGCTGGCGGTAGACTGATGTTCTGAATTTTTTGATTTTGTTAGCTTCTCTATTGGCTGTACCTAGACTCAAGTGCGATTCCTGTCATGCGGGTTAGTATTTTGCCCCCTGAAAGAGTGTAAAAGGGGGCTAGCTTCACACACATGTCTTTACGCACGATGAACATCTGCTTAAACACTTCTTTAAGAATGATCTTAGGAACAGTAGATTATACGCCTAGGCAAGAAAGCGATTTTTTGGAGGCCGAGAGAAAAAATTGGACGGGCGAGGCGTAGCCAAGCCTGGCCTTTTCTCGAGACCCCAAAATCACTTTATTGACGCGGTGTGTACAGTATTTTTTTATCAAAACATGGGCTGATTTTCTGGGCCACGGCGATAAAGTTAGTGTTTTATCCCCTAGGCTCTAAAATAATCAGCTGTAAAAAAAAAAAATAGAATCTTACTTATCGTCGGCTAAGGCGTGATACCTCGTATGTCCAAAAACCAAACTTTACAGGAGAACAAAAAATCATTTTAAAAATCCCTATTTTTACATTAATTTCAAATTTTTGGCAACTCTTCCATAATAAATTATATTGATTATCTTGAAAACAAAATGTATGATAATCAAGTTAGGTATCTAACGAAAAATTTGATACCAAAACCTATTTTTCGCCAAATTGTCACTTACGAGGTATCACGCATTAGCCGACGATATAACGAGACACGTAAGTGCCATTTTACTTGCGAGTACTTTCTTTAGCTGGCGAGGCAAAGCCGAGTCGGCTAAATGAGTACGAGCAAGTGAATTGAGTTATGCACTATATTTTTCGCGCGACAGGTGAAATAATAGTATATTTCACAACAAGTGAAGAAAATGGAGTTTTACCTGCGAGTTGTGTTTGGCTCACGAAGCGGGGCCGAGTGAGCTAAAAACAACGAGCAGAGTGAAAGCTTCTTCCTCACGAGTTGTGGATATTATTTTTCGCACGACCAACAGGTTTAATTGTCTTTCCTGGAAGTGTTCGGAGGCAAGGGTACTCTAATTGAATACAGAACTTTTTTTCACTTTCCTTCACTAGGGATTGAAAACCTTCCTGTTTCCTTCGCTTGCGAGGGAAAATGTGAAATTATTGGCATTCTGCCTTACTTTCCTTCACTAGTGAGTGAAAAAAAATACTTTTTTCACCTAGCTCATCTTTTCAAGTAACAATCAACTTCCCTGTTGAGGTACCTGGAAGGGGAAGTATCACTTCCCTCCCTGATCGTGCGAAAACCATCAAATATAATTCCTGAAAGAAGAAGAAATGTGCCTGATTCCTATGATAATTTTACAAAAAGTAAATGTTTTCCCATTATTTTATGTCATTTTGTGCGTTGGGGCGGGGGGGGGGATAGGTCCACCTCTTGGATTCACCACAGCCCGGAGGAGGAGGCCCATAACACAATAGCCGTCTCGGCATGAAACAAGGTCATTTCATTGTTAAAATGTTCTGTATTCATAAATGAGCCATCATTTCTTCATTCTTTTAATTACGAGACCGAGACCAGTCTCGGTCTCGTCTCGAATGATGGTCTCGTCTCGGTCTCGTCTCGAAAATAGTGGTCTCGTCTCGGTCTCGTCTCGGTCTCGCTCCAGAAATGATGGTCTCGTCTCGGTCTCGTCTCGAAAATAGTGGTCTCGTCTCGGTCTCGGTCTCGTCTCGAAAATAGTGGTCTCGTCTCGGTCTCGTCTCGAAAATAGTGGTCTCGTCTCGGTCTCGTCTCGGTCTCGCTCCAGAAATGATGGTCTCGTCTCGGTCTCGCTCCAGAAATGATGGTCTCGTCTCGGTCTCGCTCCAGAAATGATGGTCTCGTCTCGGTCTCGTCTCGAAAATAGTGGTCTCGTCTCGGTCTCGCTCCAGAAATGATGGTCTCGTCTCGGTCTCGCTCCAGAAATGATGGTCTCGTCTCGGTCTCGCTCCAGAAATGATGGTCTCGTCTCGGTCTCGCTCCAGAAATGATGGTCTCGTCTCGGTCTCGCTCCAGAAATGATGGTCTCGTCTCGGTCTCGTCTCGAAAATAGTGTCTCGGTCTCGTCTCGAAAATAGTGGTCTCGTCTCGGTATCGGTCTCGTCTCGAAAATAGTGGTCTCGTCTCGGTCTCGCTCCAGAAATGATGGTCTCGTCTCGGTCTCTTGCATTACTAGGTAGGGGTGGTCCTTCCCGTGTGGAACTGTAAAAATAGCGTTGAACATCACTAGTTCATCTTAGCGCTCTAAAATTCGACTCAATAATTTAATGTAACGAAAGCCCTGGGTTCCATTGAGATTTATCGAAAACTTTGATGGGGGAGGGTGAAATGGGGGATGAAATTTCAAAAAGAAAAAGCTTAAATTCACAAGTTTAGGTATTATAAAATACGACACAAAAATTTAATATTACAAAACCCTTGGAAAACTACCGAAACTTTTCGACATTTTTGAAGAGAGTGTGGTGAAAATAGAGGAAGAAGTTCGGCTTAATGAAACATATTATGGTATCAAACTTATTACTTCTGGGACGGATTAGGTTATCCGTATACGGAATGAAATGCACTCTTTCCGACCGCCAGCTGCCGGAGCGACATTTTTTTTAGTGCGCCCATGAAATCTACTAATTTGACCTGCGATGAGCTGATTAAGCTTCTTCAAGAGCATCTATGCCCAAAGAAAAAGGTTTTAGTGGCTCAACACAAACTCCTGTCCCTCTATCAAGAGGCAAATCACTCGATCGCTGATTCTGTCGTTCTATTTCGGCATTGGAAACAATGGAAACAATGTCGAAACAATGAACCTGGATGGGGTTCGGCTTAGCTTATCCCTCGGAGTACGACTCCCAAAGGCGTCTCCGTGGCGCAATTGGCAGCGTGCTGGACTGGTAATCCAGAGGTTGCGGGTTCAAATCCCGCCGGGGAGCCATTTTTTCTTGAAACTACAATTGAGTTGAGCTATGCCCTTCCATCGTCGTCCGGATAACATCAGTTTAATTAATTTATTAGTTATTCACATTGTTTGCTGATAACTATGGAACTAAAAGCAGTAGGCAGCAATTGTAGCACATCGTTGGAAAGCTGACAAATTGCAGATGTTTTTCAATTTATCTGAACGTTTGATGCCACTGAGGTTAGAAGAATTAGAAGAGGAAGAGTAGGCAGGAGAAAAACACAAAACGCATTCTGAGAGATTTTGATCGACTGATATGCCAATCAAAACTGGACAATCACCAATTCTGTCGGGCTCATTTTGTAGGCAATTTTGTCTTGTTTCCAACGCACTATTCACTTGGTTCAAATCAACCTTGTGCGGTGACACATCAAGTCAAATTTGAAAAAAAAGAGCTAATCTTGAAAACATCAGTTTTTATTTGATATCTCGAAAACAAATCGGCTATCGATAATTGTGTATTTCGTGAAATCGGTGCTAAATGACCTAATTCATCACGTGGTTCAGTATTGCCACACAAACCTCAAACACCCTGTATATTATGTGGTATTGAGGTTGCAATACCGTCATCAAAATTCCACACCACTCGACTACAATCGTGCTCCAGAAAACTAGTTGCTCAAACAAGAGGCACCCCTTTCCGATCGCCTTTCGGACCAAGCAAGTCGGACCACTGCAGTTAACCGCTTCTTTATACTTGGAACTAGATTGCCCGGATTAAACGCTTCTAAAGCTCATGGCACATTCTGGCAGTCATCGTGCCCAAATCATCTCACAAATCCCCTTTGCTTTCATCTTTTGGAGCGCCTCTCTGTAGGCACTTCACAAGATCCAACGTATGGCTGCACTGCCGCAAATTTTCACGACCAGGTTTTTTTCACCATCGAACGTCGAGTTCACAGTGCAAATTACGATCGGAAGTGAGACTCTCATTAAATGCAGGGAAACTGTAGTTGTCGAGGGTCTGTTAGCCGAAGGGGGACGATGTAAATATTTAGAGAACCATTATTTGAATTAATCAAGCAATACAAGAAATGATGGCGATGATTTCCGATTCAAATTCAAACGATCGCGGCTTGATAATGGACCGATAAATAGTTCACTATCCAGTAATACTCTTCTCATTTACAGGAAGCGTATGGTAAGCGTTTAAATAAGTCTGCCTGGGAGATCTTGTTTATATACTATTTGAAACCCATTTTCCAAGTATTCAACGACTGTAATTCCCAGCACCAGCGAGGAATACAATTATATCGATAGCTTCCCAGCAAATTTAACACTTCACTAGCGCCCTAATCTTTCTACTCACACCATCAAAGTCAGGAGAAGCTAATCCTTTAAAGTGTATATCCCCTCCCCTCTCATCAGTGTCAACAACAGCTAGCAGAAAGATTGAATGGGAAAACGGCTGATGAAAAGGGGGTCGGGTGAGAGAGAGAGAAAGAGTGAGAGAGTGTGAGAGAATGAGGAAGAGTTGAGTGAGAGTGAAGCGGAAGCGTTCCTCTCCGTCCATGATGACAACAATCTAATGACACTATTTGCATAGTCTCATGCATTTTTCATGTTGTCCCTCCCTGCCCCCCCCCAACCATCATTCCACACTACCAACTCATCAGCCTCATACCGGCCAACCCTTAACTCATCGAAAGGGGGTTCTTTTTTTTCACCTCCTGCTATAATACAGCATTCTTCCTTAAATCCCCACTCCTCACTTTGAGCCAGCAACGTTCTACACTCAAGGTCCAGCCATCCTTGAAGAGCTGACTTTAGAAAGTAGCTGGAAAAGAAGGGGGGAAAATAAGAATAAGGATTTAACCCGTCTACTCTCACTCGCTGATACTTTTTTGAGTACTTTGAAAACTGAATAATTTTGAGGAAAAAAGCTTGAAATAATCTTAATTTGTAATCTGCGGTTGCAAGATGTCAGAAGCAATGAGAGGCAAGTGAGCGTGAGGGTACAAGGGATTTTACTTCGGGGGAGGGGATTGTAAAGATAAAGAAATTTGGTTTTCAAAGCCGTTGGCTTTTTCTTCAAAAAGATAACGTGGGCTTGGAAAGAGAAAACAGGGACTTCTCTAAGCATCGTTTCAACACTTTTCTAAACAACCTCCAACCAAGAGGGTGATTCTTATACTCTCTAGGAGTTCATCCACCAGTCCACCACCACGCGAAAGGTTGTTTTGACTGGTCAGATGCACAGACACAAGGTAGCTACGGAATGACCTACGGCTAGTGTTGAATCAATACCAGTAAATAGAGTAAAGTACCATTCGATACTTCCCATTCGATGCTTCAAATGAGTAAAGTATCGATACTTTTATTCGATACCAAGTATTATTTCGATACTTTGATTCGATACTGGGGTAAGATTCTTTATGAATCGATGCTTTTCATTCGATACCAAGTACCATTCGATACTTCCCATTCGATGCTTCAAATGAGTAAAGTATCGATACTTTTATTCGATACCAAGTATTATTTCGATACTTTGATTCGATACTGGGGTAAGATTCTTTATGAATCGATGCTTTTCATTCGATACCAAGTATTATTTCGATACTTTGATTCGATACTGGGGTAAGATTCTTTATGAATCGATGCTTTTCATTCGATACCAAGTACCATTCGATACTTCCCATTCGATGCTTCAAATGAGTAAAGTATCGATACTTTTATTCGATACCAAGTATTATTTCGATACTTTGATTCGATACTGGGGTAAGATTCTTTATGAATCGATGCTTTTCATTCGATACCAAGTATTATTTCGATACTTTGATTCGATACTGGGGTAAGATTCTTTATGAATCGATGCTTTTCATTCGATACCAAGTACCATTCGATACTTCCCATTCGATGCTTCAAATGAGTAAAGTATCGATACTTTTATTCGATACCAAGTATTATTTCGATACTTTGATTCGATACTGGGGTAAGATTCTTTATGAATCGATGCTTTTCATTCGATACCAAGTATTATTTCGATACTTTGATTCGATACTGGGGTAAGATTCTTTATGAATCGATGCTTTTCATTCGATACCAAGTACCATTCGATACTTCCCATTCGATGCTTCAAATGAGTAAAGTATCGATACCCAGTAGTTATGGTATCGATACTTTTATTCGATACCAAGTACCATTCGATACTTCCCATTCGATGCTTCAAATGAGTAAAGTATCGATACTTTTATTCGATACCAAGTACCATTCGATACTTCCCATTCGATGCTTCAAATGAGTAAAGTATCGATACCCAGTAGTTATGGTATCGATACTTTTATTCGATACCAAGTATTATTTCGATACTTTGATTCGATACTGGGGTAAGATTCTTTATGAATCGATGCTTTTCATTCGATACCAAGTACCATTCGATACTTCCCATTCAATGCTTCAAATGAGTAAAGTATCGATACTTAGTTGGTATCGATTCAACACTACCTACGGCACGGTTTTTAAAAATATGATTTGACTTTTCGCTAATACATAACTCAAAAAACATGCATTTCAGTGACTTGATCACCAAGAACACTTAATTTTTTTCGTTACAATTGGTATAGGTGAGAATCACAGATAATTTTTGCCACCGCCGCCCACTAACGTCACGTCGCCCTGGCTCATGGAGCACTGAGCACATCACCGACACTTTATAAAGGAGGCGTTGAAAACCATTACACACGCTCTGAGGTTTGTTGGAAAAAACCACTCACCATATAAAAATTGTCGGAAAGCATCCGTTTCCGCTGGAATTTATCGGTAATTCCCGCGTCTAAGCGTGACATAGCCTTAATCATCATTGATCTCAGTAACAGATTGCATTCAGTTTGAAAAAGTCAATTGAACTTTCAAAAAGTATTTTGTAAATTATAGTTATTCCTAGTCCTAACGGTAGAACTTTTCATCGTTTCAATCTCATTTTTTCTTCCTCCCAATGTTGACACCCCGCTATATCTGGAAATTTCCAGGGAGAGCATTTGAGCGTTGGACAGTGGGGGAGGAGGAATCAATTTGTTGGTGTAAGAAAAACAAACAAATGGTTATTACTCCCTTCAATAATGCCCTCTTTCCATGATTCACGAAAGATTTTTATTTTCATATTCAAATCAAAACCAATGCCTCATCGACCTGCTTCCGCACTCTCCGTCTATTGTGAGTTTTCCGATCCCTTTCAATTCTATTTCATTCGGAGGCACACTTTTTTTTTTTTTTTTTTTTTTATTTTATTTTATTTTTTTGTTACTCTCCGAGGACAGGTACTTCAAGCCAGTTCGAGAGACAGGGGTTTATTTTGATGAAGAAGTGAGTGGAATCGAAGGGGGAGGGGGGTTGATAGGGGAGTTTCCTCAGCGTTTTCAATATAAATGAGGCGAACGTCCGGGCATTTATTATCATTATTATTGACAAAGGTCGATGCCGGTACCATTTTATATTATTCAACCTGTTCTCTCTTCTTCTTCTTCTGACCACCCGTCCATCTCTAACCCTCACACACCATTTCACGAAACCCTTCCCATTTATAATGAATTTTCGAAAGCTTTATCTTGACCCCGAGTTTAGTTATGTGCTTTTATACCTTTCCCCCCTATAGCTCTCGAACTTGTTGTTTAAACAATGGATACAATATCTCATAAAAACAAAATAATAAACCTCAATAAATGAAGACATTGATTATCCATATAGAAAAGAGGAGGCAAGCTTATAAACCGGGAAAAGGTGAACCAATTTCACAATACTTTTGTCTATTTCATTTCCTCTTACTAGCCGAGCTTTCCTTATATAAAACTATAATTAGTTATTATAGTTTTATGTTTATTTTTAAATTTCTAGTTGAAATAGTTCAATATAAGTGTCCCATCGATCAATGTGATAGTGAAGTATGTGAACAACGACCCTCGGAGTCGTACCCTAAGATACAGACACCTCATCAAAAATGGAAACCAATTTTCCCGATTTTGCCCACTTACCACTGAAATACCATCAATTTCGTGTTTCTTTTGTGCTGAAACCCAAATTTCGCAGGGTGGCCTAATTCAATAGCCACTTACGTTTTTCTATCGGATTTTGCTCTCTAAAATCAATTTGACGTACTTTTTAAACATTTTCCTGTATACATTTCTCAGATTTCTTCAGATTTTTGGGATGTTTCCACGTGTTCAGTTCACTAAAAAATAAATATCACTTATTTAGTTGTCTTTGACAAACTAATTTCGCGGGGCAGCTCAATTCAGAGTTTTTTTCGCACTGCAAAACCATTTTCGCAAGATTGACTCACCACAAAATCAATTTCTCGAATTTCGCACTATAAAATACCGAAATTTCTCGGATTTTGCTCACTGAACAACCATTTCCGGGGATTTTCGTCGCCTAGTAAACCAATTTCGCTGGGTGGCCTAATTCAGATCGGTCTCCGATTAGTCGGTTTTCCGGCGACGAAAATCCCCGAAATTGCTTTTTCAGTGAGCAAAATTCGAGAAATGTATGACGCGAAATGCCACGTCCAGGGAAAAGTATAAGCGAAATGCCACGCCAAGGTCAAAATTTACGCGAAGCCGTCGCATGTGGGTGAGAGAAAAACTGTATCAAAACGGCCGCGACACACCTAAGGACAAAACAACGCAATTTTGGGGGAAACACTAGCGTTAACTCTCAAATTGTATGAGGAATTGTCAATTTCATGTCGCCCCCCCCCCTTCATTGACAGTTTTAGGATTTTTCCTTAATGTGAGGGCATTTTTTTATAATCCGTTCATTTGGTGGTCGAGACAGGAAAAAATTGCCGGATAAGTTTTTATGATGGTTCTCCATGGTTTTGGGGTTGCAGATGCTGAATCCGAAAAACCAGTTATCGTCTAAATCCGGATATGGCTTCACCTTGAAAATGGTTAAAAACCATTAAATTCGGGGAGTTGTTCCAGTTTTTCACTCATAACTCCAACAGGAAGCTTTTTAGAGAAAAAACACTCATCTTCAAAAAGAAAGCTGGTAAAATTAACCAAAAAATGAGACCACAACTAGCTTTTTTAGATTCCTTGGTCTCGCTATAGTTTCCAACCATTCAAATTCCTCGTATTTCAGCCTAAAAAGCATCAAATACCCTGTATTCAGCTTTCAGACACTCATGCCATCGACATTCCATGCGTTATGTTAATCTCCTTCCCCTCGAATAGCGTGTACGTGGGTTTCATCTTCACTTGACCACACCTTGTGTTTCTAAAATTTGGGTCTGCTCGGCTCAAAAGCAATAAACTAACAACAGTTTTGATAATCACTGACGAACTTCTTTATTGAATTAAAAACAATTGCTGAAATTTTGATCAGGGATCAATTAGAGTGGGTGTCTTAAGCCGTTGTATTGAGCTTAAAAGTCATAAATTGCTCGCGTTCGGTGACTTCGCGTGCGGTTGTCTGTATTCCGACTAATCGAACTAATTTTAAGTAGGTATCACTGTTGGAATTTGATTCGTTTCAAGACGAAATCAGCTAAGATCAGTAAACCAAGACGAACTGTCGTTTCTCATTCTACCTGGGAAGATTCCTAGAAGGATCAGAAAGTTTTGACCACTGTGGAGTAAATAATGTCCCTAGTCGTGACTAATTCAAAATAGCATCCGTCCCTAATAGTGCTTTTCCAGTTTCCCAAAAGTGGTAGCGGACCGCTCGCCATTAGTTACTCAATTCCCCAATCTAGATTCTACCAATTTTGAGCGGTGCTGGCAATATTAAATATTTGAAGACGAAGTTAAGCATTGCCATGTCGTCAACCAATGATTCCTCTGCAAACCGTCATAGTCGAAGATAGTACATATACAGAAATGTACCTATTAAAAAAAAAAAAAAAAAAAAAAAAAAAAACTGCGGGGCTATCCCTACGCCTCTGGCGCTGAGTAAGTGTTTGAAATCCAACAAAACACGTTCCATCGCGATACAAATCACCGCTGCAAAACTCCAGTAAGCGCTTAATTCTACACTTCAGCGCTTAAACACGAGCTCCGAGCTTTGCAACGCACCCATTGTTATTAGTGTAACCCCGGCAATGGGAAAAGAAAGAAGAAAAGCTCACGAATGGGGGAAAATCCAACCCTATGAAAGCTCGGGAAAAGCCCGAAGAGCATGCATTATTTGGGAGTTCAACGCAGTTTATGTCAGTTTGAACAGTTTATTGTAGTTGTGTAGAGTTTAGTGTAGTTGATTGTAGTTTGTTCACTCGAAGGACCGTGAGTTATTCGTGGGGTGAATTGTCGCGAATTGTCCCCCCCCCCCTTTTTCTTATGCCCTGAAACGCACGACCGGAATCAAGAATAAGTGCACTTTCTGCGTCTGCCGTCATTGGACGTCCTGTTGGAGAGTTACATGTTTTAGCGGGAGCCATATGAGCTTCACCATTAGCTCCGTACGTTTGTCAGTTTCGGACTACTCCCAGCCGCACGAGATTTTGTAACCTCGCTAGTTATCATATGGAATAACAGGGAAAAAACGATAAAAGGTTAGTACTTTCAGTGCTGTTAGTGCAGCTCCGGACTACAGACGAACAGAGCTCATGAGAATCGTTGTTTGGTTGTTACCAAAGTTTAAAAAAAAAATCGATTTTCTAATTATTTTCGTCTAATAAAAGTTCCCCTAATTTTTCGCGCGTTTTACTAGTTTTTCCTGCAAATTTAATTGATTATGTGCCCAGCAGTGAGTGATCTAACGATTCTAACTGCACGCGTGAAAAAGAAATAAGTCGCGAAAATGGACCTGAAAGTGGTTTCGGAGAAGTTGAATGGTTCCAACTGGCCGAGATGGAAACGGCAAGTAGAAATTCTTCTCATGCAAGCACTACGACGTCTACGAGGTGGTGATGGGGACTTCTGAGTGTCCGACAGAAGGTGATTCGGACATTAAAAAATGGAAAAAGGCTGATTCCCTTGCTCAGGTTCTGCTCGTGACGAACCTGAATGACTATAATGTTGACCTAACGCTGCGAATTGTGTTGTGATAATTCCCATGAAACGTGGCCAAGGCTTCTGTCTGTTCACGAACAGAGTTACGGCCAGCGCCAGTGTTTAGATAGACTCCTGGAATCTTTTTTCTCATCTGGACTTCTTGCAGAATTCAACGATGAGCTAAACAAACTGTCGAAAGTTGAATTGCCAGATTTGCTCCTGCTCAGCAGAGTCATGAGCACACTTCCGAATTCAAAAATGTTTGGGAAAGCATTCCGATGGCTGATAGAAGCGTCAGACTACTTCTGGAATGATTGCGACTCATAGGAATGAGACTGCCGTTGTAGCAAGGGGCCAGCGTGTCGGCTCTGCAAGTCATTTCTAAACCTCGTCCGCTGGGAGGGAGCAAGAAAAACAATAACTTTGGGTTGACAAATCAATAACATGTTTCATTTGCGACGAAAGCGTTGAATTTTGTTATTCGTGACCAAAACTGGAATATAATGACGGAATAGAGAGCTCATATCGGAACTTTCCAATGCGATAGAAGTAGCTACTGGTACAATAAGTCAAACTTTATATAAATTGTATAGATATAAGCTAAGAATTTGTAATGTAAATTGTATTCTTTTGTTCAGTTCTGTGCTTTTGTGGCTAATCCTTTTTATCAGTGTGATGAAACATCTTTTCGTACGACGCTTCAAGTTCTTCTTTCTTCTCCATAAGTTCTGCCAGTCGATTCAAAACAAATCTGTGAAATAAATGTCCCACTAGCATCAAATAAATGCCCTCGAAAGAGTGAAAAAGAGCAATCTAGTTGGTGTGGGTGTATGTGGTCGCGTGGGGGTTGAAGGGAAAGACTGGATGGAAAACCATATTTCCTAGGGAAAAACAGATCAAGCCCAGTGAGACACTTTCCCGTGATATATATCTGACGGCGTGGGGAAGTGATTTACGGGAAACTCCGAGAACGGGCGCAGCGAAGGAGCGCTATACCCTTTCCTTGCCAAGTATGAGAATAACATTACAGCTGAACGAAGGGGCACCTGCTCTCTTACACTATTCTCGTCTTATGATTCATAATGTATGACCATTATTTGCGGTTATGGTCCATAACTTATTCCTCCTCCTAACCATCATCCTCTTCACGCACCAGGAACTGTCCCTCTACTTCCTTGCATACATTTCAATGGTTGTTTCTTGTTAAAAGCGGCTCTACTTTCATCCACCGCGCCCCTCCACACTCATACACCTCATACCATCAAATGAAGAAATGGCAGGGCGTGGTGATGCAAGGATGCTGGGTAGGATGGTGGGGGGTGCTAGTTCCTTTTGTTGCTACCGAGGAATTCCTTTCAGTTCGGCTCTCTCCTAATGTTCCCGTCTGGTGAAATTGCGTTGGAGGGCACAAATTACTTCCTGCTACTCGGTTGCAAAAAGTCGTTCTCGTTAATCATCTGGCTTTAGCTTGAGGAGAGGGTAAAGTGTTGGCTGTGGTGGTGTTGGTGCTGGTGGGGGAGGGGTGGTCCCGCGGTTGCAGAAGAAAGCGGAACAATTACTTTCCTTTATTTTCCCTCTTTCTCACCCTTTCACTCCATGAGTCCCGGAAAGCGGGAACGCTGCACAGTGGCCTCACTTTTCCCCACTCTTTCCCAGAAAATACTGCTAATGAATACGATAAATTTCAGCGCTACCAGTTTTTTTTTCGTTTTTTTTTTTCGCTGTTTGAATACAGAAAAAAAACTAAGCCGGCGTCACACGACTAAAGGCTTCGACCAACTTTTCATTACTCTCAGCATCCACGGCTTACCCCTCATCCACCCCGAATGACAGTTTCCCTCCCTCGCCCTTCCTTCCAGATTCCAGAATACATTTATCTCCAGGAGGGCTTGCGGTTTTTTCTGCAACAGTTGCGAACGTGATTTTTCTTGAACCTCACTCCTCACCTTCGAGCTTCCAACATTCTCGCTTCCATTGGATTCGACTCAATTTCCCTCGTGTCCATACATTTATCGGCTACCTCTTGGGCCAAAGCGATGTACTCGGCGCGAAGCCAATCCTCGACGACAAGACGACACCCTCCCTGATTGTGACAGGCCGAAGAGGCACCGGAGTCGGGGTCTTGAGCACATAAGTTACGATTGACTGAGGGGCTTCCATCGCAGTGACAAATCCCTTAGTTTTTTTTTTTGAGTGAATTTCAATCAAAATCACGGTCTTAATTAATAAAATTGCGAATTATTAAGTCTTGAGTCGTCACCTAGAAATTTGAGAATGGATCTCGGCAGGAAGCTCAATAAATAAATGACTGTTTCATCGATTGACGGTCCAAGAAACGCCGACTCGCTAACGATTATTGCTCTGACAGGATCCTTCGGAGAACAAAAAGTACATGACATCGCGATTTTTGAAACTAAACTTAACTGAAACCTTGAGAAAATAATGTGATGTAGTTATTCCAATGGAAAACTATTTTGAATTTAACACCCCCTAACAAATTCCCTCCCAATCCGTCGCGCCCTTCAAGTTTAATAGACATTCGATACCAGAAATCTCGCTACGCTGAAAATCCGTTGGATAAATGTTTGATAGTTCGAGATGGATTCCCGCGAGTAAATGGGCTAATGCTCACAGCCAATCTCTTCGCTCAGTAATAATGCATGTTTCTCCCTAGGATTATTAGAAGCTAAAGTGAAAAGCGGTGACGGGATATCGAGTTCAAGTGGTTGATGATGATGATGATGTTGTTATTTGGTGAGGGGAATAGTGGTGGGGGAGAATATACTACCACCCATCGAAGGGCGTGACGAAGTGTCCCGGTTCCATTAAGGCTTTCAGTGTGACCTTATAAACTTCAATTTGATCTTCCTCTGGTCTATAAAATGGGAGATCCCTTAAAATTTTACATTTTATAAATGAAGAGGACTATGATGGAAAAGTCAACAATGGTTGCGTTGCAAAACTCGGGACTCGTGTTTAAGCACTGAAGTGTAGAATTAAGCGCTTACTGGAGTTTTGCAACGGTGATTTGTATCGCGATGGGACGTGTTTAAGCACTTACTCAGTGCTGAGTTAGATTGACAGTTTTGCAACGGAAAAGTATTAAGTGCTCATTAAGCGCTGAACAAGTCTGGAGTTTTGCAACGCGGCCATTATGAATAGAAATCAATGTATACACAATTTCCCCTTTTTACGCAGAACTCTCATTCAGAAGTGAAAGTGACAAAAGACCAACTATGGTTGAATCTATGGGTGAAAATCAGACTTTCCTCCCTTCCAGGCTTCAATTTTTCAACTATAAGGCTCTCTTAACCACTCAATCCTTCCCCAAAAAGCTCTTTCAGTCGCCAGCTCCAAGGCCTTTCCTTTTGAAAGAGGAAACTCGTGCTCCCGCTCACCACTCCCCCACCCCATCAACGTCTAAAACCTCGCACAGTAACTTGTTTCATTAGAGAGGGTGGACAGGAGTAATTATTCTTTGATAATGGAGTGTGACGGATGAAGAGCAATGCGGGTAAGAGTTTTAGGGGTTGGTATGAGAGAGGGTTTATGCTGTGTGTGTTGTGAAGGAAAGGAGGAGAGTGAATTGAGAACACTGTGGAAAGTGAGGAAAACTAGAAAACTCGTACTTCTCTTCATTTGAAAAATGAGATTTCCCTAACTCGACCATTTCCTCTCATAATTATTTCTGTCTCTTTTTTTTTTTTTTTTTTTTTTTTTTAATCAGCCTCTACGAAATATTTGGCTCTTACAAGAACTGTGAAAATATATTAAAATACATAATTTCATTTTGGAACAGAGCAATTCTCTGCAAACGGGAGCTCAGCTTTCAGTTTTCCTATGACGGGTTTGAATGAAATAACACAGAATTTTGGCTATAACTTTTGTGCAATTGATTGAAGTTCGTGGAATTAGGCGTATTTTTTTCCTTTTTGTCTCAAAACATTCGAAGATTCATTGTATTGGCAAGGGTGAATAGAGGCCAGGCCTATGATATAAGCCCTCATTGTCCTCAATCCCTGCTAATTAGCGGCTAAAATTTGGACAATAACCTGATTTGTGGACAAAACTGGAAAGCATTGTTAATTATAATTCGCGGCTATAATCGAGAAAATGATAGGCATATGGGAAAAACCGCTAATTCGCGGAATAAAAAATGAAAAAATTGGCTAATTCACAGCTAATATTCATTAAAAAGTTGACTCACAGCTAAAATTCCGAAAAACACAAATCTGTGGCTTCTGAATGCAAGAAAAAAGCACTAATATGTTGCTAAAAGTGAAAAAAAAATTGAAAATGCGGAGCTAAAATAGTTTGTATACACCGCCAATTTGCGACCAATACTAAGAAAAATCTTAAATTAGTGCGATTTGAAATTATTAAGAACTTTAATTTGCAGCTCAAAGTGAGAAAAAGTGCTAATTCGCTGCTGAAAAGGTAAAAAAATCGCTAATTTGCCGAGAAAAAAGGGAAGAAAACTCCAATTCACGGCGAAAATTGAGAAAAATCGCTAACATGCTATAAAAACGCTATTTCACCGCTAAAATTAATAGACAGTGGTAATTCGCGGCTAACATTTGGGAATATCACTAATTCGCGGATAAAGTGTTGAAGAGGCTGTAATTCGCGGCTGAAATAAGGGTAAATAATCCAATTTTCGGCTGTAATCGAAAATACACCAATCTTGGAACGTTTGAACGGGAGTCGAATAAATAATTTTAGAAAATGAAATAAAATGTCAGTCACATATTTCTATCGAGTTACTTGATAGCTAGCCCCAACTATCTGATGTGTATCAGTTCTCTTTACGCGCCCTGGCCTCTACAGATCTCTAGACAATCTCAACGCATTTCGAATTTTATGTGTAGTTTTTAAATATTCATAAATTAAATGTGCTTCTAAGGTCATTTTTTCTCGTTCCTTTTTTCCGTCTCATTGTGATAGACGCGCTGCCTTAGGAAACGGTGCCCCCGGGTGACGTAATTTGAAATGCTACTCGATTTCAGCCATGCACATTAGAGAGGTTTGTAACGTCACTTCTGATTGACTGACATTGTATAGTGCGTAGATTCCAAAGACTAAGGGTGCACTCTATCGGATGACAAGGCGAAATACGTTGTCATTATCAAGTCTACTTCTATAACTGACAGACCCATTTCGTGTTTTCCCTCCACCTTTCAGAATACGCTTTTTCGTTAACATTTAATGATAATTTTAAAGGTCCCAATCAAGTGTATAATTGGAGGTAATTGAGAGCATTGGCTCTATAAAAATTCTCTCTGTCTCTCTGTCTATCTCTGTAAAAATCTGAAAACATTTATTGGAGAGGGGCGGGAAATAGGAAGCTTTTACACGAAATATAACTCTTCTTTTATGTAAATCCGGGAACAACCTTTTATGGCCCCATCACATCCCATCAAATGCGAATACACGAGCAGATATCTGCGGCAGATTTCATGTTTTTGACAGATATGGGTGGTGAACATTTGCTCGTTAGTGGGCAAGAAACGACGACAGATCTACCGTGATCGGTCAAATGATATCGGTGAGAGTTCAAATCCGCCAGATGTGGTCTGTGGTCTCCCACTAATCAACCGATTTCTTATGAGAGATATTTGGCAGACATAGATCGGCCGATTTGATTTTAACCACCGAAACTTCACTGAATATGTTTTCTCTATTATTTTTATCATAAAGTATGGGTCAAGCTTTTTGCTCCCTCTAATAGTTTTCTAACTTCATATCTGTCACCGATCTCAAATATCCTTCGAACCCGACCGATAAATGAAATCTGTCAGATTTTTTTCCGCAACAGATCTCAATCTGCCAGATGTGCCCCCACTAACGGGCAGATTTGATCGGGTAACAGATACCGGTCGCGGATAACTTTTGTACGTTAAGTAGCGACGACCGATCTCATCATTTGCTCTAGATCGTTAACGATATCTGTTGAAAATATCGGCCGATCAAATCTGTCAGAATCATCTGCCCGTGCATGGGCCACGGGGGGAATCGAATTAAAATAATGTTATTCCAGAAATTAATAATTAACCAATGTATAGATAATACTGAATGAGCTTTTAAAAAAGTGATTTGATTGAAAGAGTTCATTCAGAGTTATGCGGCTTAAAAATTAAAATTGCTCGTATATGCTCAATGCTCAACATTATATATTCAAGCGTAGCCATCGCTTCATCTCCTCTTCTCCGAAAAATTGTGTTTCTACAGTACACTCCGAAGCCTCCATAAGCATACATATTTGATGTGAAGCCCTCCTCCACACCCACCACCACCACTGACCAGAACTGGAAAAGCTATACATCACACCATTCCCGTTCATTTCATTGGTAAGCTCACTGACTTCACCGGATCATTCAAGATATACATATGTATAATTACATTATATATTTTTTTAAATGGTCGTAAAATTGTTCTCAAAGCAAGTGAGTATGCTGAGTGGTATTTTTTCCGTTTTCAGCTTAAAGCGGAGCGTGTTAGAGGGTGCTGGGGGGTAAATTAATTTATTATCTTTGGCGATGCGGGCGCATCCTCCGCGTCGACGCCGTTCCCAAGGCAGTCGGGCAACACCAAATTTAATCCTCGTGTCGCCGAGGTAACGGTGGGGGAAGATGGTGATGTGGTTCCCAACGTGGATGGGGTGGACCGTTCCGATTCAAAAAACTAGGCGCGAGGGATTCTGGCGTAGGTGCGCTCCCGAGTGAGCCTAGGCCCGGATCCCCTGCAAGGAAAACAGACATGACCATTCAAAATAAAAATGTTTCACCCATTCAGCCGCGGTTTCTACCTCGATTCGAGAAAATAGGCGCGAGGGATTCTGGCGTAGGTGCACACCGAGTGAGCCTGGATTTCCTACAAAGCAAATAGAAGTAGCTCTTCAAAATAAAAATATTTCAATTAAAAACAACCGTCAAATATTAAAACTATGTTCATACCTGCAGATTTAGTATCCACTTTTTTAAATTTAGTAAAAGCGGCTTCCGTCCGGCATGTGGAGTCAATGGCGTATCTGCTGGGAAAAGCTTTCGACAATCACTTCGTTGTTACGAGTTTGTATTTGCCCCCTCAAAAAGGGACTACAGATACATGCGAAGCCTCAGGCGACGCAGAGCTCCAAAAGCATCTTCAGGACGAGAATCTAATATTGCTTTCATGGGTGCATACCCACCCTCTTCACGATTTGTTCCTATCGAGTGTCGATTTGCATACAGCCGCGCTGTTGCAAACGTTGTTACCGGAGGCCGTGTCGGTAGTATGTTCTCTAAAACAAAATAGGACGGGTTTTTTTTCTCTTCTTCCTGAAGGACTAAAGGCGGTGCAAACGTGTCCTTTACGGGGTTTCCACGAACACGAAGAAGGATTGTCTCTGTACGAGGAAGCGCGACACGTTGTGGTATCCTCCTTACTTCGACTGGACGTCGTGGACCGGCGTGTGGTTCGACTCGAGTCCATCGAGTGTGGAGTAGCCAACATATTTCACGATAGCCAGTGGCTGTTAGACGAGCCCGATCCGCTGATGAGAGACAAGGCCACAGTAGAGACAAAATGCCCAACTCTGCCGTGTGTATTCGGTGGCACTGTTCGTGAGGTCGCTTTGTTAGATACGGGATCCCAAGTTACCGCCATACAAGAGCAATTTTTCAATGAAAATATCAAAAAAACCTTCGCCTAAGAATTACTTCCTGTGCAGGGGGCGTATGTCCGATCCGCACTCACAAACATGTCTTTCAGGATCAAGGCACAACTCGAAATCGCGGTGGCGATCGCGGGCATAAAAACTTTTTGTCGTTTCTTTATTATTCCGAAATTGAACTCCAAGATCATAATAGGCGTGGGCACGTTATTAAATTGGGGCAGTCAGTTGAACTTAAACGCGAAAGATAGAACTTTAGTCACCACTATCGAAGGCAAAACGACCGTTATACCTCTTCGAGATACTGGCCCCCCAGCTGACCGCCTCTATTAAACACCCAACTGTCAAAACGAGTTGACAAAAAAGGCAAGGTTGTTGACTTTGACGAGGTTTTGCAGACGCTCGTTCCTTCCGTCGGCTCGGAGGATCGTGGGGTTGTTGACCAATTCAAACAAATTTTTTAAAAAAAATAAAGGTATTTTGTAAGATACACCTGGTTGTATAAAGGGTTACAAACATAAGTTAACACTGTACGAAAATGTACCCTTTAAAGCTCGTCAGTATCCGGTCAGGGCAGCGCACGAGGAGGAGGCAGCGCACGAGATTGACAAATTACTCCGGCAAGGCATAATTCGACGCTCGGAAAGTCCATACTTAAGCCCCGTTCACGTTGTTCGGAAACGCAACGGTGATATTCGAATCGTCCTCGACGCACGGTCGATCAACAAGTGCTTAGTCGATATCCACGACATTCCTCAATCGTTCGATAGCATAATAAAAGACGCGAACAACGTCGCGTATATTTCGTCTCTTGATTTGACAGCGTCATTCCATCAGGTTCCACTCGAGCAGAACAGCTGTAAATACACGGCATTTCGTTTCCGGGGACAGGTTTTCGAATATACGAGGGTCCCGTTCGGGCTGAAATCGGCATCTTCAGCGTTGGAAAAAGCGCTCCGTCCTCTTCTTCCTCAGGCTCTATCCCGTAATATCAAGGCGTATGTTGACGACATTATCATCATTAGTCCGTCCGCCAAAGATCATCTTTTGCATATCCAGGCTTTCTTTAATATTTGCCGCGAAAATAACATAACCCTGAATCTGAGTAAATGCAAATTTTTTCGAAAAGAAATACCGGTTTTAGGTTTCGTTCTCACAACACGTGGTATTCGCAAGGACCCTACGAAAGTAGATTCAATCAGGCAGTTTCCGACTCCACTAAATATCAAAATGCTCCAATCGTTTTTGGGTTTAGTTAATTTTTACACCCGTTTTATTCCTTCTTTTGCGCATACGGCAGCTCCACTGTTTGACTTGATCAAGAAAGACAAAAAATGGCGTTGGACGCAAGAAGCTCAAGTCGCTTTTGATCAAGTAAAGCAGGAAATGGCAAATCACGTTGAATTGAGTGACGCCAGTAACTTGGCTGTGTCGGGATGGCTTTTTCAGATTGAAGGAGCAACAGGACATAAGCGTCCACGAGTCTCCTCCTAACACCCACTCAGCGTAATTACTCTACGACAGAAAAAGAAATTTTGGCGGTGGTTGAGTGTTGCCGAAAATTTCACTCATATATAGGGGGATTCCCATGCACGGTTCGTACCGACCATAGGGCGATTCCTTTTATGCAAAATTGTACGTACCCATCACCACGCCTTAATCGATGGCTTTTATACTTACAGGCGTTCAACTTAACTTTTGAGTATATTAAAGGGTCCGAAAATGTCATAGCCGATGCGTTGAGTCGATACCCACCTTCATTTCAACTAGAACATTCATCCCCAAATTGTACGAAAATAATGCAAATCAAACTTCAATTAACAAACTACTTTTTTAATAAACTCATAAAAACACTTTACACCCATCAAATCGAGGATCCAATTTTCAAAAAACTGCAACATAAAAACCCTCAAAATTTTATCCTTAAAAAAGGAATTTATTTTCAAAGATGTGACGATCAATACAAGGTTTATTTGCCCTCGAGTCTATGTGAAACCCTAATCGCTAAGGTTCACAATGATCTCCTCCATTCTGGAGTTGACAAGTGCCACCACTTCATACGAAACACATTCATCACGAAGGGCTTACGTCGTAAAATTAAGCAGTTTATTTCCACATGTTCAACTTGTCAATTAAATAAATACGGAAATCTCAATATACTACATCCTAAAGCCCTGTACACACGGAGACTTTTCTGTCCTGTCTTCTACTGTAGCTGGTGTTAAAAACATTAAAAGTGAAGTTTTAGGTTTGTTTGGTTGAATGATGGTTCAAGAAATTGAATTATTTCTTTTTTATTATGCCCATTTTGAAGCCCATGGAGGGGCTTAGTATGAAATTATTCGCACATATTTGAAGAATGTTTATTACCCCCTCTCTTAAGACCCCCCCTCCCCCCACCCTCAACTTCAACTTACAACACGAACAAGAGCACTTTGTGGTTAGAGCCTTTTGTGGTTGGAGCATTTTGTGGTTACAGCTGTCTGTGGTTAGAGGATTGTGTGGTCAGACCACTTTTAGGGGTTCAATGTTCTTTATACTTCAAAGTTTTTGTGGTTAGAGCAGAGCGTATTTTGGTTAAAACATTTTTGTGGTTATAGAGCTTTTTGGGTTAGAGTTGTTTGAACTCAAGGACGTCCTTCGCAACTCCCCTGTCCTCTCTATCACGACACCTCAATTCGGGTGTCCAGATCATTAACGTCGGGTGATAAGTCGTTGAAAGAGTCTTCATTGTTCAGTAATTAGAAGTATATTGAACTTGACTCAATAAACTCTACATGCAAAGAAGCTGAGGTTCCAGTTCCGTCAAGTCGAATTTTATTATGTTCTGCGGAATGAGCACGAGAAGCTCGAACTCGTGGACTGAATCTCTCCTTCATGCCCTCCAAGATTCCTTTGATTGATCCTTTGATTCAAAGAAATCTTCAACATTCTCAGTCTGAGGATCCGGTCGATTCTTCATCTGCTGAGTAATGCGAGGCTCCTTGGTTTCAATAGATTGAGAGTTCAACAATACCTTGTTTCTTCAAACATTGTTCTAAACTCTCGATTTGAGTTTCTTTTAACGGATTCATAAAAAATAATGCTCCCTCCGCTGTTTTTTCTGTTTTCCAATCTTACGGTGGATGGGGGTGTCGACTGCCCCAACCTCCAACTTGTAGCCACCCACACATACGTAAATCACCAATTCCAAAGCCAATCTGTTAATACAGTCAGCGAGTGCAGTTTACAGCAAGCTCTCTCATTGAAGAACAAGACCGGTTGTCAACTGAAAGCGTTTTCGAGCGGCGCGACAACGAGCGAACATCAAAAAGGCTTGAATGCATGCACTGTAGCTAAGCCTACAGACGACGATGTCACATTCAATTCAAGACTTTGGGATGTACGCTCGTTGTCGCGGTTTTGCTCGAAAACGCTTCCAGTAAACGACAGACCTAAAGTGCTTAAGAACCCCTCCCCCTCAGCAAAAACCTCTAAATCCGTCTCCGGACCTACCGTATGTACCTACATTGGAGAGATTTTGCAACCAGTCCCGTAAACGCAAAAGTTAATTTTTGTGTACGCGTTGCTAGGGTAGTAAACATTTTTTTCGTTGAAATGTGAATTGCGTTAACGTTAGCGTTGGCGGAGCTGTTTGCAAAATCTCTCTATTATTCCGAATTAATTTTTTTATTTTTAAGCCCCAAAAGTTACTCCCATTTTTTATGTCCTGCCCTCCTATGTTCACAGGGCTAATGTAGACGCGGTATTTCTAAGCTGGGTTTCCGTAGTAGGGAGAAAGGAGATATTTTTCCAAAATTTCTCCGTTTTTTCTTGATTTTTTCATAGGCCCCTTTTACACGAGTGAGTTTTTTGATCAAATTAGCCATTTTGAAAAAAATTGACAGATGTTCCCTGCCTCAAAATCATCTGTTTGTGAACAGATTGGACATAGTTTTGAACAAAAAACTTACTCGTGTAAAACAGGCCATAGAAACATATGGTTTTTACACTTTTTGACATCACGAAAAACGAACATTCCTAAAAATTCCTGACAGGACAGAAAAGTCTCCGTGTGTACACGGCTTAACGGCTTCATCAAATCTGAGAGAAAATTGGACTTGATGTCAATCGATCATTATGGTCCATTGCCAAAGGCCAAGTTTGGTTACCAATTCATTTTAACGACAATAGATAATTTTACGAAACATGTAACATTATATCCTCAAAAAACAACAACTGCTAGGGAAACGATCACAAAATTAAAACATCATTTTAGGCTGTATGGTACACCCGCACGTCTTCTTACAGACCATGGTGCTTGCTTTACGAGTCACGATTGGATTAGATTTGTGAATGTCTCAAATGTAAATCACATCATGACTCCGCTGAAGCGACCAAATGTGAATCTCGCGGAGCGTTGTCATAAAGATATAACTACTTATCTCCGAATTTTGGTATCAAAAAAACAGTCGAAATGGTTTGATTTCTTGCCTAAAATAGAACATACAATGAACACCACATTCCATTCGGCCATAGGCATGACACCCGCTGAGGCTTGGTACGGTTTTCCCGCTTCCGGCCCTTGGGACATTTTGAGATTTCATGATCGACTATTATTAGCCGGCGAAAAAATCGAATTTTCATGTTTGTTTGCTTTTATATTTTGAAAATAACTTGATGGATAGGTTGACCAAATACTAAAAGCGCCGTTTTTGAGCGTAGCAAAAAATGTGCTCCACAAAGAAGAAACGACTGTGGACGAATGATGACCTCGTGGATGAAATAGAACGTCCTTTGTCAGACGATGGTGATGAATTTTCTCTCTCATCGTTGTAATTCGTTGCGATTCGTTTTTACAATGACAGAATACCTACCTAGTCATTGCCCAAATATGATGAAGGAAATAAAAGTCCTTTATAAATACGATGTAATTGTGGTTTCTCTCTTTTTCCCGCCTAAAATTCCAAATCTTTAACTTATTGAGGGTAAATAATTAATTCTGAATTGGGAAAAAGGCTGGAAAGGACTAGTTTATCCCAGCCACACAAAAAAAAATGAATTAGGAACTGAAGAGTACTAACATACAAGTGCTCAATTTGAATATACGTCTTAGAGACGCATAGGGTTCACTAAGCGTTAAAATTCCAAGGGTACCTGTCAGGGTTCAAGAGCTCGACCAACGTCTTTTACGTATCCTGCGAAGAATCGACGCATTGGTACACAGTGGACTTCTGTCTTTTCGTTCAGTCTTGGTCGCTGAGGTGACCTCACAAACACAATTGCTTCACGATCGGTAAACCGTCTTCAACGTACGACGCTTCACAATCACCGAGGTGGGTCGTACAATTTTAGATTTAAGGCGCTCGGTTATAATTGCCTCCGATTTCGCCACAACGGATTTTCTTCTTGCGGTTTCTGTGGACCGCGGGTTATCAGAACTTAGCTATTCGCATCACGCTTAGAACGATCATGAAACCTTCGCGTTTTCCCGTTTCATAAACTTGAATATTTTCATTAATTTAAAAGACCTCGGGTTAAAACATATAGTATAATTAGCGCTTAAAAAATACGCACTTTAATATAATATTTCAGGCGTGCACGCATTTAAATTCAATTCCCAGGTTGTTTATCTTTATTATATTAATTAATTCGTTGAATAAACTGTTGTGTTATAACCTTTCCACAAAACTTATGTAACAACTCTAGAACCTTCCCTTAAAAACAACCCGAAACTTTCATAAACGATCATAAAATAAAGAGGGAGGAAAAAGTAACATTACAGTACATAGGTTCTGTAGCTGGAACTCCACTCTCGTGATCTCCCGAAATCCGAGGCATTGGTTTTCCACGAAGAGCCGTGATTTGATCAGGTAAAGTTTGAAAGGCTATAGAACTTGTTTTTTAGAATCAAAGCGCTGTTTTTCTGCTCACATTTTTATTTGAAGCGATTTTAAAATGTCCCTTCATTCTACTCTTTCACACCTCCCCAATGCCCACCCGTCAACACTCACACAAAAAAGTAAAAATTTTATAATCAAGATAAGTGGACGACAGCGTGAAATAATCGCAGTCCTTTCTCTTGCGAGCCTATTGTGATTAAGAGGATTTCGTGTCAAGAAGTACTGAATAGCCTTCAATGAACAATAAAGAGAGGGGAAATAAAGAAGGAATACCGCTGTTGATAATGATAGGAGGATGAAGAGAATTCTTTTGTTTTTTTTCGTTAAGGCTAATTGATAGCCCCGACAAGCTCATCCTTACCCCTTTCCAGCACCTCTCACAATTTTTTATCACTTTATTAATGAAAATCGCTTTTTTCCACCTTCCTCCAAACTCATTTCTATTTTCTTTAAATTAATTGCGCTCATTAGAGCAATATACAGAATCCGTTTTCTATTCATTTGTTTGTTTCCTCAGAGTTTTTTTTCCCCCCTCGAACCTAAATTTTGTTGAAAACGCTTCAAACATTTGAGATCGAGTAACCAAACGCCCCCCCCCCCCCCGATCACGGTAGGTGTCAAAACACATTTTCTAAACCGTATAGCCACCCCCAGAGACCAAGGGGAAAGGGAACAACCCACAACACGCCGGCGCAAGGGAGAACCGCCCATTCCATACTCCCGAGAAACCACGTGGGTGGCTGTGGGTGGTGCCTCCCACCGTACTATACATATAAGCAGCGCGGTGATCTAAAAATATTCATTCCAACGGCTGCATTCGAAGTCAGCAGGACCATCCCAAGGAGGACCCACTCTGGAAAGCCGACTCCTAAGACACCCAGGGACAACACAGACGCGGACCAGCGGAAAGCGAACACGGACGCTAACCGGAACCGAAGGGGCCCATCGACAAGGGACCGAGACTTCCGGCCTCAGGGGAGACAGCGCGAAGGGCGCTAACATCCAACCGGAAGAGCTCCCAGCGAAACTCCGTCGCCCCCCCCCCCCGGTAGTTCTCCCCCTAGTGGGCGACGAACACCGATCCGACTCCCTGTGGTGGCGGGTTATTCTCCCAGATACTGGTCGACGAAGGCCCCCTCCTTCCTGCCCTCCACCTTACCCAGCGTGAATCCTTACCAGAGGGCCTAGAGGGCTTAGCGCCTTAATTGGCTGCCCTTGAACTCCTGGTGAGCGACAGAACCACATCCCTATCTTCACCCAAGCACAGGGGCGCTAACCGGTCAACAACCCGGAGGACCCGCAGATAGCGCCGAGGAACGCTCATAGACGGCCCCGACGACCTGAACAAGCGCAAGGGCGCTAATCGACCGGCTAGCCAGGAGATCTGGAGCAAGCGCAGGGGCGCTAACTTAACTTCGGCCTAGAGGACCCGCATACAGCGTCCAAGGACGCTCACTGACGACCCAGAGGACCTGGGGCAAGCGCAAGGGCGCTAACTGAACTTCAGCCCAGAGGACCCGCAGGCAGCGTCGAGGGACGCTCACTGACGACCCAGAGGACCTGTGGCGAGGGTGCTAACCGACTACCGACTGAGGCACGCCTACCCTTGGAGGAGCTCGCGTCCACAAGTACGACCAGCCTCCCCAGAGCGAATGCCTTCTTCCCAGAAAGAATATTGCTTTTTCGCATTGTATATATTGTAATTACCACGAAATATATTGGGGCCTGTTACCCAAAAAACAACAACGGGTGGCGACCGTGAATTATTCCTCAAGACCCTCAATCTTCGGACAGCCCAATTAAGCTACACGGCGTCACATTTGAATAATGAAATCGCCATGAGCGAGAAAGAGGCAGGGCACGGCATGCTTGCACTCCGGGGTGGCCCTGAAGTGGCTGAGGCCTTACCCCTCCCCCTTCATGCCTCATGGGTGGATTCGACTTTGTTCAATGGTAGTGATAAGAAAATAGAAACAAAATGGTGACACTAATTACCTGTAAATCGGAGTACCAAGATCTTCACGATACCACAGGACGAGAAGCACCGAATCCGTGGCGTCGGTCGACCGAGTTGAAATATCGCAGGGCAGGTAGACTGGATCTCCGGCAACGGCCTGAATGTGAACGATGGGAACTGAAACAGAATTACAATTACATTGTTATTAAATAGGTTTTATATTTAAGTTTTATGTTCGTAATTTTAGTTCATAATTTTGATAAGTTTTTCGCCCAGAAAAAAGAGTCGTTTTTATAACCCATTTGCCTAAAGCGTGTTTATAATTGAAAGCTGTCCCCATTTTAAACCTTTCTATCCATTATCCAAGATTGATATCCACTTCTTAGCGAATTTCACCCAAATTTCCTAAATTTAGCACTCCCAAACAACAAAATTTATAGGATTTTGCTATTTCTACCTACTGAACGAAAAACCATGATCGTTTATTCAGCTCGGAATTAAACAAATTTCACAGACTTGGTGCTTTAAAAACCTAATTTCGAGAACTTGAATCACTGACCTTTTTTTTTAGTTTTTGTGGTGTCCAGTCACTGAAAAAACTTTTCTCGTGAAGTGGGCTCCTCGGAAAACAAACTTCTGGGGTTTGGGTCACTTTGAAATGAACAATTTCTCATGCTTGGCTCTATAAAAACTCAGTTTTGGTGCTGTGACCCACTCAAAAATCAATTCTGCGGGCTTGAATTGACAAAAAAAATTCACGAAATGGTGTCATTGTAAATCCGAAATTGGTGTGCTTAGCTGCTCAGCTCTTTGTAAAGCCTCTTAATAAAGAGGTGGAGGGTGGACCGCGTCCCGGGTCACTAATCAGTCCCAAAAAGCTCAAATAATATACGGGAAAATGAGGATTATAATAGGTTTCATGTCCTCAGATATAGGAACATGAGAGGGATATAGTTGGTATTCGGTTAGATGGCGATTTTGTTCCATTTGATGATTTGTATTCCGTCCAACCAAAATTGAATCGGTCGATCTAGCCTTTGGGGCTGTTATAAAGCAAAATTCGTTAATTCGCAGAAATTCGAGTCTCGATACAACTTCCAGACCAAAATTTTAAAAAATTGCTAATACGTGGTCTATTTCGACCCGTATTCAACGAATAAAAACCCTAATACACTGTTCCTCGGCCATGTTCGCAGCAAAAACTGGGAAAAAGTGCTGGTCAACAGCAAGATGTGAACAACTAGTTAATTTTCGCCTAAAACAAGTTGGAAAAACGTTAATTCTTGGATATAATTGAGAAAAAATCACTAATATCATGGCTGAAACAGCATCAAGTCGTTAAAAACGCTCGAAACGCCAATTCGTGGTGAAAATGAAGAAAAATGCTAAAATGAGGAAAAAGCGCTGACTCGCATGGCTAATTAATGTGAAAAAATCGCATGATCATGGCCAAAAGTAAAAACAAGTTCTATTTGACGGATAAAAATGAGAACAAGTGCTCATTTAAAGGTGATAGAATGCCAATTCGCGATCATGGGAGGCAGCTTCATAGCTGAAATTGAGAAGATGCGCAAATTTGGGACTGAAAATGGGGAGAGTTCAAATTCATTGCTACAGGTGAATAAAACTTTGCCATTTGGCTGATAATACAGATGAAAAGCGCTAATTCGTATATAAAATGAAGAAAAAGTGCTAACTCATGGAATGGTTGGAAATAATTTCGGAAAATCTATGATTGAGAAAAGTGCTGATTGAGAAAGGTGCCTGCAGATTTGCAGGGCATCATAATTCACAGTCAAAATTGAGAAAACTCTCGGTTTAACGACCACTTTGTTGCTAAGATAAAGTGTTAAATCAGTTTTTGAGTAAGGCAAATCTGTGAAATGGATCATTTCATTGAGGCAACCCCATGAAATTAGGTAATCAGGAAACCCAAAAACCGCATAATTCGGTTTTTAGCTATAAATGAGCGTTCTATAGTGAGCCAAAACCCTCAAAATTAGTTCAAGAGCTAGCAAATCCCACGAACATTGCGTTTTAATGAGCCAGAATTACGAGAATGCTTTCAAAACAACCCCCTCCCCACTCCATAGTGTACTATTCACCCTGTTTGAAATAATGCAACCCTGCGAAAATTGGGTTTTCTGTGAGCCAGAACCGCGAAAATGGGATTTTATCTCCATCCGCATAGCCATTCATAGCTAGCTTAGACGAGGACAAAACCCTCCAATTCACCGGTAAGACAGCCCTGGATGTACTCATTCTGGAGTGGTTGCTCGTGACAGCCTATGTGCCTATAACCGGTATGGGGACCGGTTCCGGTTCATCATGTTGGCACCAACAGGTTTTCACTGTCATATTCTTCAATTTTAATGAATAATTACAGCTATTTTTATATTAGGATTACTCAGTCTCCTTCAATTTTATCAATCAAGCGATTGAAAAAGGAGAATAATGCTGTGAAAGTCCACCATGACCGTCAAACTACAACATCCACCACGAGCTCGAGCTAAGGGAAAGTCCAGTGCACGTCGGGGGTGTCAGCTAACCAACACACGGACAGTTTTTAAGAGTAATAATTATAGCCTCTAGCACCAACAATCAACCCTCCCCCCCACCCTAACAATGCTGCCTTGTGATGGGGGGGGGGATTCCTAATTTTGATTTCACACTGACGAATGGCTCAACTTCCATTCAAATTCGGCAGGTTTCTTGCTCACTCAGATCTAAACAATGAAACAAATGCAACAAAATGCTTGAATGCTTGAGCCTCAAAAAATGGTGTTAGTACCTGTTTTTGTTTGTTTGTTTGTTTTACTCTAAATTGAACGAGAAACGCAGTTTAAATCTCGTGTGAATGAAGTACCCAACTAAAAAAAGTCAACAGAAAGAGAGAGAGAGTGAGTGAGAGAGAATACCAGTACCATGTCAAGAGGCCTTAAAACTTGAAAAAAATGCTTGCTTGCTTCTGTGCATATAAAATATTTGCAACGTGCATCTTGTTCTTATAACGTGCATTCGCGACACAATCACACTCCGATTATAAAACCCACAAACAACCTATAACAACAAATTTGACTCGCAAATTTCATCCGTGTATAATTCGTATCGGTGATTAGCTTATCAGAGAAGCTATTCTTGGCGTCCTTCACAATTTCATGGAATTGACATAGACGCTTTAAACATTTAATTAAAACAGTCAATGCAACTTTCAAATATTTGTTCAATTAAATTGAAGTACCCACTGTATTTAAAGCAATAATGCGACTTGTCATTTTTATTAAAATACATAAAAATTAGACCTAATCCCTTATCTCATACACATTCGATACTCCCCTTGATGAGAAAATAAAAATTAAAGTGCTTTTTAAATTCGTTCGTTAGTCTCAAACTGGACTCGGAAAGTCTTGTTTTCTCCTTCAAAATGAAAACTCTTCTTTTGTTGGCTATCGTGTGTGTAATGAGTTCAAAAGTAATGCCTTTCTTTTATAGTTTGGGGGAAAAAGTGATGCGTGCAATTAAAATAATTAAACGTTTTCTGTTCATTTTATCATACAGTGTTCGGCGAGACATTTCAAGCTTACAGAAGCTTCTAGCGCCGGCGATGAAATTTCGGAGGATGACGCATCAGCCTTGATTTCTCAAGATGATGTGAGCTTCATTTGAATGACGCACAAAACAAAAAGAGTGAATAAAATAAGGAAGTAATAGTTAATGCCCTAAAATTATACATATTATAGACGAGTACGGACGAATCGCCAACATCTGCGACAACATCAACGACTTGTCCCGCGTGGAAAGATGTATTTGAGAAAGCCATGTTTTTCATTGAAAACACGTCGAGTCTCGCTCGACAAATCTCCACGATAGTTGGCATATTTTCGGATAAATCCGACCCGGATTGTGAAGGGAGAGCAATTTACGGATGTTACACATTGTTAGTGGGGGGGGGGGAATGCACGACTCGGAACCAATTAATTTTATTTATTTTACAGAAAATTGTTCAACAACAGAAACCTTCTCGTGAGTATGGTCAATACAGGGGAAATTCAAAGTGACGTCACTAACGATTTGATAACGCTTGTACAACAGAAAATGAATTGCACCAATGCAAGTGCTTAAAGTATTTTTTCTTTGTTCATCAATGAAATATTTATATTGGCAGTATTTTTCAAGTCTAATCATTATTTTTTCATATATTCTTAGTAAATTTGCTCAATATAGTTAACATTTCATAGCATCTACTCTCGTCTCGTCTTTACTAAAAATGGGACCACGGGCCCAGGATACGTATTTATAAACCCCATACCGATCCAGCACCTCATCGGAGTGTGGAGGCAAAACAATCTACGTTATTTTTATTTTTTTACGACGCATGTCAAAAGAAATTTCAATTTTACTTCTTTTGATTTAGTTGATTTGAGAAGAAATAAAAAGTTGTGGCTTAACCTTGACTTCAACATAAACTAAGAGGTCGAAAGACCCTTTATTGGTGACCCACGACTACTAACATGCAACGTCGACCCCGTCACTCGTCAACCACTATGGTCGACGCAAACGATGACGTCGCGGCCCAGCTAGAATGACTCCAACGGCTGCTATACAGCAACTACTTCCTGAGACGTCCGATGGTCGAGACACACCTGCTGTCATCAATCGCGTCGCCGTCAAACTACCCACCATCTGGAGAGATAAACCTGCATTGTGGTTCTCCCAAGTTGACGCCCAATTTTCTCTCGCTGGCATCACGACTGAAAGCACCAAATACATCACTCACCTGCTCGTATCCCAACTTGGTGAACGAATCAGCGAAGTGGAGGATCTCGTCACGTCAAACACCCCCTTAACCCCTACACGGCAATCGCCTTCGTTCCCTTCACCGATCACAGCGTTTGGCTTCTCGAAACTATATGTAAACAACTGACTACGCTTACGCAGCAATTGGCCACAACACATCATCCACCGCACTCCCGCCAACGTCCATCGAGTCCTTACAGGCACCATCAGAACCGAACCCCTCAGCCCAGACGTCTTGCTGGTATCATCGACGCTGGGATGACAACGCCACCAAGTACACACGCCCATGGCATGCTCGTATCCAACGTCAAAAACTAACGGCAATCAGTACTAGTGGCGACTGATCGCCTCACTCGCGGACGCCGCCTCTTCATTATCGACCGCCTATCTAAAGCGCCCCGTACACTGTCAGTTTAACTGAAGGCAATCGTGAAGCCGTCGATCGGGGTTACTCACACATTTTATCAGTTAATCTGAAGGTCATGGACATGGTGAAAACTGAAGGTGTGTGGCCGTAGGACCGGCGAGGATCGGACGTGAGATCGGCGTCAGGCATGAGCCTATCAGATGACGATCTCAAGGGCCCTCTGCCACACATTATCAGTTGGCCGGCCGACGAGTGATACGCTAGTTCAAAAACTGTACTTGAGGTGAGTTTTTCGTGCGATCGTTTTTTTGCAAAGCGGAGATTGTACTGACGTCGGGCCGCCTTCAATCCACGATTCGCGGCCGGAAGACCGCTTGCAGGCACTGGACGTATAGTGTGTGCTATCTTCATGCAAGCATCTGCACTTCACAACTCCCTTCACAACCCCGGAGTCAAATTTTCCACTCACCTCGTCTCCGAACGTTTCGTGTGGCCTCGAATACGTCGTTATTGTCGTTCCTGGTCACAGTTGTGCGTTTCAGGCCAACGAGCCAAAGGATCTTCTTCCCTAAAACCGTCATCACGCTTCGACCACAAACACGTTGACATCATTGGACCCCTAACTCCCGCTGGCCTTTATCCTTACTGTCTTACTGTCATCGACCGAAGTCTGGCCTCTCGAAAACGCCACTGCAGTCATCGTTGGCGAAGCCCTCTTAAACTGCTGGATCATCCGCTTTGGAAGGCCAATTCGAATCCGAACTTGTCCGTGCTCTCGGATCAACGCTCGGCACGATACGCTGCCGAACAACTAGCTATCATCCTCAAGCTAACAGATTGGTCGAACGTTTCCACCGTTAACTCAAAGCCGCCTTTATGAGTCATCCTGAGATGAATTGGCTACACTGAGAAAAAAAAACACCACCGAACAGCTCACTCTCCACTGAAAAATTCGTTCAGTGGAGAATTCCATTTTTTCGGTGGTTAATCTTCACCGAAGAAGGCAGCCATATTGTAAAATTACCGCCGATGGTTCTGCGGTTGAGCGTTCTGCGGTCGTATAGCCGAACGTAGGTGAACATTCACCGCAGAAGAAATTACTTCTCCACTGAACTATTTCTTCGGTGGCTTAAAATTCGATGACACGCCGAATAAAATTTACTGAAGATCGGTGACATTATTTCGGTAGTTGTTTTATTGAACGTCGGACGATCCTCAGCTGAGCATCGGTAAACAACGACAAGTAGCCCATCGTCGTTGGCTATCCACCGAGTAACCACGCCAAGCGAGCGAGACGAACGAATGAAGCTTCTAGTTCTAACTGAGTTGGGGAGAGGAGAGCACGAGTTCAGTGTTCAGGTGGTGATTGTGTGTGTTGGGTGACCGTAAGAAAGTATCGGTTATTTGCAAGTACTAAAATTATAATTTCGGTTGGTGTAGTTCGTTGTAATTAATTTTTATCGAGTTTTACGACGCTTCCTGACTACCATGAAGGATGAACCTATTTCAAGAACATTATAACAGTGGTGCTGCATGATTGAATGCATTTTTGTGTGAGCCTAGTTTTCGGATTATGTAAATTTATTCCCTTTTACTTGTACATTGTGCTATGTACTTTATTCCCTACTAAGGATAATACAACCTTTTTAAACAGTGTACTATAGTTTATGGAGCAATGCTTCTCCTTTTTTGACCTTCACTGTGAATTACAGGCCTGGTGACTCATTCCACCCTCGCTGAATTTCGGTGGGTGTTTCCCACCAAAAGGGTCGGGATACCGATCATGATTGATTGCGCACCGATATCAAGCGACTAGCCACCGAACTTCTGGAGATAAGCCGGAGAACTCCGAGACCGAACATAGGCTCATTGAAGACGAAGTTCGGAAGCGAAGTACCGAAATTGTACTCGGCGGTTTTATACCGAACAAAAAGCCACCGAACATCACCGGAGAATGTTACTCGAAGAAGATCGGTGGTATTTTCACCGCCGAAGGCCTCATTTTTTCTCTCAGTGTACAAGCACTACCCATGTCGAGAATAACTTAAAGCCTCGTCTACAGAATTGACATACGGACAACCACTTCACCTACCAGGAGATCTGCTAGATTCTTGACTGGACAGTCAACTCGAACTAGACCCCTCCAACTTCCTTACTCGTCTCCGTCGTCATATGGAAACCCTCCGACCCACCACCACATTGAATCATTCAAACAAGAAACTGTTTGAAAACGCAGAGAGAGGGATAAACATGGTGGGCCTGGGAAGCTAATTTCGTGGGTCTGTCTTTTTCAAAAATAAATTTTCGCAGTGTTACTGGCACGGGGTTGACTCACCTGAAAAAGCTGAGATTTTTAGGTATTGTCTCATTTAAATCTGGGAAATTTGGCTCATTCAAATCCTTAATATCGTGGATCTGGCCCTTTCAGAAACCAATTTATCGGATTCGGCATCTTCAAAAAGGAAATTTCGAGGCTTTGGATCAGTTAACACCCAGCTGAACTCCTGGAAAAACACGAAATACTGTAAGTAGAGATTGCTGAGTTTTTATTCTGAGCTGAACTTAGAATCCGCGCCGCACGTTTAGAGTCTTGTGGTTCGAGCGTTTGTTGTTCAGAGCTTTCCGTGGTTTTGAGCGTTTCACAGCTACAGCTTTTTGTGATGAGTTCATTTCGAGGGAACATTTTGAAGTCTGAGCGTTTATTTGATTGCGCTAATTTGCTGCTAAAATGAATACAAAGTAATAATTCTCTACAAAAATGGAGAAAAAGCGCTAATTTCGATGCTAAATTCAAGATGAAGCGCTAATTTGTAGCAATAAATGTGAAGATACCGCCGATGATTCACTGCTGAAGTTTAGGTAAAGCGCTAATTCATGACTTAATGGAAAGACATCGCTAATTTGCCGCTAAAATTGAGAAACAACGCATATTCATGACTAAATCGAGAAAAAGAAACTCGCAATTTCTGGACCCTAAAATTCAGAAAAATTGCTAATTCATTGCTCAAATGGCTACTTCTAAAGAAAATTGGCGATTCAATGCTAAAATTGAGAAACATTGCTAATTCACGGACGGCTTTGAGAAAAATTGCTCAATTGCGGACAAACTTCCGGAAATGGAAAATGGCCGCGAATAGTCATGTTTGGCCATTTTTTGGTTGCAGATTAGTCATTTTGAAGGCGTGATTCGTCATTTAACACTGTCTGAAGTCTCTGTAGGGCGCGAATGATCAGTTCCGTCATTTTTATACCTTGATGCGTGAATTCCCAGTAAGAGTATGCCATTTTCGAGGCGAAAATAGTCAGTTTTGCCATTTTTAGCGCCCACATTGTCAATTTGGACATTTTCGAGGCTTGAAGGCGCCATCTGGCGATTTTGGACGCGTGAATTGTTGATTTTGCCATTCTCAGGGCAGTAGTCATCATGCATGGGCCTTTTTAAAGCTCGAATCGTCAGTTTAAATAAGTATTATCGCACATGGAGTCACATATGTCAATTTTAGCTAGTTTGGCCGTTTTCACGGCGCTATAACTGTCAGTATGACCACTCCTAGGGTTTCAACAGTCACTAAACTTGTCAGTGTAATATTTTCAGCGCACGAATCGGCAGTTTTACCATTAGGATTCGAACGGTAATTTTTGCCATTTTTACAGTAAGAACTGCCAATTTTACCATTTTCTAGGTTCGAATGATCAGTTTTGCCGTTTTCTGGCAGGAATAAATCGTCATTATGCATATTTGCAAGCCGCAAATTGCCAGTTTAGTTTTTTCTGGGGCAAATAACGTCAGTTTTGCCTATTTTATGGCCTGAATACCCAGTTTGGCCGTTTTTAGGGCGCATAGGGTCAGTTTTCCCATTTATGGAACTGAATAGTACGTCAAGCCAAAGTCCAGATTGGTCAGCCACCTTTTGGTGCGCGAATAGTTGATTCTGTTATTTTTGGAGCACGAAACAGAAATCACAGCTGGTCAGACATTTACAGGCCACTATTGTCAGTTAATCTGTTTTTAGGGCTCCATAAATGAATGCCCGTTTGGCTATTTTTAGTGCACAAATAATAAGTTTAGCTACATTTTCAACGTGCAAATCGGCAGTTTTACCATTTTCATGAGCGGAAATGTTCAGTTTGGTTATTCTTGGTGCAGAACAGGAACTATCTGTTTAGGCTTTTGCTGGGCGCGAATAGTCAGTTAAGCCTTTTTCAGGGCGCAAATATTCTGTCGAGCCAAGGTACGAACTGTCATTTTAGTCATTCTTGGCACTCTTAATTGCTTATGGTCGAAGTAGTCATTTTCATCGCGGGAATCCTAAATTTTCGTGAATTTTCAGGACCAAACGAACAGTCAGCTTAGCCGAATTTAGGGCGCGTGAAGTCATTTTGGCTATTTTCAGGGCACAAATAATCGGTTTAGCTATTTTCAAGACGCAAATCGTCAAGCTAAACGTCTTTATGGTGAAAATAGATAATTTAGCTATTTTTAGTCAGCGAGTAGCCGTAAAAATCATTTTGAGTATGGGAAAGCACACAATTTCTTAATAAGCTCCCTCGAGCAAATCTTGAATCTGCGCCTGGTCAGTAGTATAGATACGATCATAGTTCAACGCTCCACGTAACATAATGTATTCTCGTACACTTAGAAAGTATAACGGGCGTCCGATATGTCCGCCTTGAAAAAATCGCTGATACGCGGCTAAAATTGAGAAAAAGTACGAACTTATTGGCTGATTCGTGGCTATGTAATAGAGAAGATGCGCTTATTTGCTGCCAAAATTGTGAAAAAGTTCTTATGCGATGCTTGAATTGAGCTAAAGTGCTAATTTGGGCTTAAACGAGAAAAAACTTGTATTCATGCTCAAACTTGAAGTTAACAAAAATCGCTGCTCATCCAAAGTTGAGAATACGCCATTGTGCGATTTCTTAGGGGTAACATCGTTGAGATGGAACAAGTATCGAGTATTATAATTTTAAGACTGTGACGGCGAAAACCTGGAATTCAAATTGTTGATACTACCTGTGTTATTTCATTTAACATACCTCTGTACTTGGGCCCCAGGTGTGTCTGTTTCAAGCAATTCATCAGCCGAGAAAATTTACTATTTAACATGCGTTCTTTTAGATATTTAATTGAACGCGCCTCACAGGCGTTGACTGCTCTATTCTCATCCTCTTTCAGCGCGGATTTGACAATCCCTCCCCCCACCATGGACCAGATTAGCGTTATAATTACCATAAAAGCAAAGGGAGTTCGGTTTCCATACAGAGCGGAATAATTTCTCCAATTAGCAATTCACTATTGGAATGTAATCTAGAATTGGCGACCCCTTACGCCATCTCGAGCATTTGTGCGGGTTGAAATCCGAGGGAGCCCCCCCCCCATCATCAAACCACAACCTGTATGGCGCTATACCCTTCTTACAATATCACGCATTTGAATTCTCTCGGACTATGCACGCTCCTCTAATCCCCAATAACTGGGGTTCACCTATAACGCCAATGCCGGAGTATTACCCGAAGAGATCACGTATCAAACGGATGCTCTTCGAGCAAAAACTTCGAATAAAATAAAATAGTTCGAAGCGGAATGAAAAGATTGGAGTAGGTAAATTTTCGGTGGCCTGATTTTTAATTGTTGGTCGTTTTGATGTGTTAACAAACCCACAAAATGTAATAAAGGGACACAGAATATTAAGTCCCCCAGCTTTTCTCTTATATTCTCACCCCTTTTCCCCCACCGTCACCACCACTACCGTAACAAGCGTATATTCTACCAAAATCCAGACGCGGAATGACCATTCTACCACTGGACTTGTCCCTATTCATCAGGCGTCCTTCACCCACCTCGCCCCGCCCCAGACTATCACCGAACCTGCCATCCAAGCAACCACCATTTGAAATGAACTAAACTCGCGCGCTAGTTTCCCCGCGACAGTATAGTTCGTGGACAGGGGGGGGGGTATTTCAATTTCAATGCAAATACCCCCGGGAATACGGTCTCGGCCCTCTCCCACCCCTTCCCTACACAACTATACCCTAAAACGCCATCCTTGGAAAACCCACTTGATGATTTCTCACGCCCTTTGCTTAGAAAGCATGAGGTCCTTTAAAATAAACCTCAGTCTAAACTGAAATAAATTAGCGGCCACGATCATGGATAAATTTAAGACGAGTGTGAATTTCCCTGTTGAGTTTTGATTGAGTGGTGAAGGGGGGGGGGGGTTGATTCTTATTTCAAGGAACCTAAGGAAAAGTGCGAATGCACGCATTCATGTTAGAATTTCCCGGGGGGGATCATTGAAACGAGACCATTACACACCAGATTGATGCAGCCATGCGAGCGGTCTTTAATAGATTGAGGAATCAATGGTGTAGGCCCCCCTTCCCTTCACTCACCTAAATAGGTTTCATTGCAGGTTAATGTTTTGCGATTCTGGTTTCACGAAAACCCAATTAACCAAACTTCGTTGATTTTAAGAGAAGAGCGCTTAAGAACCTAAAATGATTTTGCGGAGGGTGATGACGACAAAGCCTGTTCTTGGCATTGGGTGTATGAATGGGGAAGGGAGGTTACTAAAAGTTTCCCTTATAGTGCTTCGCACATGAAACTTTGCCACCAGTCTGAGTCATTCTCATTTTAGCTACATACTGATACATCCACTCCTGTAAATCGCCCTTACTGGGCCTTCTCAATCGCAAAGGGGGACACTTTCTCAACTTTAGGGCGTCTATACTTCGCTATTCTTAACAACACTTTTAAAGATAAGAGTGCGGCAAATTGCCACTATAGCCCGTAGAAAGCGAAATACGTCGAGTCCATTTAAAGACTTCTTCGTTCTACCATTTTTAAAGGGGTTTTTCATGATTTTGGACCGCTTTATGAATTCAAATATCAGATAATAATTTAAAGTGAAGTGAGGAACTTGAGCTCGACAAAAGTTAGGAATTATCTTGTTTTTTCCTTTTTTTCCTCTTCACCCCCTGTCAACACAATATTCTTTCAGGGATGTACCTCAACTGTTATTAATTTCCATATAGGCGACAAGCGGACAAGGCCTGCAGTTCTCTGTGAGAACCTCCTTGGTAGTTCGACGGTATTACCGACGGTTCCCCTAGTTTTTAACCCTTAGTCCTCTCTCCAAACTGAATTTCCTCTTTAGAATTCCTCCGAAATAAAAAACAAAGTTTTTGAATGCTGTGCAGTGCCGTCTTTAGACGGGGGCCCCGCGTCAAAAATGGTTCCGGATTCTTATTTTTTCTCCAGTACGGGAAGACAGATACTCATCGTCTATATCGATAGGCGACCAGCGTTGATCGAGTCTTGGATAAAAAATATTAGTTTTCATGAGTCTGATTTTATGAGCACAATGATGAAGCGGCGAGGGGGCAAAAAAATGTCCATTCACGCACAAAAAGGACCTATTGCGCAATATGAGGGTTGTACAATAATAAAATAAAACGTATACGGGTAGATTTGATGGGTTGCACAATATACGTGTGTATTGCGCCGAGTTATGCTCGTTATTTTATTTTGTAAGCATCGGAAAAATAAAGAAAAACCCCAAATATTATTGACGTTTAGGGTAACCGTCAAAAAATGTCCAAAATTTTGTGTGCAATAATTAATGTGCGCGTATGAACTACTTATGCGGAGGCCGCCAGTCGGGAGAGCCCTGGAGGAGTTAGAGGAGGAGCTCTTCCGCTCAGCCGAAGTGTCGGTGATACTGGGCAGACAAAGGTTCGATATCGGTCTCATACAGAAACCATATGTATACAATGGGAGGGTGAGGGGATTAAATAGCGGTAATTATGAGTTATTTTATGCTGTTGGAGAGGGAGTGCCTAGGGCATGCGGTAGGCCTCAAGCCGAAGCCGCTAAGAGCATATACGAGGCTAGGGACTTGGCCCCAGTGACGACCGTATGTGGAACGATACCAGTGAAGGAAATAAGAATATCGTTTTGGCCTCTTGGTATTGGGAGACGATACTAATGCTCACCACCTTGCGTGCGGCGTGGAGAAGAACTGATGGAAGATTTGGTAAGGTTGGGTATGGTCGTGGAAAATGCTAAATCTGCTTTTCATGTAGCCTGCCCGGAGAAGAAAATGAAGGGCACGGGTACCTCATGGTGGAAGGAATGAAACAAACTATAAACGCGACGCTAAGACTGGCCAAGAGTACCGGATTGAAGGCCAATTGGCTGGAATACCATCGGGTGCGGAAAGATCACAAAGAATCCGTCCGAAGAGCGAAACGGAAAGCGTGGAGAACGTTCTGCGAATCAGTCAAAGGGGCGAGTGAGACAGCTCGGCTAAGTCGAATAGTTGGAGTCGAAAGGAGGGAGAAGCTCGGTACCATCACCTCGCAAACGGGGGAAGTATTTGGTTGGTGAATGATGTGAACCAAGTGGCTTGATGATAAACCAGAAAAAAAAAAAAATGAAAATGGTACTTTGTACCAGGAAAAGGGTTATGCGGGGGTTAGAACCTATATGTCACAAGGGGGAGGAAATCGTTTTAGCTCCGGATGTAAAATACTTGGGGGTATGGTTGGACCGTCGGCTAACTTGCTCCGCCCATACATCAAGGGAGTGCAATGGAAGGCTTTAATCGCCTTTCAGCAAACAAGGAGAATAGTTGGGAATATACGTGGGGATTAACCCCGGGAATGACTTATTGGTATACACAGGAGTAAAAGGCCGGGGATCTTATATGGGGTGGTAGTATGGTGGAAGGCAGCCAGTAAGGCCTCGAATGTAAGTAAGCTGGACTAGATTCAGAGACTGGAGTGTCTATCAGTGCTAGGAGCGTTTGGAACGACGGCAACTAGACCGATGGAGGTAATACTGGGGCTTAGACCCTTGAGCCTAGAGCGGGGAGAATAGGAGAAGTTCAGAAATGTATGCATGAGGTCACCCCCAAGGCCAAGATGAGTTCAGATCAGGTAGCGTAGTTTGCGGATTTCGAGACATCAATCCCCATTAAGCTGTATTGGGTACGGAAAGGGGAAGAAATACGGACGCGGATGACCGTACGGTTCTGAAGTGTTACACGGATGGCTCGAGACTGGAAAGTGAGGGGGAGGGCGGTCATTTACGTGCCTGGCCTAATGTTTGAGGAGAGCATGACGCTTGGGACACACGCGACGGTGTTTCAGGTGGAAGTAATAGTGATGGAGGCATGTGCGATGGAATTGCAAAAAAGGGGGACAACGGACCTGCGAATAACAATGTACTCCGACAGCCAGACTGCCCTCGGTGCTATAACCAGGCCGGTAGTATTCTCAGTTGAAATTAAGAAAAGCGCTAATTCGAGGCTAAAGTTGAAAATATGGTCCCTTCTGAAGCCAAAATTGAAGAAAAAGCGCTGATTATAGGGACTAAAATTTGCGTATTATAAATTCGCAGATATAATTGAGAAAAATACCAATTTGTGCATATTCAAGGGATAGCGCCCAATCACAGCCGAAATTGACAAATCGGAAATTTCAGAAAATTTCCAATTTTTGGCTGTTGTTTCAACTTGTAGGCTACAAACTGTATCGAACTACAGCCGTGGAGTTCTTTTAATGAATGCATTTCGGGCCTTCATCTCCAGAAGCCTCAAATCAGAACGTTTTACAATTTCTGGCACGAATAAAGAATTAAGATACTGAAGTTTTTTTGGTCATCTGCTCAAGTTTTGTGGAGGAGGGGGATTCAGCCTTGAATTTCGTGGCTATAAGGCTGGTATTTCGTGATCCAAGTCTGTTTCCATGCAAGCGGAAAACTCCGGAAAAGCGGTAAACATGGGTTACGGCTTGCAGCCGGTAAACAATTTGCCCTAGCAGGAGTGGGGAAAATACTGGTCGTAACGGCAAGTGCTTCTGGTGCGTACGATTGTATATGTATAGTCATGCCTTGAGGCGTAGCAATTTTGGGCTCGGTCAGACCGCGGTAAACAAATTGGTCAACAAATTCGCCCTATGGGGATAAGTGAGGGAAATACGAGTCGTAGCGGCAAATGCTTCCGATTTGTACTTGGTACTAATGCGAGGAGTGCGCGTACCAATTTCGGACATGGTCGGGCCCCGTTCAACATATTTTTCGGTTTGAATAGTCTGAATCAACATTTTAGGGGGACCCTCCCTGGATCCCTCTTGCGGCACTTTCTTCCCGACCGTTCGAAATAAGACCCCAGTCGCAAGGGCGTACGAAAGTCTTCGCTCATCGCTGTCGATGCCACCACGTGAGGCCCATGAGAGCTCAGAGGCTTCTCTTCCATCCAAAACTCCTCTTTGAAACTTCAGGGGGGTGGGGGGGGACAGAAAACTGTATGTTTTCCCCCCGGAGTTTTAAACGGATTTTTGCCTACACTCGAATACTGCGCGTTCCACGAAAACGTCTTCTAACTCACAAGTTGAAGATCGTTGCATTTCCTTCGAAATTCACTGGACAAACTCCTTCCTCTGTCCAATAGGTACCGAGGAACGGCCCTCGCAGAAAGTTTTGTGACCTACGAGGTGTCAGCCAACCGGTGGCGCCGGCGGTATCGTGAACAATGAAGGAAGTGTCTAAAAGCATTGCGGGGCTAATAATAAAACAGCTTATATATTTTCCTAGTGGCCAAAGCGTGAGAGAATCGTCCGTTCCATTTTTCAGATTGGGTGGTTTCCCCGGTGTCGTTGGCTGCAAATATTGTGCACATAATACTCCGCTTAAAATCTCCGTTGGTGACGGGAGTCTGGATGAGTCTCAAAGTAGTTGTGTTTTGCAGCCCAAGGATGGAAATTGTAGACGTTGTCACCCGTTGGCTACGTTTGATTGACAGCAGTCGAATTTTCGAAAATAGAACCGCAGCCGTTGATCGATCACGCAGTCTCCAGCAGGGGATTCCCTTGTGGGACATTGACCGATATCCGCACAAACTTTTCTGTTCACTCCGGTCTTGAACTTGTCCACGCTCATCAATAAATTAAATTTACGCAATGTTAATAGGCTGGCATTTTATACAATTTCGATATCTAATGTGCTTTTGAAGGCGTAAACAGTGAGAGGTTTCACATGATAAAGCGTACAGTCACCATTAAAAGCATATTTTCATTGTTTATTTGCTTTATTGGGCAAACTCACTAACTCTACTTTTTCATCATTGCTTTTTTCAAAAATCATATGTTTCCGTTCAGTTTTCGTACTTTCATGAATGAGATTTCAATGTTTCATCCAAAGCAACGTTTCTATTTCGTTAGAGAATAAGCCCAAGGCCCCTTTAGCTAAAGGAACTGCCGAGGAACTCTAAAGGAACGTTTATGAATACGTCTTGTAAAGGAATCGCTAAAGGAACCTTAACTGAAGGAGCTCCTAAGGAGACGTAAATGTTGGTTTCTGAATGAGAGACCTATATATTTTGCCCTTGCGTATGTGTGTGGAATCGGGTAGTTTAATTCCTTTTTATTGTTCGTGGAATTGAATAAACACACGAAAAAACCGTCCACCGTCTCTAGCTTATTGGGTGAAACGCACGTGGAAAGGGATAAAAACAGGTGTTGTCAGGCTTGTCGCATTACAGCACAAAAATGTTGTTTTACAGTCGAAAAACATCCATTTTGACGCACAGGAATGCTTGTGAATGGGAGGAGAGGTGGTCGATGTTCCCGCCCCGAGTGCCGAATGGTTTTGGTCCACCGCTGCGGGGAGGGATGTCACAAGTCGCAACATCAAAATGCTGTTGGAACGCCCTCGTGTATTAATGTTCACATTACACCAGTATAGTGCAGTGGAATTAATTTTTGATGGCTTCCTTTAATCGAATTATTCTATCTTATCTTACCCCTCCTCCCTCAGTTTTACTTTTGATAGAATCAGAGCTCATACATTACAATTTAGGAATACCTACTTGAACCAAAAGCACATTTATTATTTAACGTATAAAGTGATGGCTTAGAACTGACTTGAACTCAAGTGCACGGGTTGCGTATTTATTGCTTAAAAACCTAGCAACTAGGCGTTGAGACAAAATTCAAATAAATTAAAAAAAAACTAGACGTTAAAATTGAAATAAATAAAAATATTATTATTTAAAAAAAACTAGCTCCCCATGCTCTGCAAGTTTCTCATTCGGACGGTCTCTCTCCATCATCTGCCTCTTCTACTAGTGCTCCAAAAACTCATACGCGGGCCGCAGAAAAAAAAAATGAAGGAAAAACGAGGCATTTAAGGGAAGACGTGGATAAATAGGCCGAGTACAGGTGATAAATGGGAAAAGATAACAAAGATAAAGGAGATAACCGACCATTTTATTTTTAGTAGCGCCTCTGCGTCCCTTTTTTTCATTTTTTTAGCTTCCCCCTCTCCCCTTGCGGTGGCCTCATACTATCTACTTTAATTCGTTTGAAACAAAACGAAACATTTAGAAGATATTTCTTTGAGACAGAGGAAGCACTTCAAGTAACTCAAGGTTGCTAATACCCTTGTAGGTTGAAAGAATAAAACGTAAGAGTTCAAGACTATCGGTATTGAACCCGAGTCAGACTGTGGATGCTTTCAATTTAACAGTAATCCCTCGGATTTTTGAGTTATTACTCAACAGAATACTTCTTTTCGAAAATAAATAATACAAAAAATGTAAAATACGCTCACAGTTTGAATAGACCACCCATGCACTCTCACCCAAAAAAGAAAAACCTTTCGAAAAAAAAAAGCATTGTTCCGTTGGGCTTCATACATCACGCGTCCGTCAAGTGAATCACCCGCCATGTGCGTTGTATTCTATTCTGCTAAAGCCCATCGATTCTCCACAATTTTCTCCTCCCCCCGCCCGTCACTTCACTACCCTTCATAACACTTCTTTCCATTATTCTACCTATTGGACTGTTTTATATCATTCACTATTGTTGAAGAGATTCTCTCTCTCTCTCTCACATTCTTTCTGTCTCTCTCTTTGGAAAGAAAAAGTTGCCTCGCTTTATAAAATAAAGTTTTCTTTGACGACAGGTTTATTCAATAGATTTTTTTCCCGTGTCCTGCCAGAATTATTTGTTTCCGAATTAATCAAATCAAAATATTATCACACCTGTCATTTTACTGGGCTGTTCAAATTGCTCTCATTTTCATCTTTTGATAGGTACCTATTTATTCCTGATAAATGCAGTATTATAGCGCGGTGGGGAGATGAAAGAACGATTCACGTTGAAAAAGCCTGGAAGGGGGTGATTTATTTATTATTATTATTATTATTATTTCATTTTAACAGAACAAGTTACCGAAGTAAAAGGCTCGATGATGAGGGGGGGAATAGGAAGTGTTGGACAGGGAGTGGTGCTGTGTGTAGGTGAGAGAGGGGCGAGGTGTTAAGAGAAGCAGTTTTCCAATTAACTAGCCTGTCGAAAAGAGGTCTTACAAAGTAGATTACCGTTTTAGTGATTGCTTTCGCCGCCTACAACAAGGGAGATATCTCGATTTTCCCACTTTATAAGTCTCGTTCTCTTTTTCACTCCCACTCACGATCTCACGCATTTCGTTTCCAATTTTTTTTTTCTTTTACCTTCTGCTGTTTCTACTCTTCTGATCGTTTGTCAGCAGGGACAGATGGAGCAGCAGTCCATAATTTACGTTTCCTATACATATACATAACATCAAAGCCTTGAGAGGAAAAAAAAAAAAAAAAAATTGTGGTGGATTCGAGTGAACGAACATCCAATAAAAGAATGAAAAAAACCAAGAGCAATGCAATTTTTAACCACCAAAAATACATAAATTAGGGTTTTTAATTTCGAAATCAGTTCTTCAAAATAGCTACGCGTGTGAAACTGATTTTGCACAAAGTCAGAACTGCTCGATTTGGATTGCCGAAAAACCAAAACGACGATTTGACTTTTGAAAGAACAAATTGGATTTTTTCCGAGAGCTTAATCCGTACTCGAAAAACTCAAACTCGCGAATTTTTGTTTTTGTATGTTTGATAACCATTGAAATTGGGGTTTTGAATGAGAAAATCCCCTGATGCTGCTTGATGATATGAATTAACGTGCAAAGCCCATAAAAGTTATTTTCTGGAGAGCCAATTCAGTGTTTGGAATAATATTCGTAACTTTCATAAATACACCAGCGCTCATGTGGTGACTAGGTGAAACGGTCGTTTCACCTAGTCCCCCTTCAATCCCCTTCAATTTTGCTTCAATTATTATCTTTCTAATTCTGATTCTCACCATCACAATAATAAAAACAAAGCCAAGTGACACCAGGCGGGCATCGGTCAGGTGTTACCCCAGATCGTTAGTCCATCTTAGCTCAAGAATCGAATTCACCGATCGAGAACAAGATGGCTGCCAGAAAGTGTCGGCAGTTTTGTGACGCCTGTTTTAATCCTTTTTACTTCCATATTCCCTACGGGAATGAAAGTATGGTGTTCGTAAAAAAAAAATCGAGTCCGAGCTGACATCACATTCATAATGTATAACCTCGGAAAAGTTGAAAAAAAACGGGTTTTGGCATGCTGTCAGTCTGTCGCTTTTTTTTCGATAAATTGCATGAAAATGAAAACCTGGCTATTTCTTGGTATGATAAGCACAAATCTGGCCTTTGTTTTGAGAAAGAAATATTTATCGGACATGTTCTTACCGTACCGAAATGTCGTTTTTGGATATAACTTCAGTACAAGTGATTCCAGAATTATTTTGATATTTTTTTCGAATTCCTCGTGAAATTTCCTTGCGAATTAACCGCAATATTACCGAAAAAATGCAACTTTTTTTGTGACCAAAATCGTCGTTTTTAGTGCAAAAGGACCAGTAGCAAAAAATGACGGTCGAAATCCCTCCGCATCACGGCTGTTATCATGTCTTGCCCCTTCTTGTCCTTCCCATTCTCTTAAGTCCTATTGTTTGATTTGTGGGAAGCTGTTGTGATGGTTATGCGAATGCTGTTATTGCGTCATCAGTCTGTTTCAATTGGGTCCTGCCAGTTGTGATTTAGTTGGAATCGCTCGCATGTCTACGCAAAGGCTTTTTGTTAGCGTTCTCTTTGCAGTCAGCATCTAAAACGGCACCGGATGTTATGAGCAAAGCATCAATGGATTCAACAGTTGTGATAAGTATCATGTTTTCTTGTGAATCGAGCTTCAGTCGACTGTGAATCAGTCCGTAGTACTGATTTTGACAGATCACCGGTCCTCCGGAGTCACTGAACGTTATTCTCGTGTCACTGATGACTTGAGCGCACGCGAATCCATTATGATCGAAGTAATCCTTGAGTGAATTATTGTTCAACGCCACTGCGCAATGGTCGTTCGTAATTATCGTCAGTTTTATACTTTTTTACTCGGGGGTGGTTCCAGGTTTTTTTCAGATCAACGCCCAAACCAGCCGCCATGCACGTCTCTTGAACCGTTCGAAACTTTGTCCAACTTTCGATCAAAGCTGAGTCACAAATAGGAGCGAGAGGAGCGAGAGCGATTTTGTTGGGAACCAACGGAAAAGGCTCTTTGACTATGACGAGGCCTCCGTTTGATTTCACCACTTCATCCGTCACTATAGAACACGAATTAGAGACGACAAATTTTTTAACTTCTCTCGTGAACGAGGAGTCAGCTTCTTGAACCACCCCGGCACCGGCTGAAACATACCAACCGGACAGTGCCGGATCGATGGTTTTCTGGTCGAATACAGAATACCGCGAGATGACACCTTCGAAGACACGAATGCAGTGACAAGCTGTTAGTACGGTGTCTGTTTTCACTAGAGCTCCCGAACATACGGCTTGAGTTGTATGCCTGTCTGCTAAAGCGACGACGTATGGAAATT